>JBAMNC010000261.1:375000-490000 GCA_037902135.1 Cetoscarus ocellatus
GTGAGGCACAGGCAGAGCAACATGGAGGGCTTTTAATTTAATAAGATGATAAAAGTAAGTGGCACCACAAGAAGGTTGCCAGTTCAATCCCCAGGTCCGACAGGGCCTTTCTGTGTGGAGTTTGCATGTTCTTGCCATGCATACGTTGGTTCTCTCTTGGCACTTCAGCTTCCTCCCACAGACCAAAAACATGCTTATTAGGTTGTTTGGTGACTCAGAGTTGCCCTTAAGTATGAGTGTGAGGGTGAATGAATGTCAGTCTCTCTATGTGGCCCTGGGATTGGCTGGTGACCAGTTCAGAGTGTACCCAGCCTCTTGCCCAATGTCAGCTGGGATAGATTTTGCCCCACCCCCACCCCCCAACCTCAAAAGGGATAAGGGATAAGTGGTGTAGATAATGGATGAATGGAAGCAACAATGACATGGTTGATCAGGTGGACTGCCACAATTTCATTTGTTAATTTTATGAAGAGAGGGAGGAAGGATATGTAATTAAAACAATTAGCTGAAGACCCAAATAGCAGAAGAATTGTATTTTGTTAAAATAAAACAAATTGTGATTTAGGTGAAATTCGAGATTGAATCTCATTTTCTTTTATATTGTCCTTTCTATGATGAATTAAGAACACTTTGTTCAATGAAGTGTATATTCAAAATCCTGAAGTGTTTTAGAGCACTGATGATGATGATGATGATGATGATGATGATGATGACAGGATAATGTGGATGTTTCCATTAAATGTGTATCAGATGACCAGTTTTGTTTCTAAAGCTTGGAAGAAATGCAATACTTATCTGTTTAATTAGTATTTATTTTATTTATTTTACTATTTTTTACTGTGAAGCACCTACCTCTGGACTCTGATCTATCTGTATCATTAATGGTATCTTGTAAGCCTCCTTGGGCTGGGCACATTTTTTTTTATGTATGACACAATGATAAAATAAATTAAGGAAAAAATGGTAGATGAGGCTGTAAGGACTTGGATCGGGGATTGGAAGTGCTCTGGTTCGGGTCTCGATAGGCCATGTCCAGAAATTGCTCCAGTTGGTGAAGTGCCATTTCAGCAACTCAGCAACAACTGAGACATCCTTGAGCAAGGCACTGAACCCCCATGCCCCTGAAATCAGCAGCAGTTATAACTCTGACATTTCTTCAGTAGTGGACATCCATATGATCTGTTTGTGCATGTGCATGAGTGCTTGAGCTAGTGTATGTCCAGCATAATCAACAACAGAGTATGCAAATGTAACTTTCCCACAAGTAATCAAATAGGTACACTTTCTTCCTTATGTTAGATTGATGTGCATAATAATGTATTCAGTGTAATTTTGCATCAAAACCACAATAACTACAACAGTGTGTAATATACTGCAATACTCTTTCTTGATATTGTTGCGATCTAAGAGGAAGCAATGAAAGCTTTCAAAAGGGAAACCCAATAATGAGGAGCTGCAGCCACAGTGTTACTCAATGCCATGTGTTGTGCCTACTGTGGGGCCACACAGACCCTTTTCCCTGTGTAATTAATGTCTCATGGGCAGCACTGTGATTACTATACAGGCTAATGAAAGCAAGATGGCTCTCTGCAGAACTCTCTCAGCTAATAATCTGTCTGTATATTATTCATCACTGCAACAACACCCCTTTATTAAATTCAACTGATGCAGAAAGAGCACGTGTGTGAATGTATCACTGCCAGTCAGTCCATGTGTACATGTTGTGTTTGTTTTCTTTTTATGACTTTTACTTGCCTTGACAGCAACAGCATGTGCATGTCCTGGCCTGAGCTCCTGTGTACTTCTGCCTCTATGTGCATCCCACTCATGCAAATTGGTTGCTTGTGTTTGTCTGGCTCTCTGTATGTGTGTGTATAGATTGCCTGTGGTGCAGTAAGGGCCTCGTCTGGGCTGTTTCAGTAAGTTCCTGTTTAAAACCGACAGGCAGGGGCCACTGTGTGCCAAGCTGGCATGCTCCCTCAGATAATGAAAGGCTATGCCTGAGTTTGGATTGTTGTTTAAGGATTATTCAGCAACACAAACAAGCTACTGTTCAGCCATATGTGCACATTTTAAACATATTGTGCCCCAAAAGCAAGGGCCAGGTTTGATTTTAGTATAAAAGGGGGAGAAAATATACAGAGAACAACAGAGAAGTTGTTACAATAAATGCCTGTAAGTAATGTCTTCATAAACACTGATTCAGCGAGCTGGCATCCCATCATGCATGCTCTCTGTTACGGCTCTTTGCTGACACGAGTGATAGCAAAAGCTGCATGTGTCCTGCTGCCATTTACAAGACAATTTACGGCAAGTTTGGGATTTCTTATTGCTTATATAAACTTTCCTAATTTAAGCAAATGTTACAGTGCACTTTATAAACACAAAGGTGCCTTGTACCACACATACAGTCATTAATTTCTTGTTTCAGTTCACTGGTCTTTTGGGAAATGTATCAAGCCTGGGAAATTGTTTAAAGAAAGAAAACACAATGTCAGAAAAAGTAAATATACATACTTAGAGCTATATAATCAATAAAATCATAAGGGGTGCCAAAATAATAAAGTTAAATGTTATAATGTCTGAAAACAGGAGCACACATTAAAACAGTCCTCGAGGAAAAATCATGTCAAAAGATAACAAAATGGGTGAAAAATTAACTGGCAGCAGTCATATTTCAATTCAAATGTGCTGCTGTGATGGGATGGTACTGTTTTCACATCTTAGTAGTGCTCCCTCAGAGGCTGTGTAAAAACACCAGTCACTACAAGAAGGTACCACAAAGAGAAAATAAACAGGCCAAACTGTGACCATTAATAGTAAGTGAAGCAGAGAGAGTTATATGTGTACGTTGAGTCAAAACCAATCTGTTTTTCTAAACAGACACACAGTACACATAGATCATCAATCACAAACTGCATAAAACTTGTAATTAAATGTATTTTTTTTCAAGTGCTGCCATGACAAACACACAGCAGTTCATCTTAAATAATCCTGCTTTGACATCCTTGATTATCCTAGATGAAAATCACTCTTTGGTTAGTTAACCCTGTTTTTATTTGTGTTGATGACCATCAAATGTTACCAAAACTATTAGGGATGAAGTCACGATAAAGTCCCATCATGGGGAATAAACCAAATGAGTTGCCCAAACATGGAACACTCCAGATGGCTAATTTTCTAGCTAGGATATGGGTCTAAGAGGCTTTTTACTTGATGTAATCATGACACACTGGTCCTCAGTGACACCAGTACATACACCAGTACATGGGATCCTCACCACCCCCGAGTTGACAATCGATGATGGCTGCCCCCACTGTGAACAGTTATTAAGCTCCTGTAAAAATCAGTTTATTAGCACTTCTGACTCGTGTTTGTCACACTAAATCAGCCATATACATAGTATTGTTTGACTTATATTTATGGAAATGCTGCTATAGTGTTATTTACATTCTTCATGTGGTATGTGCGAACTACAACACAGGGCGTGCTAACAACGGCTAACACAACGGCTAACAATAGCCTGGCAGATCGGCATGTTTTTTCCAACTTTGTAACTGGAACGCTGATAACTCAGAGATGACGTCATTCCCACGTCCCTCTTCCCAGTGGCAATGTAAATGGAACGTAACCTTAGTTGAAATGCTCCTGAGTCATGTGTGACCAAACTCCTCTCAAGAAGTAGATGTGGCTTCAACTTTCCAGTGCTGTGCTCTAGTGTTTATTGTGACTTCATAAACATGACTAGACATGTTACTTCATTGGAACTGGCTTTGGACTGAACAACCACCTGACTGGTGAGCACATAAATATTTTTGAAAATCTTAACCGATTTTGAAACTTCGAGAGACCTCACACAAAGACAAATAATGATGATTTATCAGTTTTGTTCTTGCAGTGTAATGTGTGCCACAAAGAGAAGAGACAGGGCACACCATAAACCCACACAATCTATTAACCAACAACCAGGGCCTCGACTGTTGCAGCTTATAGTCTCCCGTGATGAAACGCAACTTTTTAGTAGACAAACATGGCGGACAACGTGATGAGGACTTACTAACCACTAGGACTTTAAATTGACTGTCTAAGTACTCACTCTCTGAAAGGTAGAGCAAGCAATAGAGGGAGAGGACAGTAGGGTGGCTGTGAACAGGCCACTGATATATTTTTGACAACAATTAAGAATTGCATTTTGGACCTTGGGTTCATCCCCTGTCTCATTTGAGCTGCTACTTTTGCCTAGTTTAATAACCTGGACATAACTTAGTTTAATATAGCCTACTGACCAATCCAGTTTACTGTGAAAGGATGTGTTTTAAAGTGCCAAGCAAAACTGGAGCAGTCAGGGTGGTATGAAATGAATTTTGGCAGAAGCACTTTGTGCTGAACCATATGCACACATATTGAGGCATCATGTGGGCAGACCTGGGCAACAATTATTCATGGAGGAAAATAACTGTGTTTACATTCCTCATACTTCCCATTCCCAGAGTCATGTAGGCCACAGCAGAGTCACGTTTGTGTCAAAATGTTTATTTAGATTTTTATTTTCCTCCTGCTTATGCACCTGAAAGAGACCTCTGGTCAGGAAATATTCTGGGTGTAAATTAAAGAGGGAGGAGATTTGGTAGCACACTGCTGCCTTAAGCAAGCTATCTTGTGTCTCTTTTAGCCTTGAGGAAGGTTAAATTCTTCCAGCACATTATTTGTTGGAGTTCAATACCTCTAGCATGCTGAAATCAGCGGTAACTGTCTCTCTGAGTTGTTGTCATAATCAATAAGTTTTCATTTTGGTGAAGTGTCAGGGACCTTCATCCTAAAAATTAAAGAATAATGGGGGGAAAATCAACTGATCATCAATAAAATGAAATAATGTTTTTTAACCATATGAACATCTGTCAAACAGTCCACTGAGAACATGAGCCAAAATGAGGTCTATTTCTGCCGCCATCAATCAGCCAGAGTTCAGATGAGATATTCAAGGAAGAGGTCCAACAAGACACAACGTGGGTTACCGCTGACAGGCCTGGCTGATGTGATCAACAAGGTCAACTGGGAAATATGTTCAGAATAACAGAATAACAAGTACCATACCTCACTTGCAATGTCAGTGTGACAGCTGATAACAGCCTGTGCATACAGCAAGGTATATGGATCACATATGAATGCAACATGGCTCGTTTTAGAGAGAATATACATCCTTTACACTAACATGTCACATAGAAGTAAACAAACATTTTCTCCTTCATAATTAGTGGTACAACAAGATAGTTTAGTTTATGTGCAAACCCACAATGAGACCAAATTGAACTTTGTACACAATTTGCTTCGTCCTTCCGCAAGTAATTTAAGATATGTTTCCGTTTCTTTATCGTGCTGTAATCAAAAACATGCATACTTTGAGCACACAAGTCCATGGGAAGGAGCTCCTGAACTGTCCCATTGAAACCCCTGTAACTTCACTCTTTTTCTTATGTGATATATTTAATGTGACCTGATATATTTAAGTCTGACCTGAGTTGCACAAGCCTCAACATAGCATATGGTAAGTGCACAGTTGCAACTCACTCTTTCACTCTGGCTCCCTAAAGTCCATGCTGTTTTTGTGCATTTGATAATTGAACAGAATGCACTTATCATCTTATGCAGACTTACAACAAATTTCCATGTTGTAAAACAATGATAATGGCACTGTAAAAGACACAAATTTGTATTTTATCATTTTGTTTTAAGGAATATACTGGCTATTGCAGTCTTAAAAGAACAAATTACACTACCCATGATCCTTGAGTGTCACAGAAATGTCTGTGTGGAGCCTGTGGTTACCTATAGACTTCTATGGTAATCTGTTTCTGCTTTATTTATTGGCCTCTTATTAACTTCGGTGGATTCAAATTAGTAAATACTGGTGTACACACCTGAAGAAGACACATCCTGTTTCAGAATATATACATATCAATCAATCGATCAATCAATCAGTCAATCTTTATTTGTATAGCGCCAATTCATAACAAGTGTTATCTCAAGACACTTTACAATAGAGCACAAAGCTCTTCATATTATGGATACACATATATGCATAGATACATATATACATATATAAGATACACATATACATATATATACAAATATATACATCCAACACCCAACATGAATCAATATAGCCAATCATGAATCCCTCCATCATGGCGGCAAGAAAAAAACCTTCTGTTAAGTAGCAGGAAATCTTGAATGTGGACCCCAGTCTCATGATGAACAGCAAATCCACACGATGCTGTGTTGGGTGTGTGGGCAAAGGAAGGGGGGTAAGTGGAGACAAGTGGACTAAAGTAAGAACTAAAGTTAGTGACGGATCAATAAACCAATCAGAGACCTGCCGTCGTCAAATTTGTTTCTGCTGGAAACAAATTTATTAGAGGTTAGCCTCTTGAGATGCTACATCTTGTTTTCAGGAGGGTCCTCATGTCTGTGTGGTTGTGGTGATAGTTTTATAGAAGTATAATCAATAAAAGTCCAACTGAAAATAAGAATTTATGGTAGTGACACACTCATGGGTGCCCAGACCACAAGTGCATCCCTACCATATTTGTCTCCGTTAAGTATAAATGTAAATGTATTATATATATATGTATATATATATGTATATATATGTATATATATGTATATTTATGTGTGTGTGTATAATTATGTGTGTGTGTATATATATATATATATATATATATATATATATATATATATATATATATATATATATATATATATATATATATATATGTATATGTATGTATATATATATATATATATATATATATATATATATATATATATATATATATATATATATATATATATATATATATATATAATTGTTTTTTTTACAAATTGACTCTGCAAAAGATCATAGTAATTGAAAAAGTGGCATCACTCTCCATTGTGCTCCATGGTGATCATAGTTGGCACAACAGGCTACAAATATAAACATATAGTAATATCAATTGCATTAATTTGGCCTTAGCCTGTAGAATGTACATGCAAAACACTGTAACACACCCGTCAAGGGAGAAGGTGCATAACATATTTAAAGGGAAAAAAGATAGAAAAGGAAATCACTCTCTGTCTCCACATATTAAATACCCAAACAATTCCTAAAATTTTCACAAATTAATTACAAATTGAAAAACAAGCCAAAGGCAAAAAGGAATGTACAAGAAAACAAACTAAAAGCAGAGATCTTAAACAGAAAGGGTACAAAAACAAAAGGCAGCGTAGGCTGGCACTGAAACTAAGGATTTACCCATTGACGACAAACGAACCAACTAATACAAAAAACAGCTAAGAACTACCAATTACAAAGTTTAACAAATTAATCACGATCAAAAATTGTTTGGAGGCTTCTCCCTCAGCAGATCCCGCACCTCAGCCAGTCACCCCCGGCCACCTGAGTGCTGCTGCAAAGATCCTCCTGTATCGAGAGCACTCACTCCTTCACGCACTCTCACACACTCACACACGCAACACTCAGCAGGATAGAGCATCTCCACAAATGTCATCTTAAATGCAACACATAATCATAGACAGCCAGGGCCGTGACAACATGAAATAACACAGTTCATGCAATCTTATTAACTTAGACTCAGATTTTAACATTTGGTCCATTACTGATCAAAAATACCAGTGCATTCACCTAAAACTACGATTCCAGTTTTTATTTATACTTAATGCGTAATCAAATTACACTTTAAGCATTATCATAACAAAGAAAAAAACACAATATAACTACTGCCTGGTGTTTACATGCTGGATTACAACTGCCAGACAGTGAAAGTACAGTGGTTGATTATAAAAGACCTGGATGGTTTTGTGGTAGAATACGATCGGCAGAAATAATGAAGGCAAGAGATAAACAAAAGGTCCATTTGCTTGACTGTGACCCTGTACCCCAAAAACTGAATCAGTTCATTGTCTAGTCAGCAAAGACATTCATGTAACATTCAAAAGACATCCGTCTAAGGGTTGTTGAGGTATCTTTTTACAGGCTAGGGGTGATCATGAGGACCAAATGCACCTTGTCCCTTTAAAATTGAATTTCTGCAAAATTTAAAGAGAATCCATTTGAGTATTTTTGACATATTAGGTTCACAAGCAGAGGCTGATCAGAACACCCAATGACCTTTGACCCATGACTTCCAAAGTCAAATGAGTACAACTGTTTTTGAGAGAACAACAAAATGTGCAAATTTGGACAAAAATCCTTGTCAGCAATCTTGATACATCATGTCTACAAGCAAAGCATAACCAGGAGACCCCATAACCTTAACCTGTGACCTATCACCTCGAAGATTTACTAAGTTTGTTCAGGTGCCATCGGTGACATTTGTGCAAAGTTTGAAGAAAATCCCTTTGAGTCATCTCTTTGTGTTGTGCTTATATAAAGGACCTGACCTTTGAGCCATACCAATGAAAATCTGAGCAGATCAACATTGAGTTAAGGTGGCCATTTGTGCAAAGACTGGAGAAAATCAGTCCTTATCAATTATGAATTAAAGCACTTCACGATCAAAGGATGGCCACAGGATCTCATGGATTTAATCTTTGCTCAGTGCCCTTTAAAATCATATAATTATCTTTCTAAGTGAAGTGGACAGTTGTGTGAATTCCTGTTTTTATGAGACATTACAAAAGCAAAAGATAAACATGGGGCTTCTTGATCTTCATCTCTGACTTTTGAAATGGAATTGGCTTATTCTTGAGCCCGAGTTAATATTTGCACAAAGTATGAAGGAGATATTTTAAAGCGCATTTCTATCCCATTCATGATTAACAGCCACATGAAAGGACAACCCAACAACATAATCCCTCTGGCCATGACTGCTCCTAATGTGTAGGCATTAAAAGACATACGGTACATCAGTACTAATGTGCCTGAAATTTGACTGCAATAAAACTAGTCAAGTTACCTAGAGTGGATATGTGCTTAATCCATGATGAGGTTTCAAGAAGTTGCATATTGGAGAAGTTATTCTAAATTCCCTGCTACCTCTTCGGAGGAATCCAAAATACAAAAATGCTCCTACAACGCAAAGGATGACAAGTTTATGACTTACTTTGGATGTGTGTGGCATAAACATTTTTTATTTTTTCGATCAGTTCCAAGGTCTGTCATTGCTGATCGGATATCTCACAACACTAAGTTTCTCACGGTGAACATTTGGACTTCTTGCTCCAAAATTGCTCACAAGGAACTAATAGCATTAGAAATGGCAGCAGTACAATCAGGTGTCCCAGTCCCAGGGCCATGATGTTATTTATGCTGGCTGACTGGAAGGCTTACTGGCACTGAAGGAAACCATTATTAGTGAGTTAGTTTAACCAGTGTTTGACAAACCAAAATGCCTGCTGTGACAAAGACCTATTGTTTGTTTAAAGGTCCAATATGATTTGATTTCCCTGTTTCTCTGTTGGCTTTTCTTTGTCCCTTCCACATGGTCAGAGTTTGTTGCTGGGCAGTAACTTTAAACTATTCATAAGCAAACATTCTTGACAGCTTAAAGCAACCTGGGCCAGATTTTCACAGGGGGCTATAGTAAACATAACTGCATCATTGGTCACACTGCATCAATTAGATCCTGAATCCAAGCTGAATATTTGAAGAGAGCTGAGAAAAATGGAAAGCTCATTTTTTACAAATTGTCATGCAGTTTATGGGATGAAAATTTTGTTAAAATTGAAAGATGACCTAACTGGCAGTTGACTACAATGATGATAACTGTTATTTAAGAGTTCATGATTGACCAATCATCCTCAAAATAGCTGACTGTAGTGCTTGATGATAAACTAGCATTAATACTGTCATCTGCAATTTTTGGTGCCACAGATTTGATTTTTGCAATATCATCAACACTGGTTCAAACACACATTATGCAATAAGCCTCACTGTAGGTTCAATCCATCAAACTACCAGCCATGATGATGGGAAAATAAAAGAAGCATAGCAGAGAGATTTGTGACACCAACATCTTAGTTAGAAGCCAGATACTTAAAGAGCAGAGCATGGTAGACGACAGTGAACAGACTGCAATCTTAGTCCTTTTGTCTCTGCCCACACTCCTATCACCGCCCATTCACACCCCCAACATAGCTTTGGTGGGTGGTTGTTTACTTTAGGCTGGTTCTGCCCAAGATTTCCTCCAGAAGTTTATTCTTGTCCCTGTAACTGTTGCTGATTGTGGCAAAGTGCTGTACTCATGGTGAATTTGTGTTGGGTTTGGAATAAAATTCAAAAAATAAATAAATGCATATGGGTCAAGAGCCAATAAAGATATTTTTATAAAGTTAAGTGTATGGTATCAACCTACTCTTCTGTTAAGTGTCCTGATAAAACATCTATTATGATTTGGCACTATACAGATAAAGACAGATTGATTGATTTATTGATTGATTGAACATGCATCCTGCTGTATGTGTTTACAATGGAAGTAAACAATTGTGAAACAACCAGGGTAAAATACCCTGTCCCTGACAAGTTTTTCATGTCTGTAAAGAACAGCAATATTCAGCAAGCTAGCTCATGTGTATCTTTTAGTGGTTTCATCAAAGGGTGTGCTGGAATAAATCAAGGCAGTTCAATGTGATTTGGTGTTGATAGGGATGCACGTTTCTGGATTTTTGCTGAAATCTTATGTTTGATATTTCTGAATTCATTGCTGATACCAATATCTTTCGTCAAGAGCACAAAGTCTTAAATTTAAGAAAATTGACTCGTTACTTACAATGTGAGTCTGTTTGTGTAAGGAACGGGTGTATGACAAGAAAAACAACGTTTTACACTTGAAAAACACAAAACTCTTGATTTTTAAATGTGCTCGTGCACTAACAAAAAGGCTTAGCAATATAGTGCATTTGTGTATTTGCAGATATTACAACAGTTTTTCAAAATATGTCCTCACTTGTGATTGAGGTCAAGTACTTTCATTTAAACAGCCAGACAATAAAACTGAATTTTTAGGTGGATGTTTGAAACAACTTCTTGGACCGCAGTGAATCTCCATCATTTAAATGCAAATAAAGAAAAAAAGAAAACATGATATTCAGGTCATGTTGCCCAGCTCTAGCTGATTATTTCTAGAACTGCATCATAACCAGTTTGTCTCTCCTCATTCATTCTCTTTGCAGGATGTCCTCCTGCAGAAAACCAATGACTGAAACACGTATGAGAAGATAAATGGTACAACAGCTTCTAAAGCATAATGCAGAATATTCAAGCTTCCCTGCCTAGCCTATTTCTAAAATGTGTTTTCTATGCAACAGCACCTTTTGCAAAGATCTGCTGACATTACACCTTCAGATATTCTATTTTGCAGCAGCATAATATCAGTATCCCTGTCCAGCTCTGTCCCCACTCACAAATGGAGACAAAAATTCTTGTTGGGAGAAGCAGCGTAGACATGCCAAGTCCGACATCATTTGAAGGCCTTAGAGAACAGAGCCGTCTGTGGGACCAGGGACAGCACCATCATTATGAGTCCACAGGATAAATAACCAAGCCTTAATGCAACACAGTGTAGCCTGGCCAGGGCCTACAAACCCATGTCAAATGGTCCTTAGATAGCACGGCCCACAGCGCCCGACATCTCAACAAGTATACAGGAAATCCAGATAAATACATAAATAAACAGTGGGGTGTTGTATTTGGCAGGGCTGCGTTGTTTGAGAATACCTCTGTATATTTGGATTGCTACTTGAAGCTACCTGCTCTGCTAGATTCTGGGTGTCTATGCAGGTCTTTCACAGGCTTGGAGAGAGGCTGAATGTGGGGTTTGATGGTAAGGGAGGCAATTCAAACGCACCACACTTGAGGTGTTGAATGTGTAAAACTGTAAAAATATAGATTTACAATGTTCTGTACATCATTATGCATCATTACTGTTAATGGTGGTGCTGCTGCAACACTTTTTTTGAAATGTGAATATATATGAAGAGGAACACACTATCAAAACATCTTTTACACTCAGGAAACTCAAAATCACACATCAAATACATGTGAAACTGAAAAAAAAAACAGTATTTATTTTATGTCTGAATATGACAGCCTTCCCTCATTTGTAAAAGGTCAAAATCACACAAATAAATTATTATACCAAGATCTTAGTATCCAAAGATGTATCTATGAGTGAAAATAACCTCCATGTATAGGTGGGCATTTTTATAATATGTAAATATATACATATATATATATATATACATATATATATATATATATATATATGTATAGAGAGAGAGAGAGAGAGAGATAGATATATATATATAGATATATATATATATATATATATATATATAATTTTTTTTTTTTTTTTAAATCAAAACGTCTTAATTCAAAAACGCATAAACACATAAATGAACTATCATACTTTGTCAATAGTATGCAACCATGTTGTGAAATGCATTTTTTTCTTGTAAATCTTCTGCAAAGTAGCATTACAAAATTTACTAAACCAGCCTAACGTCTTATAGGTGTTACAGTTTAATTTATTAGCATGTTAATCTGTGATAGCAGACATTCTTTGAGATTATTTGAGTGGTTGGGTTTTCAAAAGATATATCTGAGGAGCAAAGCTTAAGGCTATAGTAAAACATATTAAAAGGCATCTATAATTCCTCTTGCCAGTTTTAACATATGTTGCAACAATTACAACCATAGGCCCAGGCAGCCAAAAGTCACCAGTTGACTCATTCACATAAACCGCAACAGCAGGTCTTCACAAAAACAACAATATGGTTTGAATTGGAGTGCTGCATGGCATAAAAACATAGCGGAAGTGCAACTGTAACTGCACGTGCAAGTAAGCAAAAGCAAAATTTTAGCAAAGTCAGCATAGCACAACTCACTCTCATGTAAACAGAGGACATGATGTCCCACAGTGACATCACACAGAGGAGTAACTGATGCACAGTGTATTGTGTCAAGCCCAAATTGTCCCTTTCTACATGAGAATAGCATAAAAGGAGTCTCTGAAAATCTTCTCCTGGCAGGAGTTCAAAATGTGCATTTTCAGTGACCCAAAATGCTGTTTGCATGTGAATAGAAAGCTCAAAGAAAAAGCAACATTTTCAAAACATCCTGCCTACCTGCAGACATAGCCTCAATTTACAAGTTTGTTACAGTGTTACACTCCAGGTAGCTGTATACAGCCTGAACTCTCTACTATGCCCTCACATGATATCCACCTATGACACGTATTGTGAGTACATGTTCAAGTGCCTCCACTGGGAAGCTGCTGCTGACAGCTGTGGACTGAAGGTCATTGGTGCCAGTCATGGTGGCAACCTGAGGACCCGCTGGTGGACACCAGCGGTGAAGGAAGCTGTCAGGCTGAAGGAGGAGGGCTTTTGGGCTTGGCTAGCCCAGGGGTCTCTGGAATCAGCTTCGGTGGTTGCAGAAGCAAATTACGGGTGTGGGAGGAGTTTGAAAAGGCCATGGAGAAAGACTTTCAGTCGGCCTCAAGGATGTTCTGGTAAACCGTTTGACGACTCAGGAAGGGAGGCAGCATTCTGCTTCCATTTCCTTGGCAGAGGTCACTGAAGTAGTCAAAAAGCTCCTCAGGGGCAAAGCGCCAGGGGTGGATGAGATTCACCTTGAGATGCTGAAGGCTCTGGACATTGTTGGGCTGTCTTGGCTGACATGCCTCTTCAAAGTCGTGTGGAGGTTGGGCACAGTGCCTATGCTCACTCCAGGGTGCTGGAAAGGATACTCTGGATGATTTTCGTACCTCAGACCCAGGAGGAACAATGTGGATCCTGCTCTTGCCGTGAGACAGCAGAACAGGGGAGGAGGAGAGTTTGCCCATCCAGTCTACATGTGTTTTGTGGATATGGAGAAGGCCTATGACTGTGTCCCTTGAGGGATCTTGTGGGAGGTTCTGGATCCTCTGCTGAGAGCCATTCAATCCCTGTACAACCAAAGTGAGAGTTGTGTCCGCATCCTCAGCACAAAGTTGGATGTGTTCCCAGTGCGTGTTGTCCTCCGCCAGGGTTGCCCCTTGTCATCAATTCACTTTGTGATTTTCATGGTCAGGATCTCAAGGTGCAGCCAGGGGGAGGATGGTGTTCAGTTTGGAGACGTCAGAATTCTGCCTCTGCTCTCAGCAGATGATGTTGTTCTGTTCACTTCCTCAGCTGGGGACCTTCAGGAGGCATTAAAACGTTTTGCGGCTGAGTGCCAAACTGTTGGGATGAGGGTCAGCACCTTCAAGTCTGAAGCCATGGTTTTCTGCCAGAAAGAGGTGGATTGCTCCCTCCAGGGAGGGAGTTAGTTCTTGCCCCAAGTGAAGGAGTTTAAGTACCTTGGGGTCTTGCTCAGGAGGGAGAATAAAATGGACTGAGAGATGGGTAAATGGATCGGTGAAGCATCTTCAGTGTTGCACACTCTGTACTTAACTGTTGTGGTGAAGAGGGAATAAAGCTGCAAGGCAAAGCTCTCAGTTCATCGCTCCTTTTCTGTTCCAACCCTCACCTATGGACATGAGGTCTGGATAATGACCACAAGAATGAGATCACGGATACAAGCAGTTGAAATGAGATTCTTCAGGACAGTCGCTGGGCCCAGCCTTAGAGATAGAGTGAGGAGCTCAGACATCCGGAGGGAACTCTAAGTATAGTTGTTGCTCCCTCGCATTGAAAGGAGTCAGTTTAAGTGGTTCGGGCATCTAATTAGGGTGCTTCCTGGTTGCCTTCCCATGAAGGTCTTCTAGCCACTCTGAACTGAACCAAACTGGGAGGAGACCCCGGGAAGGCCCAGACCCCGCTGGAAGGATTATATTTCCCATCTGGCATGGGAATGCCTTGGAATCCCCCAGGAAGAACTGGAAATTGTGTCAGGGGAGTAGAAAGTTTGGGCCAACCTGCTTGGCCTGCTGCCCCCACAACCTAGCCCCGGGTAAGTGGGGGAGGATAGATGGATCAATGGATGTTCAAGAGCACTCATGGCACCAGCAGAGCAAACACAATTTCAGGGACCAACTGCAAGTAAATATCCAGCTTCATCCTGAACAAACAACAGCAGAGCTAAAGCTGGCTGAGGACAACCTCCATTCGAGGGAATTGAGCTGATTGGGGCATGGACAAAGGCTGTATGTCAGTGATGTGTCCCAACTCACACCCGCTACAGACAAGGTAACTCTGCCCTGATTTAGGGAAGCTTAGGTAACACCTAAAATGTAAAAATATGGAAGAGGCTTAAGGTTACAGGCTTACTTGCCTGGAGTAAGGCTGTTTTCCTGAGCCAGAGCTCTGGCTCTTTAACACATGTTTAACTAACAACAGGGGAAATCAATGACTGCAATGCATTTTACTAGTATGGTCTGATAAATGTTGACACATGTTCTCACTCCAAAGTCAGAGAGAAAACAGTCCAAGACTCACTTATTCAAGAAGCCCTGGTATGATTGACAGCATTTACACCAATACAAGCAAAACACACCAGCTCACTCTTACACTGTAAATATTGTTCAATTCCTGTGCACATTGGGTATGTAACCATTCAACTACATTGGGTGGTGGACATTTGAAACACAAGTGCATCAAAGAACAATGGCAACCACTCAGTTATTTAGCTTGTGGATATCCTATACTACAGATATTAATGTTTTTATTAACTTTGACAGGCCACCAGCAAGCATCTTTGTACAGTCACACCATGAGCAGCACAAAGATAGAAATTAGCCCATGATTGAGGTATAAAGGAATGTGAAAATGATTTTTGGGAATGGCTTTCAGCTCCATTCACTGGTAAGTACTATCAGAGCATGACTGTATTCACATATTCTGTGTACCATACAGGAGCATACCCAGGTTATGCCTGAGACCACTTCTGCAAGTGAACTTTGGTTTGGTGCCTGAGTGCAATACATTTGTGTTTACATGTCTAAAATGAGCTGGGTATAGGTATAAAACCATGATCCCCTCTGTGCCCAGTACTTGGCGTGAAACTGCCACTTAAAGTAAGTTTTATGGGAGAATATGCAGACATACAGCTGTAAAGACCTAAGTTTTTGGAAAACTTCTTACCTTAGATTTTATATGATAGAGCATTGTATTGCTGGGAGTAAATAAGTTACTTGTGGTTTTGGTGAACTAAATTTATACAATGACATAATTAAACTGGCCTCTTTTACCTTTGTTTGAACTTGTTGAATCTTCACCCCCACTTTGTCTGTGTTCGACTCAATTCAATAAGACCTTGAAAAATTCAGCACACAGTGTCTCGCACTAACAAATTCTGCATGTTTGGAACAACAGACTGCCAGTTTCCTTTACTCTGTTGTTCTATTATTCCCCATCATGAACGACAGCTGAGACCTGGGATATGTTTTAAATTTGAACACTAATGTTGGCCCTTTTTACAGCCCTTCTGTAATATGTTTTATGTGCCTCCTGAACATTGGAACGGCGTTCACATCCCTTTCCCCTGTTCTGCATCCATCTCATACATCACATGGAGGAGCTGCATGTCAACGCGCCCGGGGTCCCCCTGCACTTTATCCCGCTCACAGCACAAGTCATGTGGCCTGATGTGGCAACACAAAGCAGCATAGAGAGGGAAATAAGACCAGATAAAGTCTGGGGAGAGAAATTCAAAGACAGAAACAGGGAAAATCATAAATCGTCACATTTATGTGTTTTCCTGGTGAGAATGAAGGAGGAAAAATGGAAAAGAGGGCAAAGAAAGGTCAACATTATTATGCAGTAAATGGATCCAATGTGTCAAAGCTTTTGCTGACCCACGCAACAAATGGCTGGCCCTTTAATTAAAAACAGAACATATTTGTGGACATAAAATGGAATATCTAATCTCCAATTTTGGTTGGAAAGAAAAGAAAATGACTCAACTGACTCTATTTACCAATAATGTCTTCAAGTCTGTTTCTCCCAACAGATTTCTTTTGCTTTGTCCTCATCGAACTTTGCCTTTTCTGAAATCGGAGAACCTCTGTTTTCTGTGTGCTTAGAAATTTCAAAACCTTAGTGGTAATATCTTATTAGGAACACTTTATTTTAAGGTCACAATTTAATTACCGTGTACTACTTGCCATCATCATGTTTCAGCATTTTTCAGCATTTACTACTTGCTTATTACCATGCTAATTAGTGGTCTAAATGACGCATAAGAATTATAGCAGTTTATTAAGACCTTGTTCGACATGACCCTATTCTGTAGCTACAAAGCAATCAACTTACAATTTACAGCCTCCTGATTAATTTGGGCATTTGGATTGATAGCAAGATGTAATTTGATGCACACATTTACAATCTGGTTAGATATCCCAAAGTAAAAACTGGCCTTCATTTCAGAAACAAGTTCTGTTTTTACTTGATTGCCAAAAAACATGGCAACACTACTTTTATGTTTGTAATCAAGTATGGTGTCATGTTCACGCATGCAGCCACATCGACTTCCTAACTCTTGATTTATTGTGATAGCATTCTTTCTCTTCATTACAACATTACTGCATTCTTGTGATCCTTGGATAGTTCGTTGGACACTATCTTTAGTTTGCATACAACAGCACTGGTGCATTTTTTCACAAAGCAGAACTGAAAAAACTGCCATCTTACTTCTGTACCTTCATTTTACCAGTGGTTCTCAGTTGTAATCTTCTTATTTGTTGCTTTCCAATAAATCCCAAGTTTTTACAATTCTGAGGAGGACTGTATGGACCTGTAATGGACTTTGGGCATTAAATAATCTTCAAAAAGAGCTTAAATTTGTTTTACTGAATTTCTGTGGAAGTTTTAAGAGGTCACATGATCTTTATTTAGTCTTATATGCCCCTTAGGGAACCAAGAGCAATGCAGATTAATGTTACTTAATTGTGAATATTTAAGAGGCCATTTTTGACCCACCTTTACATTGATATTGAAAGGGACGTGTTTACAGATATATTGTGTACCTTCTAAATGTAATTGCACTGCAGAAGTCAAAACAGACTCGACATCAAGTGGCTATGACACAGTGCTTATTTTGATAAAAAACAGAAACAGAAACAGAAACAAAAGGGTTCCAACTGATTGGGGCGTCCGTGGCGCAGCTGGATGGTGCGCTTGGTCAGTGATTTGGGAGGTTGCAGTCCTTGGGCAAGACACTTAACCCCAAGTTGCTCCCACTGCTGCGCCAGTAGCGTGTAAATGGGCATGAAAGGACGTGAAAGTGTTAGCTGATACTGATGGATAACTAACATAGAAACTCTGAACCATCAGTGAACGAATGGGTGTGAATGGGTAAGTGTGACCTGCAGTGTAAAGCAGCTTTAAGTAGTCAAAGACTAGAAAGGCGCTATATAAGCTCAAGTCCATTTACCATTTAAGCTCAAGTCCATGATTCTTTAAGGAAATTACAACTTTGTGCTTCATGAGCTGAAACTATCACGGCAGCTTCAGGACCAACTGTTCCCACTGGAAAACTTAAGTATATACACACCATCATCATACTGCACTTCAAACTCCATCTTTATTTATACATTAATTTTAACATTTTAATTCCTAGAATGTAAAATACTTATGTCAAGTAGAAAGGGCTGCTGTGTTACAAACACACAATCAAATGGAGCCATCATGCTGAATGTTTTGACTCACTGGGACATACATGCCAAAATGAGTGCTTCCATCAGTCAGATGTGGGTTTGCCTTACATAAAACTTAAGAAAAGTTCATATATATATATATATATATATATATATATATATATATGTTTTTGGTTTTTTTTGTTTTGTTTTTTAAAACGATAACAACTACATTTTTCACACTCAAAAACTGGTGTGCAAAGCCATGTAGAGCAATTAAAAACATGGAGGTGAACCACACTGAACTGACCAATTACCACAGACTAGACAGCTCAAACAATCAGGACAGATTGGACCTATGTGAGGAAGGGGGGCTTAGAGTGACAAGGGACACACTCTAATCTGATTGCCAGTCTCAAGGTTAACATTGAGACAGACATAGAGACAGTTAACCATTCACAATCACATCTTACAGCAATTGGAGTCATAGTTTAACCTAACAAGCATGATTTTGGTCCGTGGAAGGATACAGGCATACTAGGGAAAAAACCAAAGCATGAAAAAGGAGAACATGCAAACTCAACACAAAAGGACATGATTCAGAGAGTCAAACCAGCAACCTTCCAGCTGCAGATCAAGTAATATTATATTACTTCAAAAACCCTAATCTATATAAATGTTCTTTATTTTTACTTTCCTTGATTCTTATCAAGTATTTAATACATTTCAGTACAGCCATAACTTGAAATACCTTTGGGTCATTCCATGTGAATTCCACCGAAGTCCCGAAATCACCTACAGTCACTAACTTAGATCTGGCAAAAAAAAAATGTGTTGGTGCCTTAAATTATTAGGTGGTTTAGGGTGTATGAACTAAATAAGTTTAAAAAGTGGTGTTGTGCCTGTTTTTGACACTCGTAAATTGCATATGTTCCATGGTATCCCTCATTGAGTTCGTATAGAGTGACCCATATTACCCACAAGTTTAATGATTCTTGAGATATGACGTGCAAAGAGTAAAGACATACTACCATATTCATGTTTCTAGACAAACTTCAAGCCAGTGGCACAAGTATTGTTGACTTGAAATAAAAATAAATTGCTACTTCCAGCTTTCATCCAACAATCTTTTTTATTTTCTACATTAAATGATTTATTGCATTTGAAGATTATGTTTTTTCCTTTAGCAATAAAGTAAGCATCCCCTACAAAAGCAACAGTCACACATGATGAGTATAAACATGATGTGAATGATATGAGGGCTGGGGGCACCTCCTCCCCCGTCTCATCTTTCTCTCTTGGTGAAAACAGGCCTTCTCTCACTGCGGCTAGATTAATGGCAAACACATGTGAGGAGGAGGTCTCTGTCTTCCAGTGGCTGCAATTTAGGATTAGTGGATGGAAACAGCTCAGCTCCCACTCTGCTTTTCACTTAACCTCCCAACCATCCTTCTCCAAAGCCCCTTCCCTAATTTTAAGCCTGCTCATTCATTTCCCCCAAATCACCAGTTGAATTGTGGGCCGGTGTGGCCTCTTCTATCCTAGGAGGAACATAAACAAGACAGATACACATGAGGTGAGGGGACGGATGGCTCTCTGGATGCTGGAGACCAAAGTGCTGCAGTGAGGAAATGCTCTGGCAACCACACGCTTTGCAGCTCCAACGTTAACAATAACAGGCTCTATCGCACCCTGCATGAATGCATGAATATACTCCTCTGTGCTCCAAGTAAAAAGGCCTGCCGTGGCATCAGTGCAAACAGCCAGACCAACACACACGTGTACATGGTATCACGATAATCTCTCACTATCCAGTCTACTGTCATGGAGGTAAAAAATCCTGCCAAGGACATGTGAGAATCGACACCAACCCAGAACAAATAAACCGCACCGTAACTTTTTCCCCACCGCAGGAACTGTGAGGAAAAAGAGGGAGGAAAAAGAAGGGAAAAGAGCGAGAGAAAAGAGAAAAGCTACAGAAGTTTAAAGGGGAGTAAAGCCAGCAGCACGCGGCCCAGAGTGTGCCTCACATGCAACGGCCTCCCACCCACCCACAAAGCCTGTCTCCAACACCCTGAGCCACCTGGTCCTGAACTCAAAAGATGTAAGATGAGCTCAGATAACGAAGAGATAAATAAAAAGAGATCTTGAATCTCACAATCATGAGGATAGGAAAATATGGTTTTGGAGCAGGGAAATGTTTAAAAAAAGGCAAAAATAAAAAAGGAAACATGAAAAGAGGACAGAAAAAAGAATTAATTCAAAGAAAACAGGTGAGTTTCCCCCGGGAGATACAAATTTAATCGATTCAATTAATAACTTAAAATTGTAATCTTCCTTAAAGTAATTAGCTTTTTAAGGATATTATTAACGACACATCAACATTTAGAAGAAATGATTCAATAGCTTCATTTACCGTAAGACAAACAAAGTGGCTGGGGAAGACAAATTAAAAGATATTTATTACTTATTTTGGCTGTGCAAAGCATTTTAGAGTCTTTCTGGTCATTGTCTTGGTTTCCAGAAGCAAATTAAGCAAAACAATTCTTACTGTGAGAACAGATGATTGATTAATGGTATTAGTAATCCATGACTGAAAATATAAAAAGACTGTTTGTGTGTTTGAGTCTGTGTGTACAAAATATGAAAAACAAGTGACGCAAATCTAAACACAGTGGCAGCATTCAAACAATTCTTCATTTATTGTTTACATTTTAAAAGTAGGAAGGTATTGTCAGTGGCTTGATGAATATCTTTATAATGTGATGAAAAAATGTTGATACTTTCAGCTAATTAGAAATTACACTTTTTTGTATTCATATCATACTTTATGCTGATTGCAATAGCATCTGCAAGCACCATCACCATAAACAGTAAGTTGCAAACCCCAGTCGCAAATTTCCAACCCTCTTTCAGTTGATGGATTTCACCAGCTGTTCATAAGTTTCAAAGTGACAATAGCTCTAAGTAACCATAAAGATACACATTTTTAAAATGTAGGGCCTCATTCAAAGTGTTTGGGCTTACAGTGCTTGTGTCTTTCCTATATTCCATCAGGCACATTTCCACCTCATACACTTGCGTTGCTTGAACAGAAAAATTAACATGCACCATCATTTGTGCCCAAGGGTGTTTGCCTAAAAGTGAGGAATGCTTGGGACATTGGTTCCCAACCATTTTTTTATTGGAGCCCTCCCTTGTCAAACCTAAAAAGGGTCCAGCCCCCCCAAGACCAACATGAAAAAAGTAAGTATTGCATTGCCGCTCAAAAACTAGCATCAATTAAGTGTTTTCATTGATAAAATCCAAAAAGAAAAGGCCCATACAGTTTCTCTCAAAACCTCTTCCATATATAACCTACTTTTGACAACATCAAAGCTGGCCCAGATAAACTATTCAATGTATTTAACTGGTCCATTTGGGCAAAACTCCATAAAAAGTGTTTCGGAATGGGCAGAGCCTTTCAAATATCCACCAGGTGACTAGATGATTGCTCTGTCAATAACATTCATTACAGGCCAATCAGATAATGTAGTGAGCTGACACTACTACCGTGGTGTAAAGTGCAAAATATGAACCACTGTGACATCTTGGAAGTGGAGTGAAAATATCATTTCTATGGAGAAATGCTTTCAGGGTTTTTATTTGTTTTTCATTTGATAAAGAAAGGCAGTCCAGATCTGATAAAACTGCTACTGAAGCTGTTAGCATCCATGCTAATCGCTGTACGAGTAGGCACTTCTTGCTGTCATGTTACTTGTATCAATCAATCAATCAAACTTTATTTATAAAGCACTTTTCATACATAAAAATGTAACACAAAGTGCCGTACATTAAAATAAACAAGAATATCAGAGTAAGGGAATACAGAATATTCCTGCTTTAAAGGACATTGATTGGGCCATACTACTTTGGGCTGAGCAGAATCAGTGTAGATTGGAGCTTGGCAAAATAGATGTGTCTGATGACAGACAATGAATCAGGTCAATGCAGCTGCACTGCAAGGTCAGGGGAACCCAGACCTCAGGTTAGAAACCAAGGGAACTGGGAACAAAGCTTGTGTGTTCCTGTTTTGAGGACACAATAAATGACTGGTCTAGCATGCCAGTTGGGTGAAATTTTACTTACATTTGAACACTGACATTTTTCAGACAGTGTGTTGTGTTGCTGTGTTTTTGCTCTGTGGTAGCAATTAAATGATGTCACTGCAGAAGAAACAAATATTGAATCTTTAAAAAAAAAAAAAAAAAAAAAAAAAGCCAGCAAGCAAGCACTCACTGATTTAAAGGATGTGAAAGCTGAAACCCAGATTTTCTGGGTCATGGTAGGCCGAGAAAGCATCTCTTAAGATCAAGACAAATAATACATCCTCTTTTTGCTCTGCACCCATTCTGACATTGGGATTATGCATTATCCAATGAGGAAAAATAGACTGGTATGCCCTTAACTACATGCTTTGCTTAAAGGTTTGTCAAAATAGGGACCCATTAGGTGTTGCACCGGCTAAGAAGGTTTTAACATAACTTTAAAATCTGACACCTATTTCTTTGATTTAAAAAACAGCCTTGGTGTGCACTGACAGAGGGAATAACTTTGAGGTTGATTAGGGGCAGAGGATTTATTGGCTGTCTGGTGTTGGCAGCACGTTCTCTACAACTGATTAGATCCCTCAAAAAATGATCAACTTCATTCTTGCTCCCTTTTTCTATGAGCAGAGAAAAATTCATCTATGGACAACAGAAATCTGCTAATTTACATATGCATAAACATTATGCATTTTTATAAAAACTTTTCAAGTGCAGTTCTCTGTATAAGTTTATGTAGCCACTGATTATCAAAACAGTCCAAGTAAACAATACCATCTTCTGAAAAAAAGAGGTCGGTCCTGAACAATCAGCTCATAAGAAGACATCATCTCACAGAGGCAGCCTCATCTCCACAAGTGATCACTATTATAGACCAGAATGGCTACACATGAGGTAAACGCGGCCAAAAGTTAGGGCAAACTGTGGCGTCAAAGGGAAAAACTGCAATTAGACGAGATGTTATGGTGATGGAGTGAGGGCAGATGAGGCACTCAGACTGGATGTGTGGACTATAGACAGGGGGGTATGGAGGAGGCACAGGCCTGACCTCAGCTGCCGCTACGGAAGTTATCCCACCAATTATCCAGGACGTATTCCCGTAGTGCTCCAAACACTCAGCGGCCGGCTTTTACGACCTTAGGAAACTTTCTGTGTTGTTTTACTGCGGTGACCTCACTCCAGCTAGCGTGCTCTACAGCTCTGCTGGGAAGAGGGACTGCTACTTGTCACAACCCAAGAAGCATGACGTCAGGGGGAGAGAGGGTTTAAAGACCTGTACAGTAGTCAGCGTAGGTCATTATATGTGTGTCTGCAGGGGACACAGTGATGAAAAGTATTTACAGTGAGAGGGAAAAACAAGTCTCTGAGCATGCAAATGGAAAAAACACATTTTTCAAGGATGCACGATAGCTTAGTCTTTGTCAACAAAACAGACACTGAGATAGACTCACTTCACTGTAAGAAAATAAAAAAAGTTGATAAACTTGTTATAAGGTTCTTTCTGAAGACCTAAAAAGAATAATTAGGATTTTACAGCAAAGGGGTAGATGTAAACAAGATTTGCCGGAAAATGAAAATCTCATTTTGAGTTGATCTGAATTTTAATACGGGAAGTATTCAGCCTTTCTTTGAAAGTGTGTTTTTGGTCAAAGTAGTATTAACCATTTGAATGTGACGTCACACTCTGTTCCAGTCACAGCTGGACGTCCAAAATTATGCTGTCCAGCTTGTTATTTGATGGAAGTATATGCTAAAAAATATATATATCCACAACTTGAATTTTAACTACATGTTCAACCATCATTGCTGTGTTGTGAACTATTCTAACAGAGCTTTAAATGTCACTTTTACATATCAGTGAGTCATGTTATCAAGCTTAAACTATCATTTGCAACAGATGCACGTCATTGGCTAACATTAATGCTAGTAATCATCAGTGAGACTTTTTCAACCAAATGAGCTTTGATAAACTGAGAGAGCTTATGAATGCCTCATGATGGTTAGTGGTTTGTTAAGAAGGCTTCTATGATTTAAATGTCAACAAACATTAGCCAAAGCGATGGAGATGATCTACTACTGTTAAAAGAAACTACTTGGAAGCTTGGATGTGTAATCCTGCAGATGGGGCCAACGACTCCTTGTTATTAAAGGAGTTTCGGGTAAAACAAGCCTCAAATTTCTGCTGTGGCTCTGCTGTGTAAAAAATAACTCGGATTTCTCACGTCCTCCAGTTCCCGTTGAGAGTAAGATGAGCAATTAAAACAATTTTAGTCACGCCCTTTGTGTACAAATTTCTATATTACAGAACTTTTCACTGTGATCCTCTGCAAAGAATACCAAGCAGTAGCTTAAATGTTGCAGCTAAAAAAGACACTGTAACATAAAACTTTTAAGTTTTTAATATAACATCAGCAAATGTGACCATTGTACAAGAGAGAGCAAGATTTGGCTCCTTTCTTTCTTTATTTTTAACCTGTAAAACCCATTGTAGTTAAATGCTAGCACAGGAAAAATAGACAACCTCTTACAAAATGTACAAGTGGACGGCTAGTAGTGCATGCACCCTTTTTCTTTTGATGGTCTTGCTGGAGCCTCTGTGTAACCCCAACTTCGGGAAACAATGGTCGAATAAATACTCCAAAACTGTCCTAAAGTCATTGTCAATACTACAGATGCATGATATCAGATTTTTGCCAATATTTCAAATTCCAATATTTCCAGACTAGTTGAAGTCAATACTGATATACTCACGTTTATTTCTATATGGGACACCAAGCCCCTTTTAAACTAGCATGGACCTGTTGCTCTTACATAACAGTTTATTGTTCTTAGAAACAAATGTGAAATTGAAAGAAAAAAAAACAAAAAACTAAATTCATCTTTTAAATGTAGACATTCACTGATGATAAAGTGTGCATTGTGGTACAGGTGCACATCTTAAATATTACAGCTAATTTATGGAGAACAATCGACCAATAAGAAGCTTTAATATATAGGTCACAATATTTCAGTAAATTATCTTCATATCTGCCAATACCTATAATCCACTTCCTAGGCTACTATCTGCCTTAAATTATATTTATGTGCCAATAATTTAGATCAGTTTTTCCAAACTTATGTATACCACAGCCCATTTTGAAACATCAAAATGACTGGTGGCTCACCAAAACCCTCACACACTTTAACATGTGACTCGGAGCATTTACCACCTCCTTTCATTTTGGTAGACAGATTTCAGTTTGAACGCTTAATTTTGCTGCTATATTTCTTTTCATACTCTCATGTTAATGTTTAAAATCAGGAGCTAAGATGTGTAGTGAGACATTTTATGAAATGTCACCAATTAATTTTACACCAGTGTTTATCAAAGCACTAGTAATAATAAATTAATATCTAAGTTTATACACCTGGCTGTTTTTTTTTATTATTAGTTCCAAAACTTTAAAAATATATGTTGGCATTTAATTTATTGTGAGGGACCTGTCACAGTTTGGGAAGCACTGATGAAGTGTATTCATAAATTATACCACTATTGGCACTTTTCTTTGGTGGGATTGGAAAGGCAAAACAAATGTCCCTGGCAGCTCTGGCTGGCTCATTTTCTCACTGGCCGACTGCTGTGAAAAGTGTGTTTGTGAAAAGCACTGCATGGTACACTTGCTAACCGAATTTCCAAATCTTGGGTTCATTGTGCTGTGGGAGCTGATTTTTTGAAATTTTGTCAAAATGTTGTTTCTAAAACAATTTGACATGCACACTTAAAAGCCCATGTGAAATGTATTGTTTTTCCACAGGGCTTATGTCTATGAATGTTCATTCGAAGTTTGCCCTTCAAAAAGTGTTGATACCAATCTTAGTCAAAATTCTCATGATCACTTTTTTATGGCCAAAATCAAGCAGCCTTACTTTGTATTTAGTAATTCATACAAACATACAGTGTTTTCTGTGTATTAATGACTTCAAGGATCCTGTCTGATGCAAAAGGCACTATCTAATGCCAACAGTGGCAAGGATCATGTCATGTCTGTGCAGCCACAGACATGACATAAGTCCAAAAACACGAAAGTGAGTTAGCATTGAGCACTTCTTGGTTCCCAACCTCCCAGACTAAATGGGATTTAGAAAACCCATTTGGGACAAGTGCCTGAAATAAGGTTTGTGGTGAGCACATGCACATGAGATTTTTAATGTTTGATGGGAAATAATCAAATACATTTGATGTTGCCCACTTTTAAATGTAATTTAAATTTTGTTGTCTGTAACTATCTTCCAAAAAGGACTAAAAAAATGGCCTGGAACTCGACAGCAAGCATTTCTGATCGTTTTTTTTTAGTAATCAATCATCCATGTGCTATTGCCACAGCCATGAGTCCCATCTTGTTCAGGTAACTCTATTATGAAAAGCTCTCAAACAAGAGGTCACAACAAAATGTTATACATTGGAAATATTGGAGCTGCTTCTAAGTCGAACTGCTGTGTTGTAGTTTTTTAGTAGCTTACTGATAGCTTTTCACTCTCACCAATTACGTTCAAGCTTAAAACATCATGAAAAGTAGGTTTGTAAAGATTATTACACAGAGCAGAAAATGTAAGTTTCATACTTTTGTGTCCGCTACAGAGCTTACTATCAACTATGATCTAAAACACAATTAAAAAATCTCATAGGCTTTTGGTAGGCTTGCAGTGAGCTGAACCAGCACAGTGCTGACTTCTGCAGTGGCCTACAAAATGATGCTATTCCTGCACGACTCTATGTAGAGCTGAAGCCAGTCCCACTTCTTGAGAGGGATGTTGTGGGACATAAAGATTTACACTAAAACAGTCTGTTCTGTGCTGGGATGAAACAGAAGGGTTTATGGCCATGCCAAAAATTAAATTTTAGGGTGGATTTTTTTGCAAAAAGCTTAAAACATACATTCTAGGGACTCTCGGGTTCAGTGCAACATTTACAAGGAGTAAACTAAAGTTTTAAAGAGAAGGAGGGGGGTTTCGTTCCTTTCACCATTCTACAGAGCAAGATATTTATCTTGATTTATCTATATTGATGCTGACAGTTATCTGAAAGAATTTAGAAGTTTCTGGCATATCATTTTATTTGGAATTTTATCACATAAATTACAAGTGATGGTAATAAAGAAGTTTTAGAAGTACCCACAGAAGCACACAATATAATCACAACCAGCAATAACAGCCAAGTAAATGGAAAGAGGAAATAGGTGAAGGCTGCTGGCAAACTCCAAGGCACACTTCACAAAGTGTGGGCCCATCACACTCATGTAATTAGTCTATCACAGCCAATCAAATGCCTCGGTGTTATAACTGGAGGATATCCTAGATTTATCTATTTTTACAACTGCCTCTGATAGAGGTTGTTGGCTGACGGAGCAGATGAATGCCGCTAAAGGATCCAAACTGGAATCAGTTAGAGAGTGAGGTCAGGATCCAAGAAAATGGATGCCCACTTATAATCAGAAAATCCCTTCAATTGTTGATTGTGTTATTCATAATGAAACAAACCAAATGAGGGCTGATTTGTTTTTTAGAAAATATTTTAGGAAAATGTGGACACTTTAGTGCCTTAGGAATGAGCATTCTGTGGTATGAAATAAAACAAAACAAATAGTGAATCTTTCATAACATTTATCATGTGCCATCAGAGACAGAGGCCCAAAAAAGTAACAAATACTTTCACCTGACGACTCTTTAACTTCAGGAAACAATGTGGTACTGTTGTCCAGACCAAGTGCTCAAGACATTTCACTGACCAGAACCTGCTGTAATACAATACAAGTATCACATTCATTTTTCACAGGCAGCAGAGCACGATTAATAATCCTGATCCATCCCAGTGAAACCACATGGGCCTACAGGATGGGGTCCAACAGTCAAATTATTAACATCAGTCCTTCTGTGCCTACACCAAGAGAAGAGATGGAATAGACGCAGAGCAGAAAAAAAATCTGCAGATAATATCTGGACAAAATGTGCAATAAACAAAAAAATCCACTTGTCTGGTTTGGCTTAATCTGCCTGGAAATGAAAAACAGAAACGCAAACATAGCAGTGTTGATCAGTGCTAAGGAAAGTGAGAAACGTGACAGCCAGCAGCACAGGCTGTTCAGACTGTAAACTGGAGACAACACAATCCATGCCACATTGCTATTCTTCACTTCCCTCTTTGCCTCATACACAGTCCTGTCGCTTTAAAGCACCATGTAGATGTTTGTTTGTACTAAAGGTGCAGTGAGTAGAAACTGGCATGTTAGTGACATCTAGCGTGTCAGATTTTGGAATGAGCCTGTCTGTTACTAAAACATCACATCACTAAGCGACGAGAGCTGATGAAGACCAAAAAAGATTGTGAGCTGGGCATCATGTACAACAGTTACAAGATGAGGGTTTTTTCATTCATATTTGTAACTATTACTTTTATAGATTAAAGGTCAGTTAAGATGATGATTATAGGTTTTGTAAACTTTTAGTAATGCAAGCAAACATTAGCATATTCAAAAATCGCATTTCGCTCTTTTTGTCCCCAAACCACACCAGTAGACAACATGTCGGATGGTTATGTCAGCCTCCACAAAGGGGAGACCATTGGTACATAAATATAAAAAGCTTTTTCTAGCTTTATAAAAAAAAAAAAAAAACAGAAGTTTTATGGGGATGATTGTACACCTATTTCGACAGACTTTACATACAAATAGAAACATCATATCCTATATTCACCGTTTTTGTTCAGCGAAATGCTGCCAACTTCTACACACTACACCTTTAACATAAATATGCACAAATATTTAGTGTTGAACTCAGTTGAAGGTAGAAATTTTAAATGCAGCAAGAATTATATTAGGATCTCCTCAATATTTGACTGTATTATTTCTGATAAAAACACTGTGTGTAAAAAAATACTCCACCAGGGGGCTCTCGACCAAAACAAAAACAAGAAATGCCACTGGAGTCAAAACCTGCTGTCACCTTCACCCATCTTCATCGTTGACTGTTCTTCAAATTGATGACTCTATCCAGTGAAAAGGAAACTACAAAATGTGTATTTACAAAGCAGCAAAAACATTTGGTTAAAAGTGGACTTAGTTCAAGCAGTGATTGCCTTGCACATGAAGCTGTATATGCCTACAATGCCAACAAGGAAATTCACTTTGGAGAGCTCTTGTGCTACATTATATGAAATTTATTAACAAAATGGAAACACTGCATGTATGTTTACTTAATACCATGAGGTGTTTTATTCAATAGAGGCGCCAAAGGGAATCAAAAAATGGTGGTTGACAGCAAGTCTCTTTTTGACTTGGAAATGTCTGGCAAGAGACTGGACAGCGACCAGAGAATAATGGCAGCTCATCAAAATTAAGCAGCACAAAACATAAATTAGAAAAGAAAAGGAAAAGAAAAGGAAAAGAAAAGAAAACAGAAAAGAAAAGAAAAGGAGGAGCAGAACTGAGGAGCAGATCCTGCCTGCTTGCTCGGTAATCTCAGAACAAATGTTGTGTTTCCATGTTAATGAAACAACTGCATTTCTCATGGCAGTTCTGTTATCATGGTCACCACAAAAAGAAACGTCCTGCTTTGCCTATAAGAATTATGGATTTCTCTTGCTTTAAAGATTTGAGTTATAATTTGATGTGCTCAGAGTACTTCACCAAGAAAGATGTAAAATGTTTGATTAGTCATTGCTGCAATCAATTTTAAGATTTCAAATTCCAATTTTCTGAAAGTTTTACATACTGCATTATATCTTTAAAGTTGTTAATGTTCATATTTGAATAATCAGTCTGTCACTAAGTGTTTGGGGTAATGTGTTATGTGTCATTTGAGTACTCAGATTACTTTTTGTTGTATTGTTATATTAGCGTTTTGCTATCTAAGTTAAACAACGTTAATTACCTTTTATTAAAGATATGCTATACTGAAAGAAAACAGCCTATTCTCCTTTTCACTCTGGTTAAGGCTAAAAAGAAAATCATCACAGCATCTGCACTGTTTCTGTTCATCTTCAATCTTTAACCAGGTGGTTGCATGCCACAGAAGGTAAATATCGCTGTGTCAGTGCACATGCACAGCTTTGCTAACTCAACAAGTGAGATGTAAAAGAGGACAACACATAGTCCCCACTATGTTGGAATTTATACAAAGGGAAAGGAACATCACTGATAAAACACAATACAAGTTATATTATCTACTGAGATGGATGTGCCTACTATTGATTGCAGAGGTGAAGATGCAATCAGGTCTGTTATTCCTGGTTTTAGGCTGCAGAGTTGCAGATTATAAATCGATCATCAACACGAGGAGCAGGTTATAAAGGGTTTAATTACACTGCAGTGGTTCCAAATTTTTGTCGGAGCACAGCTAGAAGAGTGAAGGCCCCCAGGACACATAAAAAATTATACATTGCTGGCAAAACATACATTATGTTTTCATCGATAAAATCCTGAAAGAATAAGCCTAAAGACATGGTCTTATAAGAAGATCTTTAAGAAATCATCAGTGTGCTATCATCATTTTAGAAAATATGTGTGAATCTAATTTTTACCACTTAAAAGCCAACAAAGCATTGTGCCCCCTTGAGATTTCTGCCTTCTTTTCCCTATGGGCGGGAAAGGGTGCTACAGAATCAACAGTTCTGAAATTTGCTTTATCAGCATCACACTAATTTCTGATGTAGTTCCAAAGCATCATGTAACCTGGACTACACAGACAGAGCCTGTGAGCATTTCTTCCGTCATAATACAGCAGGGAGTATCTGTGTCAGTGTTGTATTCACTGAGTAGAAGACACTGAATTATGCGGGTTCCTATTTTTGGCAGGAATATGTCTGAACTGTGAAGATTTACTGTGCAATTCATGCAACATGACATCAATGAAATGTACTCTCTCTGGACAGAGTATTTTTTTTATGTTTTCTCTTTTTGTTGGAAAGCAGGAGGCAAACTTCACTGTCTGCAGGAAAAGTCTGATTCAATGCAAGTTTCACAGAAAGTGAACCCATTTTTAACCCAAAAGCTGCTACAAGAAGAATATTTAAACATTTACTGATATTTAGGTGGTTAAGCTCTACCAGTTCAGACTCCTGATGCGAAACGTGTCATTTAAATAATTTAATCTTTTAGAATTCAGAGAATATATAGGGTTTTTTGTTTGTTTTTGTTTGTTTGTATTTACAAAAAGCTGTTAACTTAAATATCACTGTTACAGAAAAAATGATCCAGTTATTGCTTTTGGGTGCTGCAGTGTTTGTGTCACAGCTTTAGCTGACTGATTGATTGCTCCTTGTTTTGTCATGCCCAATCTTATAAACCCATGAAGTGCCTAACCTTCATGGGTTTATAAGACACCAAATGACAGCTGCAGTGATTCAATAGTCAATAAAGTTCAAACTTACAAAGGCATTAAACATTGTGCTCTGCATTTATTCACAGGCTTTGTAAATAAAATCTGCCACAAAAAAAGTTATTTTCCAAAGCACAGCTCAGACTTTTCATTATTATCCAACGTGAAAAAAATCAGCATCAATGGAAGACATTTTTCTAGGAAGTGCATCCCTGATATTGTTATTGACAGGGCAGTAAACAGAAAACGAATTTCATTCTTAATTTCACCTGACTCGCACACAGTAACAAACATTCTCTGCCTTTGGGGTTGCAGTCAATCTGCCACCCTCTTAGGCTAAGGGTTAAGTTCCTGACTGTCATCGAGCACAGAGGGATCTCTGTCTTTCATTAAATTAGGCTCAACATATGATTCTGTACCATAACCATTCTTTATGAGACAGTAAGTTCTTCATTTTGGTTTACATCAAAAATCATTAGATCACTGTTCTCCGTACTTAAGACACAATTTACTCCTATACCTCCCAAAGACCACAGGGTAACCTATTTTTAAAAGTATATTACACGCCACTCAAATAACATTAAGAATTCAACTAATTTGCCCAGGGATGACTATTAAAAGAATCCCACAGAATTTTTTTTTTAGTTAGTCTCTGGTCAGACATCTTTATGAGTCTAATCCAAAGCTAAAGCATTGCACATCCATGTCATTTTGCTTTGGTGCTACTGTAGTAAACATTGGGCATGTGTTGTACAAGGCATATGCTCATCAAACCTTTTACCACATCACACCTGGCAGAGTGTGACAAGCCTGAAAGGATCCAGAGATCAATCAGACAAGTCAGTTTGTTTAGAAGGATAATAAATTAGGAAGTTCATGAGAAATTGTAGACATTGTGAACAATCAAAGTTGGATTGTTACTAAGTATAACTTTTTTGGCCATCACTGATGACAAGTATGCATTAGCCAGTCTGTACCTGAAACTTTGATTTAAAAAAATGATTCAACGTTAACAGTGAAGCTTGAACTGCAGGTCCAAGTGATTTGTACAATCAAACATATTGTTCACCTTTGATAGATGATCCAACTTAAATGAAACGTTTCACCAGGAAGTTCATATTTTCATTTTGCCTGCCTTTTCATGCTATAATGCTTATTCACAATTTTTTTTTTTTTTTTAAAAGTGTTGTTAAAGGTGGAAGCTGTAAATCTACAGCCCCTGTAAAACAAACAAACAAAAAAAATAGATATAAGCTTTGGTGTGAACATTGTTGGGTTAAGAAATCAAAAGACCATTTTTCCAAGGTGGCCATGCTCCTGTTGTCAAACAGTTTTTCTCCCCAATATTTGTCATGTTATGTTGAAATCCTGACAGCTTTATTTTATTGATTAATGATTGAAAATGACCATGAAGACACTAAGTCCAAACAAATCTAGGGTAAAGTTATGACAGTGCTTTCAGACAGAGCTGTAAAACTGTGAGCAGAAATAGTACATTCACTGAGTCTAAATAGAAATAAAAGTCTTTTGTATTATGATTGGTCTTATCTGACGTGAATAATAACAAGGACATAAATGAATGTCAGCAAGAGCTTCAATCTAATGGCAGCTCATTGGTAATCAAATGTGACTTATAAGATGAAAGGTGGTTTGACCTCAGTCCAAATGAGCACCATAGACACTCCCACTGCATCCTGAGCTGAGCCTTTACCAAAATATCACTTAAGTGATATTAACATACAAATAGTAGAGAATCCTTCCTTTTATTTTGCTGCCTACAAATAAATAGACAGATTTGGATCAATAATGCTTCAACTTTTAGTGATTAAAGGTCAAAATAGTTTTCATTAAAGCATAAGGGTTGGTAAGTAAACATAAGCTGATTAATGTCATTGGACTTTAAAAAAATACTGTCGTCTATTTCATTCTGTAAGTGTTCTGGGGCAGTGCTTTTATTAGAAAGAGTGATATTTTGATCAAGACACACAATATTTTATGGCAGGATTTGAGTCAGTATAGGAATCTGTTTACTGTTATTTGTTACCGTGGAGGTATAATGGAGACTTCTCATCTCTCTTCTCATCTGTTAATGTATCTCGTAAAAGGAAAAAAAAAAACTCTGAAAATAGATAAAAATAAAAGTGGTTTAAACACATGGATGGCAACTGAGACTGCAACGACCTGACGGTATAAAGCAGAGAGAAGCATTTTTCCCTGCAGGGAGAAGGGGGCCACAAGTGTGTAAAAGCTATCTGTTGGTGATCAGTATGATAAAACTGTCAGAACATTTATCTGATCACAATATCACAGTGCAACATTTAACAAAAAAAGAGTTTCCAACTATGACTGTGACATTACAGAAACATTGCTGCCCTGGATATGGTATGCCAGTGCATGATAAAATGTAACATTTTTTTCTGACTGCAAAGAGTTAAACAAGACAAACTCTCTGAATGACTAATTTTAGCTTAATGTTTGTTACTGATTGTTAGTCAAGAAGTTATTGCATGTGAATCTTTCCCACTGGCTTTGGTAAACATAATATGGACTTTATAAGGTAGCAGTACAACATGAATGGTTTATTTTTCCTGAATGCCTTTCAATTAGAGCTGGACAATTAATCAAATTTTAATAAAGTTTTCAATTACTTTCGAGATTAAAAGATTACTGTGCCACAAAAACATTTTTTCTTTTTCCATTATTATTAGCACTATTATGAGGTACTTTCATTTTTACATTTATATTTCTGTATATTGCCCATATTTAATGTTTAAAATGGTGGTGTCAAAAGCATATATGTTGAATGAAAGTATGTGGCATGTGTTTTAAACTCAGCGAGCCATCGTGTTTCATAATCAGGATCTCAACAGCTATTAAAATAATTGGAATTGTGATATTTGCCATTACAACAGCCTTACTTCAATAAGTGTAGTGCATTTTCATGGGTCAAATCACATACTTTTGGTCTTACTTAAGTTCAAGTGAAACATGATTTAGTATTTGTAGCTCAGAATATGTTCCTGTCTTTAACATGAGGTCTGGTGCCTTTTGTTTCACTGTAGTTTTACATATCACATAATATTTGATCCAATTAATACCATTTCACAATCTTTACCCTTGTCACATAAAAAATAACAACCCATACGAACCCAGTTTAAAGAGATATGCCAACATTTTCGTTGTTTTCGTGTCTTACTTCAGTCCCAAGTCCATAACAAGCAGGTAGACACCATTCTTTTGACTGTGTGTCCAGTAACAAGAAGGAGACGGCCAAAGTTCGCCCACCACTAGTTAGCTTGGCGCAAACACTGGGTGTCAGTGGGTATAGCTAGCCCACCTTTGCCTACAGTCACCAGATAAACTCTTCAGCAACTCTAACGTGTGCTTGTTGTGACTCATTTTTTACCTTATTATGTTGTCTTATCTTCTGCTATCATCATATGATCTTCTACTTTGAGGCCTTGTTTTGTTGACCTACTTCTGCGGTGGGTGAGAGTTTATCTGATGACTGTAGGCAGAAGCAGGACACAAAGACAAGACACAAAAACAAAGAAAATTTTGGTGTATCCCTTTAATTGTTGGAGTATTTTTTGAAAAAGTAGATCAAACAATGCGAAAAAAGTGAGGTCTATGACAGGCTCTGTTATATCACAGCAACATTTGTGGTGTCTGTCTCTCTTTATGGCCCTGCGATCAGCTGGCGACTGTTTCAGGGTGCCCCCTGCCTCTCACCCAATGTCAGCTGGGGACAGGCTCCACCCTGAAAGAGATAAGGAATATAGATAATAGATGGATGGAAGTCTTACGTTTTGAAAACATCTAAAGTATTTTATTTATAAGTAATGACAAACCAGTTAACTGTGATATAACAGAGCCTGGGCATACACTGGACTTCTCTTTTTCATCATTTGATTGTTTTTTTTTTTACCTTTTATTACCTCCACCAAGGAGGTCATTTTTTTGCTGGCATTTGTCTGTCTGATAGTGAACAGAAAAACAGACAATTAATTCAAACTTCATTAAGACCAGAAGTGTGCAATATGCTTCATAATGTGCATTACTTAATAAAATCATCTATGGGACAATTACTATTCTTGTGGCACTTTTACCTCATAAATGTCATTTTTAACAGGGCTAATTAACATCATACATCATACACAACTTCTTAAGTAACCATTGATAAGCTATAACGAGGTTTGAAGTACAAGCCCACTAATGGTATATAATGGTTGGGTAGAATTAGGTACAATAAGACCTTAACAAGCAGGCAACGTGCTATAGTACTGCTAAGCATACTGCTAAACAAAATTTAACAAGTTAGTGGTGAATATGCTGACCTTAAAATAAATCATACCAGTGTTAAATATTATAAAACAACATGTTTTTAAGAGTATTTTAAGCTTGGTAGTTCTTCTGCAGTGTTGGGAAAGTATGTGGCTGTGTGCAACATAAAGTGTTTACTCTCATCCAGGGACAAAAGGGGTCCACGGTATCTGACAATATTTGGGTTGAAGGCTAAAATGTTTGTGCACCTCTGATTTTACACACAGAAAGTAAAGAAGGGTCAGAGTAGGCCAACTTACAGTGTGATTTGCCCCGGAGCAGCCTGACCCTTAAATCTGAGCGATAATATTTAGAGCAAAGGATTTAAACCTCAGCAGACGCACTCACACTTACACCTAAACACACAAGCTGAGTTTGTTTTCTATTCCTATAGGATGTCAGTAGACATGGCAGCGGAGAAGAAAAAAGTCAGAGTATGTAGGAAATAGCTTAGAAAATAAATCTTGCAGGTGTTTTATTAGTTGACATAACAGCGGCAGTCATATCAGTGTCATAAGCCAGACTTAAAGCAGGAAATGGATCAGGGCAAATTAGCAGTGATGTAAAAATCCAAGGATTCCTGGATGTGGTTTTATGAATGTTTGAGCTCACCTGCTGATCACTAAGCTACCATTTAATGCTCTGGATAATTTGGGATTTTATATCTGTGAGGTGTGCTTAACTTTATAGAATATTGATTGCTTTACTATAGTGCATTAGGCATTTATTGCACAAGGTTTACTGCAAACCAAAGCTTTTACCGTGCCATGAACCTGGCAGTGTATTAAAAGCCAACAAGTATCCAAGGATCAATAACACAAGTCACTGTAGCTGAAGAGAGTAATAAATCAAGAAGATTATTGCTTTATGTAGAAATTATTCCCTGTCAAAGTTGGACTGGTGTCTCTGCTTTTTCTTAGATCTATCCACGATTATTTAAAGCAACAATGAAGTAGCTGATTTATTAATTTTCTGTTGGAAGAGCAGTTCTTTAATTTCTCCTTTTCTTCACAACTGACTCATCTTTCACAAAACATCAGGTGGTTTAGAGGATGAAAGCAAGGAAGGACAACCAAAATAACAGTGGGATCAGGAAGCAGAAGCCTGGAAATGTAGTATTAAGAAGTCATTGAAGGCTGGAGAAGAGAGCTCCATTGATAAAGGCATCCAGTCTTCACAGCATGGGGGCTACAGCAGCCGGACCTCCGAGGGACTCCCAGCTAATAGGGGCCCTGGTCTCAGACAGTTGAGGGGGAGGTGGACTGGAGAGAAAATGTGGATTTGTGAGTCCTTTCCAGAACTCTGATTCCTAGAAAAACACAAACTGCTCCTTTATTTTCTTCCTTCATCCCCCACTCACCCAGTCGAGGAAATGATTAGTGACTAGTGTTTGGGTGAAGGCAGAGGCACAACTGATCTGCACATTCTGCTCTGGTGTTATTCTAGAAAAGAGTGCATCTGCGTAGAGACCGTCCTGCATAAAATCAACGCCTTTTACGTGATACCTGAGCTGAAACAAATGGAAAACATGCCACCCTTATTTTTCTCTCTATGAAGCATATATTTATATATATATATATATATATATATATATATGTATAAAATGTAGATAGATAGATAGATAAAGACATTTTTGTTTTGCATTAAGCAGAAATCCATGAAAACAATAATACATTAAAAAAAAAAAACATTTGGTTGTTTTAGTCAAGATTATGGTTTAAAAAAAAGAAAAAAAACATTTTCCTCAGCTATATTTAAAACCACTGAAAAGGGCCAACCTTCAATTTTTTTTATAAATTCCAGGTTAATTCCCAATTATTCTCATTAATTCATGTTAATTCTCATGGAAAGTTTCCAACTTTGAAAATTTTGCAACCCTAGTTTTAAGTAACATAAGTAATTTCTCAGGTATAAGTGTCCAAAATTCCTAAAGATTATAGCCTAGATTAATACCTTTTTTCTGTGGTTTTCATGTGATAAAAACATGTTTTGGTGGTAGGGATGAAAATTAAAAATCATGTGCTGCAGCTCCACACGGAGGTCAGTTCTTGCCAACACCCTCTTTACTTTCAAGTCCACTGGTCCTTCCAACAATGAGCATACTGTCTGTTATAATCAAGTAAACTTATCATAGAAACAATGGCTCCTGTTTTTACTAAATAAACAGCATACGCTGAATACTTTAAAGATTAACTTTCATTCAGCTCCTCTGGTTTTTTTCTTTTAGTTTATGAAACTGTGAACCTGGTCCTTACAAGTATAAATGTTAACTACTGGAGGTTCTTGTCCTCGACGAACAAAAGCAGGAAGTAACTGCACTAATAGAGATTAGCACAGATGCTAACAGCTTCAATAGCATTTTTATCAGATTTTGACTGCATTTCTTTATTAAACAAAAATCAAATAACAACACTACAAACCTCTCTGTTGTAAGGATAATTTTGCTGGACTGACTTGACGTGACTTTAAAAAAATCAGTCCAACACCACTTAACACTTAAAATAAACAGACTGAAAGCATTGCTTGTGTCAGGCTTTAAACATGTTTGTTTCTGCTATAAGACATATATGAATAAATTGGCCAAAAGGACTCCCAGGCTTTAGCAGCTAGCCCAAGTGGACACTTAAAGAACAGCACTTATTATGCTCCTCTACACTGGCTCCATTTCCAGCACCAAAAGCTTCCCTTTGGAAAAACAGTTCTGTTCATGGTTTAAATTTTGATCTGACTGATGTAAGGTCAAGGAGGGACTGTTAGACAGACTGACTTTAATGTTTTGATGAAAGAAATGGGACATTTTGGGAGAAAAATGTAGCAACCCTGTCTGGAGATGGATGATGGAAAGATAGAATCATCCTTTTCCGAGTCTGTCAGGTCAACATTGCAGCCTTTAAGACAGTATGCTCAGTAGATTGAATATATTTTAATCATCCTTTTCTCTACTAGGTTAGCCCATCTCCTACATTTTTCCACATTAGTATCCATTTACGAAAATGAATAAGAGCCTATCAGTAGAAATTCCATATTGGTCCATTTTCCACGCTGATAGCTGCTACTGAAGCATTCCAGACGGGTGCGCATCATTACATCTTCCTAATCCTGCATTACTCTCCATTACCCAGACACAGCTTAATGATTCCACTATCTCCACAAATTAGGCTACAGCTTTTTCCTCTATCTTACATGTACATATTTAAGGACAGATGTGTGCCCTAAAAGACAAACAAACACAAAGTCACATGCATGTTTTCAGTTCATGCATGCTTCTACTCTTGACAGCTCCATACCGACTGCTGCAGGACTTTAAATAGCCTGTAATGTTTATCTTATGATGTGTAGTGAATACTGTCAGCTATAAGACACACGTTTCATTGGGTGATTTAGTGGTGAACACTTCCTGCTGATTCCCACCCAGCATTACAGAATGAATGGAATGAAACTTAAACATAAATCAGCTCATGGGGTCTCTGTGTAAGGCCAGATGCCTCTTTAGAGAGTTGGGACACACAGAATTCTAAATACACACACACTATACTTGAGCCAAGGATGGATATGCTGTAGAAAAGACACGTCCTTCCAGATATACTGTGGCTTTTACTGCTGCTGGCTTGTGTTCCACAAAACGCCCTTTACTTTTACACACACTATATCACTCAGCTGCCTCTCGGCTCACTGCTTGACTAATCCAGAGCCAGAGAGCCGGAGGGGTCACTGTGGAGCCCCGAAGTCACTGCAGGAGGGGGTTAGCAGACAGAACAAACACAACATGCAGGTAAATCAGAGTAATCTTTACGACTGTTATATTGTGCTGTAAATTTAACACCCTCACACCCACATCTCAATGTGTATACCATAGAAAAACTATGGCATAATTCATTGACATTTTTACAACCTGGTGACTAAGGCTGCACAACTAATCTTTCACTTTTTGCAATTAAACCCTTCTGGGAATATGACTTGAATTTTATTAGAATTTAATAGACTATCAACAATCAATGTGTAATTAAGCACCCTTGAAAATTTCAGAGGGATAAAAACATCTCTAAGTATTGAAAAATCTTGTTCTAAAACAGCTCAGGATGGGATTGAACAGGAGAAAAGTAGTTTTGTTACCTATGAATGGGCAGGACTTGGTGTATATTGTTTTATTGGCTGAATTATTTATTAAATAATAAATTATGTCAAAAGAGGATAGTCTATTCTATGTATCGGCAGTGTAGCTCGGTCTATAAGGGCTCGAGTTGGGGCCCAGATGATGGATTCAAAAAAAGTGTCTTTATCATGAAGACTTTTTTTTTTTTTTTTTTTAATCTTTTAAGATCGATGCCAAAGGTGATCTTTTCATGTCATGTGGTGTGTCTTCACTGAGAACACTGGCCTGACTTATTTTAACTCTACTTACTAATTTTCAATATTTCCATTAGGGATTGTACCTTTGTTTTTCTGTCAGAAAGTTGAATTTCCACATAAGCTGAGCTAAAAATAGGATTGTTTTCACACCTGCAGCTTGTTTGTTTTTATTTCAATTCACAAAATTTAGCGAATGGTTGTATATTTTTCAAAGGTGTTGAATTTAATATGCAATCACTCTATGCTGTTTTTGTGGATTGTTTGGCTTCATATGCAGCAATGTACAGTACTGTATGGCTCTAGCTGTCATGGTGGTTCTTACTTTACAGATGCAGAGCTGAGCTCTGACTTTGGCTAATGTTCAGGCTAATGCCATGTACCTCATGCAACCCCAATTCAAAAAACTGTCCTTTAGTAAAGGCACTATCAATGATACACTTCAATCGAAAACAAAAACTGACTTGAGTAAATAGTGAATGGACTTGAGCTAGTCTGTCTGACCACTCAAAGTGCTTTTACACCACAGGTCAAAACTTCCCATTCTCAACCATTTGTTGTCACATGATGGCTCTGAGTTTGTATGTAGGTAGCCCATCAGAATTAACCAACTGATCCACACTCTTTCAAACCCACATGCATACTACCGATAAAGCAGTGGGAGCAGCCTGGGGATAAGAGTCCTGCCCAAGGACACATCAACATATGGCAGTTGGAGCTGGGCCTCAAGGCTATGTCCACAAGTAGGCTGAGATTTTGGAAAATTAAAGTATCCCCCCTCTGTTTTTCAATGTAATCCTGTTCACATATGCAAGACTTAAAAACATCACTGTCCACACAAAAATGCATAAACACATAAAACACATTTAAACACAGTTTATTTGATGTTTGATGATATGGTATCTGGGATATGCATCATTTTGTAATTTCTTTGCAAGAGCAGTTTTATTTGTAATTGTCAGATTCATACTGCTGCATGACCTCCCAAATTCTCAAGTACTTCTCAACAGTACTGTTTGCAACCAACTATGGGGCAAAACTTGTCACTTTACTGTGACAAACAGCAACAGACCAAAAGACAACAACACTTGTTACAATGTTCTTTATTGCTATTGTGTTGGACATACTGCAGTTCTGAGTGGCCACAGCTGCACTGTGACAACTGTGCCTGCATTAGAGAGGCTCAAAGTCTATACTGTAACAGAAAAAAGGCTGGTACAGTAAATGGAAATGCACCACTACATCGAAGATATGAAGCTATTTTCCAAGAGAACCTGCTTTAATTAAAGATTTCCATATAGGTAAAAAATATAACTGCACAAAATTTTTTCTCAAGTTAAGCAGTTGGAAACTTGTACATTGCCATTAAAGTTGTGAAAAGAACAAAGAAAAATGACGAAGAACAACACCACGTCTCAAGATTGCTATGTCTATTTAATGCCAAATTCCAGTAGATACATTTGGTTTCCTTCCATTAAAGTGTTGAAGTTTAACACCAAGTTCAGCATAAAACCAAGTGAGAACACTCATATATAAATATACACACCGTGACATACACTCCAACCCCATGAGCTGTGTTACTCATAAGGGCCTTCCATCCATACATAAAACAGATTTATGCATGACGTATAGCCAGTTATTATTCCTGTAAACTTCAGCACTAATTCATATATGTGGACCGATCTGGGACCACAACAGTAGTGAGCGTTTGGTGGCACGTCCACTGGGACAGCAGCTGACTGATCCTCACAGGGACGCCTGAGTCATCCAGCTGAGCAAACAGATGAGGCTGCAGAACAGACCCTTTTAATAATGCTGAGCTCCAAGCTAACACAAGAGCTAATGCAGTCCAGGAGGACTAGCATGGCAAGTTGTCTCAAAATGCACAATCCTTGGGATAGTGTCAAGTGTGCAGAAAAGGACCACAAAGCAAAAGGCATTTTCTTTAAATGGGGGTACACAACTGCTCTGTTACAATTAAGAGTTCTTTGTGTTCTGCAGAAAAATGTATTTAACTGTTGTAGCTGAGTCTTTAGAGGGGTGAAACACAGCTTCATGTTGGTTTATAAAAATATCACTGCTTGTTTTCCAAAAGCCATGCCAGTAGGCTGAACAATTTTTCTTGGGAATTAACTTTGTCCAAATGCAAAAATGTCAAACAAAAATGCAAGCACACCGAAGTTGAAGAAACCCATCTTTAACACCACAGGGTTGGGGCTACATTTCCACACATCATGCAGAATTGCAAAACTCACTTCATGGCCAATATGTCTTATTAGAGTCGGTTTGTCTCTGTTGGCATTAAGTTCTGTCAGATTGACAGTGTAGGTTGGACTTTCCTCCCGTAGCTGCAAGGCATGGCTGGGTTCTTATTAAAACATCTCCCCCATCCAGCTGGATACACATATGGCTACACACATGACACAAAATATGCTCCAGCACACGAGGGCCTCAGTGACACGGGCCTGACGTAAGGTGGTCTGGTTATAAAACTTCAGTTGACACTTCAGCTCACTGATGTAAGGATGGCAGCAAAAACACCAGAGGGTGTGTTTGTTTCAGCTGTTCCATTAACATGAGAACTGCCATCAGATTAAACATGTGGAACAATCTTCAGCAAATGAAGAACATGTGGTGCAAAACAGTGACTTCAGAAAACACAACTTATAAAAAACATGATTACAAAGCAAGAAACGCAATGACAAAAGAGAAAACAACTAAAAACATCTAAACAGAAAAAATACAATACACACCATGACAAATGTGTTGTTCTGTTTTTTTTAAATATGTTCTCTTTCTTTGTATGTTGTGTTTCCTTCTTCTTTGCCAGTTTGTCGTATTTGTTGTTTTGTTTTCTGATGTATTGTGTTTTTCATTCATTGTTGTTTCGTCCTCTAATGTTATGTTGTTTTCTTGTTACTATGTTTATTTGCTTTGTTAATACATTTTTGTATTTGTTGCTGTGTTTTTCTTATTTGTTGCTGTGTTTTTGTGATTTGCTTTTGGCTTTCCCTACATGCGTTGTGCGATGTATTTGTTGTTGTGCCTTCTTTAACATCACTGTTTTCAGATTTGTTGTTTTATTATTTTTTTTATTATTCATAGTTGTGACGTTCTCTTTACAGATGTTTTCTGATTTGTTATTGTGAAATTGCTTTATTGTTGGGGTATTTGTCTATCACTGTTTTCTGATTTGTTTCGTGTGTGTTTTTTAATATTTGTAGGTTTTTCTTTTTCATTATTTGATCATCTACTATTAAGGTTCTTTGTTTATTATATTTCTGATTTGTCTTTTGTTTTTCCTTTTAATTACTGTTTTCATCTCTGTTGCCTTGTTTTCCATGTATTTTTTTTTTTACTCAGCAGTTTCACTTATAAATTGTGTTATTGATTTGTTGATGTGTTTTCTTTAGTCATCACATTTTTCAGGAGTTTTTGATTGGTTGTTCTGTTTGTTTTTTATTTTCATTTGACATTTTGTGTTTACTTTTTCCTGTTTTCTCAATTGTTGTTTGCTGTTGGGCTTTCACAGTTGTGTTTTCTTATTTGTATTTGTGTTTGTATAATTCTCTGTCTTTTCTCAATTGCAGTTGTGATGTTATGATTTGTTGATGTGATTTGATTTGTTCGTATGTCTTCTTTATATTCCTGCTTTTTATTTCATGTTGTGTTTCTTATTTTTTGCTTTTTTCTTCTTTGATGTGCTTTTTGATATGCTGTGTTTATTTTATTCATCTCCTTTCCTCTTTCCTTGAGTTGTTTTATTTTCTTGTGTTTTTTGATCTATTGTTTTCATCCTTGTTTGTTGTGTTTTTTACTACTGTATTTTTCTTTTTGTAGTTTTATTTTTTTTTTTATTGGTGTCTCTTTAGTTGTTTTAGTAACAAATTTGTCTTGGTATTTTTTCCTCTCTTGTGTTAAATTCAAAAGAAACATAAGTATTGGATTTGCTGCAGACTGTACCAAACCGAGGAATAAGTTATTTTTATCTCTGCGAAGGAGGTTATGGTTTTGCCTGAATTTATCCATTTGTTTGATTGTTTGCTTGTCCATCCAACTAAAGCACAAGAAAAAATGGATTAGATTTTGGTGGTGATAAGAACAAGGATGCAAATCCAGATTTTTCTTTTGTTAGCAATGTGAGATAGGGCAATTTTCCACATTTTCGCTATTAACTCCAGGAGTTATTAGAAGCATTTATCATGGTACAAGGGAAAGGTAATTAGATTTTAGTGATTTGAATTCGGTGTGGATCCAGGATCTTTTTTAAAGGCTTCGTTGACATTCTACGATAGGGCCACATGTTTGATAAAAACTCAGCTAACAATGTCAGCAAAGCTTTGATGGAGGTTTGTGCTTTTGCAGCACTTCCAGTTTTATCTGTAAATTAAATATGGAGCATAGCATTAGCATTGGCAGGACACAGAGGTGAGATTACCAACATGCCAGCATTGTTATACGGCTGATCCAAAGCTAGACAGCCACTGCCGACAGCCAGCTGATTGCCTCTAGGCTGCCACTGGCTAAATGCACTCAGACTGCCTTATCTAAGCTGCTCTTGGCCGCCTACTCCTCACTTCTCCCACTGCAAGCTGCTTTGCAACCCTCCTCCACCCCAGCTCCTCCTTTATGCTATTTTCTGACTTAATCAATGTCAGCTGACACCGATGCTCTCTCTTGGGTGATATGCTGTTTCTCTTCCTTGCTCATGCTTTCCTTGTGGGCTGTAAGGGAGGGCAGGGATGTGTGCTGCTCCTGTTTAGGGATTCCATCCTATCGCTGTGTGGAAAGGCATGAATAGCCCCCATAACAGCCAAACTGCCAATCAAAGTTATGCAAATAAATGCAAATACAGCTAATTAAAATAATTCACCTTGTGTCTTTTCTTGACAAAGTAGTCCTGACAGAAGTGTATTATAGTTAGCAGAAGTGGGACACTAACATCAATAGCTTAAACAAGTCAATGCTCAACCGAGGAAGTTTTCTTTTTTTTTAAGTTTTCTTAAGTTTACTACAACAGGGGAAGCTGGATACACATTGACTCAGGACCTTAAAGAAGTGAAATTAACTCATTTTGCTCAATGTAAGTTGATTTAAAAAAAAAAACAAAAAACATGCATTTCAACCAAATTAGATCAGTTTTGCAGGGAGGCCCTGGTTTTGTGGGTAGAACAGATTTCTTGTTTCTATTGAGAAGTAGATGTGCAGGTGAAAATTGCCTAAATTAATGTTAAAAAAGATGTTTAAGTGGGAAGATTCCTACAAACATTCAGTTTAGCCCTAGTGAACAAGGACCAATGAACTCTGTGGAACAGCTAAACCTCACCTCGTAGGTTACTTCAGCATGACACGTGCGAAGTGAGGAAAGATTTCATCCCATAAGAAATCTCATAATCTCCTTGGTAGCAAATAAGCCATAAAAAGCAGAGACAAAAATCTCCGGCATCTGCTTTTCAAAAGGGCCATCAGGGAGTCTCCACTTTCTCCACAGTTACAAAAACAATGGGGCTTGAAAGTCCAAATGCCTTTAACAGTAGAGCTACTGCCTGGACACTGAGGCCATTTCCTCCCTTCGCTCAGTGCCCTGCAGCCATGGCTGGCTGAGAGAAACTGCATCCTGCAAAATTAAGAGAACGGCTTATTCTGCTCAACTGTGGGTATAAACATTTTCAGCACTAATTCAGAAAAATAGGTTGATATGAGATTTAAATATCCCTTCATCCAGGTCTATTAGGGTTGCAGAGCAGACCTAATTACAGACACGGGAAATAAAGGTAACAAACTGAATTGATGTTGACAGGGAATCTAAATAAAAGATTCACAAGAGAATGAAATGTAATGGAAAAGAAGGGGTTAGAGAGGAAGAACAGTGCCTTTCCTCTCTACAGCCTGAGAAAGGACAACACCAGCCCTTGTAAAAAATTGTTTACATCTTTCAAGCAAGTCATTGTGTTTAACAAGGCCAAGAAGTTTCTCAAAAGCAGAAAAATGAGCCTTTTTTATTTGAGACCAAAAGGGAAAGGGAGCATTTCCCCTGATGTGAGCCAGAGAACATTTTATTATAAGTGATAGTACTTGTGTCTGTGCGTGAGTTTGTGTGTACAGAGGGAGGGGGGTGGTTGTGTGTTTGTGGGAGTGTTTACACAGCTGGAAGTAGAGAGTGGAATCACTTCACCTGGCCGTGGTTTCTTGGGGTGTCTGCTGTGATCCCATTAAAAGGCAGACAGGCTCTGGCACTCCCACCGCAAAACAAGAGGACCTCACTTGCCGAAGAATCCCCCTGCATTAGAGCTTAAAAAAGATGGCCAAATCCCTACAAGCCCCTGCTGAATTTACTTAGGGGGCAAATGGTTCCTCCTCAAAGTGCCTGATAGCTGATTGCTCTGGCAGGGTTCAGGTGGATCTACTGAGTGGCCTCCAGCCCAGTTTCCACTCCATTCAAGTTTCCACTCAGACCCAGACTTGCCTCCACGCCTCCCTCTCGCTCTCACTCCACCACCCCCCCTTAACATCCTCCTCTTCAGGCCCATGAGTCAAAAAGCCAAAAACACTCACGCCAGATTTAGTGTAACCTCCGTATCAGTAGGTGTTTAAGTGTCTATCTGTCTGTCTGATTGCCTGCTTTCCCTCTCGTACTCCTTCTCTGCTTCCCACCATCAACAGTGGATGAGGAGATATTGCTTTGAGCATATTTGTGGTGGAGAGTAAACCAAACTCAACAACCCCACTCTTTGATTTATCCATCTCACTAAAAGCCCCTCTGAGTCACAGTCTGAGTTAGAGGACAGCGTATCGTGCTCCAGCTTCTTAACGGCCCCACAGTGATGTAGACTGCTGTGGACTGACATGTCTCTCACATAGGGTTTTTTCACACGCTAATACAAGCATGCACGCCAACAGACCCGCTATACACAGAAGCACCCTCTCTCCAAAGCAGCCAAATATCAAAACCCGGCGACGTACGCCCTGCACAGCAACCTGCAGACCATGACATCAAGCCTGCTGCTTACTTATCTTCTGGTCACCATCCTGCAGGCAGGACAAATAAAGTGTAGGGACTCAAACCAATTTACTCTGTGGGTGAAGTGGGGGGGAGGAAGGACACTGAAGGAGCACAGTGTGGTCCAACAAGGCCTGTTATGTTGATCAAAGCAGCAGAAAATAAGTCCAGTCTCTGTTTCATTAGCTTGCTTGTCCCAGCCTCACTCTGTTTACGGGCCTGATTGGGCTGCTCTGAAAGCAGATCACTGGCTGCTCACTTATCGTTTGTGGACTGTCCAGACCAATAAAAGTCATATTCATAGACAAACTATGAATGCCAAATCCTGCAGGGAAAAACAGTGTCGTGGCTCACAGAGTAGAGTACTCTTGCATGTAATTAAAGCAAAGACTGAGCAATTAGACTCACAGTATCAGACCCAAACACTACATGAGGTGGAGAGATGGGGATTAAAATGATAGCCAGCGAGGGGAGCTGGTTGCCTAGCAGTAAAATTGTGAGCCCCACAATAACCTGTATTCTTAAGAGAGTGTGGCCCAGGTTCAAAACTGACCTGTAGTTCTTTCCCTTCTCCCTCTTTCTCCTTCTCCAGCTCCATAAACTGTCTGATCAAAGAAAAAATAGCAAAGAAAGCCAAAAATATATATACTTAAAAAAACTCCCCTAGACAGTTAGATTCTTTCAGGTATGAGAGGGCAAAACAGTAAAAAATAAAACAGTAAGAAAAATAAATAAAAGGTGCACGTTTGTTGTAAATTTTGGGTTATGGAGCATGTTAAGAGTATGGGAGTCAAGTCGATACATAAGTATTTAGACATAAAGTTATTTGGACATAAAGTTTAAAGTAGGGTTGCATGGTGGTGCAGAAAGTAGTGTGTGTGCCTCACAGCAAGAAGGTTTCTGGTTTGAACCCCGTGTCTGTCAGGGCCTACCTGTTTGGAGTTTGCATGTTCTCTCCATGTTTGCGTGGGTTCTCTCCAGGCACTCCAGCTTCCTCCCACAGACCAAAACATGCTTGTTAGGCCAATTATTGACTCTAAATTGTCTTATGGTGTGATCTTGCAATCAGCTGGAAACTGGTCCAGGGTGTACCCCGCCTCCCACCCAGAGTCAGCTGGGATACGCTCCAGCCCCCCAAGACCGCAAAAGGGATAAGCAATATAAATAATGGATGGGTGGATAAGTTTCAAGTAAATCCTCTAATGTAATCTTGATATTTTACAGTCACTTGCTATGAATGACCTAAGACTGATTGACCTTTACTTTGACCTATCACTTCCCAGCTCATCCTTCAATCAAAGTACACAGCTGGACAAGTTTCAAGAAAATATCTCACAGCTCTCATGGGATATTGCATTCAGAAACCAGATATAGAAATAGAAATATAGACATAGAAACCAGGGACTTTCATTTTAATATACGATTTACAAAATCTAAACAGTTTGTAGTTCAGTCAGAGAGAAAGTTTGTACCAAGTTTCAAGTGAATTACTAAAAGCCTTCTAAAAATACTGCATTTTAGAGCAATGGATACATCTGAGGCCTAGTGACAGTGAATGTGACGTAGGTTCTCCAAAATCTGACCTCTTCATCTACAACCCAAAGAGATAATACCTCCAGCTCTGGCTTTTCCCAGCAGTAATAAAATGATAACCAGCTTTAATCTTAAGTAGACAGGATTGACAGGGGAGAGGATGTTTTAACGGGAAGGTCTACATCTGCTCGTTGTAGGTAAAATTAAGTGTTTCCCAGCTTAACAATGCATTTTAAAAAAAATAAGAAAAAGGCTCATTCCATACCTGTGTGGCCTTAAGTCTGTGGTGAATCAGTTGAGGAGAGGGTCAGAGCTGGGCCTGAGGAACACAAAAGGAAAATATGTTACACAGCTGTGGACAGTCGCTGCCAATAAAATGGGTCAGCCTTAGGACATTTACAGAAAGTACAGCGCTGATTTAAGATACTGTAAGATAAGATTTAGCTTATCCATTCCAAATGCAAAACTGTACACTCAGCTGAGATCAAAGTGTGGAGGCAGCATTGTTTCACCGCACTTAATGAGTTGCATCACTCGCTATTGTTGGCAGCAAAGATCAGTAGGATCACATGTAAACCTAGTTATAAACTATCTTCACCTAAGCAACCCACATATCATATGGCTTTTGTTTTTTTTTTCTTAAACTCCATCTCAACCTGCTGATTATGGAATCTGCTTCAGTCAAACACATTGGACAGGTCCTTACAGCAGAACTGAACATGTTAAAATACTTCTTGTTAATGAGGAAACTGTGATCATCTGGAACATGACGGAGCAAGAGCAGCCATCGTAAATCAGCAGGGTAAATCATTCTTGTTTAAAAGGTACCATCAGTTTTAAATCAGAACAGTTAGGAAATGGTTTTGATTTGAAATATAAACATAAACAGGTGGAAAACTGCTTAGGACTAATGATGTGTGGGCGAATAATATTTATTTGAGCCTTGACAATGGTTTTCCTTACTTTTGTGTTATGATAATGCTTAAGAAGCTCTAATTAGGTCAGCACATTGTAGTGAATGTCAAAGATGCAATGGAAAGGAAGATGAGCAGTGACACTGGCAGCATGGTGCTTGACTCATTAGATTTCATTGTCTGCATCTGTAGGTCAGTTAAGAGCAGCATTGTGTGGGAATATAATTGAAGGTGACACCAAGAGACACAATACATGGGAGACAATGAGAGAAAAGTTGACTTTGTTGCGCCTTTTTAACCTGAAAAACCAAGGACAAAGTGGGGGCGGGCTGTAACATGAATGAAGGTGCACTGCAGTGAGGCAAATACACTTACCCCCTCAGACAGGGTAGCTTTGCACTCACTTGGGGAAGCTTAAAGGGTTAGTTTGGGTTATGACTCACCCTCTGCAGTAACAGAGCAGGGCTGTTAGCAGTGCCTATTTTACAGGACTACGACACACAACAGTAGGTTGAAGGCTTACCAAAATGAAAGAGCTATGATGAAGGTCTAGGGGAAACCATGTTACTAAGTCCCACTTGTGACAGCAATGGGCCTCCGAGTTTGCAGATATGGGCTCACACAGTTCATGCATCTGCACCACCAGGCAGCTTGTGATCTGTCCTGCTCAGTTTACGAAACTATTCTCCAGCCCTCTTTCTGCAAGTGACATATGCAGAAGTTCTTCCTCTGTGATATTCCCCTGTACTCACAACTAATGGCATGCCGTCGTTACTAGAGTCAAAAGCACACAAGTGTTTGCTGCTTCTTCTGACAGCCTGACCAGGTGACGGCAAAGGGATACATAACCCCTACATCCCAACATACTACCACTCTAAACTCATAAGTGGCACCAGGCGCTGCTATGTATTGGCTACTGTCTGCCCCCGGATATCTCCACCCAGGGACAAAGCTTACTAGTTCAGTTATTGGCACTCATATTTACTAGTGTATTGCATGGAAAGGGGCATTTAGGTTGCAGGCCCACATGTCATTAATTGGCACTACATAAATACATTTGAGTAAATCAGACAATAAAATAAGTCCAGATTTCCAGAACTGTTTACTTGTTCATAAAAGAATGGAGGGATAAAAATGCATGGATGTACCATATGTCCACAAAGGGCCTCTGTACAAGTCTGTGTGAAGTGAAAGACACAACTAGTACCCAACCATCAAAAAAGCTCTCAAATAAACAGGTTTAAGAACCACTGAAGGTCTGTATGGAAAAGCTTTGAACCTTGTTCCATCATAAAATCTATCTGATAACAGAAATAAAGTGTGTGAAATTAAAACAATATGGCTGCTTACACTACCTACAGTACCTGGAAGAGCCTTCTGCCACATCATGTCTCACATTCCTACACGTCTGCACTGCACTGAGGTATATCTGTTCTCCAGCAGGCATTAAAATCATGTTCCCACATTACATGGAAAAAGTTTATTCCAGGTATATATTATTTCAGAATGCTCTGTCTGTTATGATACATGGTTATGTCTGAAAATGTCAGAAATACTGTATTACTGTTACTATAGGGGCATGGATGGCCTGCTGTTGTGGACCTGCCTTACTCCAACGATTACAACCAACATCTCTATGCACTTGGCCTTCTGTCCATACGAAAATGGCATTGTAGGTTACTGAAAACACATATTTTGGAGAACTACTGTCAAGGTGAAGATTTAAAAAAAGACAGTTTAGGAAATCACCATTTTGGGCCAAAATGTTACACTCTGCACCAATCTCTTCTCAGGAGGATGTTACACCATGCAACATTATCACTGTTGTTTACATTTGTTGTTATGAATGTTGCTTAGTTCTTGCTGTTTTAGGTTTTGCTGACTGGACTATTTTCATGCCATCACATACTTTCTGTTGCACCTCCACAAGGATGCTGCTTTTGACACACTTCAATGGAACAAATGCTGACAATGCATTTTGTTGGGACCAGTGTTATTATTTCACAAGTGACATTGTTCGTAAACGGTAAATGGACTAGAGCTTATATAGCACTTTTCTAGTCTTCGACTACTCAAAGCTGCTTTACACACAGGTCACACCTACCCATTCACACTCATTCACTCTCACATTCACTCACTGATCATGATGGCTTTGTTGACTGGTGACGCATGGGTACATGCATCTGTGATTGCCATGGTTATAGTAGATGTTGAAACCAACAAATATACCCAAGTAACTTTTTAAAAACTGGATTTGATCAAGAATGTCAGATGTGTCCATCCATCCATCCATTCATCCATAATCTATACTGCCTAGCCCTTCAGGGTCGCCAGCTGATCGCAGGGCCACACAGGAAGAAAGAAATTTGTTTGATCAGTTGTGGTGTGAAAGCTCAAATAAACTCTGATGCAGACCAAATAACAGGACACCAGTCCGCTTGACAAGGGGGTCTCAGCTAGCCAGCTAGCTTCTGAATGAACCAAGGATCAGTTCACCAGAAGTGTGATCCAAATCAAACAATGACCAAACAAGGGGAGTGAACCAAAAGGCAGTGTGTTATGGATTGTCTTTGCCTGAATGTCTGGTCTATGCCCTGCACTGGGTATGCTCCCACAAACCAATGGGCTTGAACAACTCACACAGCAATGGAAAGACAACACAGTGGTAAGTCTATTCAGGGGGGGCAAAAGAATCAGTTGTCTCAGAGAGCTAATGAGGCTGTTCACAGGAGGAGAAATGAAAGTCCTGATGCCAGGGACTTTCGCTGTCTTTGGGAGTGATAGAAAGAAAAAAAAAACAACTATATAGGACAAAGTCAGTCAGAAGAAGGCAATGTGGAATAATTCATCAGTGAGATCCAACTTAGCAATATAAAACCTTCATTTTTACAAATCTTTAGGCTGTCATCATGGTTTTAACTTCCTTGGTAAAAAGACATTCAGAGCCTTAAATGTTTATTATAAACATTATGTTTATGACATTTCAGTTGTTTTTATACAAAAATACATGTATGTTCATGGCCTGTCCAGTTGGTTACAGGATATTCGACAAGTCATCATATTTTTCGCATATTTTCTGCATTTACCTACACAGAGAACACACCCAGCAATAGATGCACAATTTCTAGTCCACTGGTCTTTAGTTGTAATTTTGTGAGTTTGATTATGTAGCATAATCAGAATATCTTTGCTTTGTGGTTTCCTTCTCCTTATGCCTTGTTAACACCTCTCCTTGACCCTACGACATTTTTATTGAGGTCATGGAAAAATGGATAGGAAAGGACATATGTGCATATTTGGGACTTTTGAGTGAACCTTGTGTCTTCCACAACCAGTAGAACTAAATCACCAGCAAAGTTCCATCAGATTATATTACTGGTGACTGATGATTGACACATGAATGCCAAAATGCCTTACCACATTCCTTTACAGTAAGATATACCGTGTAGTGTGTGCCTACAGCAGTGCACTGAACTATACAGAGTGAAAACAGCATGGCACGTGCCTCAACTTTGACAAAGGGAAACATCCCTAAAATACAATGACTGCACACAGACACCTCACAGACACACATAAACATTAATGCACTCAAGTAGCAGAGAGTCTGTGCAGTCCTGTTTTGATAGGCTTTGGGTTGAGTGTTGGAGATGAGGATGTGTGTGAATGATCTGGCCTGCTCAAAAGCCGCTGTGCATGAAGCCTTGGAACGCACACATGGAACACGTAATTGAATGAGAGACGGTCTCCCGCTGGATCGAGACAGTTTTCTGGCGAGATATTAAAAGCATGCGGTCGGCACAGGCTTTAGTTTTTTGCTGCCTGTGCGCAGCAGTTTTTATTTCGTTAGTTCCTCTGAGGGCTTGCTCTACATCCCCCCCAACTGCCCTCTCATGCCAAAGTATGATAATGTCATGAACCTGTGTTGTTCAGTGCTGCACAAAAAAGTATAAATCAGATCTATTAAAGAGTGGAAAAGACCTGTTTCCAGCAGTAAGAGAGACAGGGAGATTGGCAGACAGGTCAGCTGGCTGTGCCGCTGCTGCTACACTCCCTCTCCAGTCACAGGTCTGCTGCCAAGATGTACAAGTGTTATGTTCCTGATTTCAGAATTTTACCCAACCATGCACACACAAATACACACAAATACACATGCAGCCAGGCTCCTCTCTGCTTGGCTTCCCAGCCCAAACCCAGACACTTTTGCTGCTGTTCACAGTTATGTAAAGCAAAGGCCGCTTTGAGTAATGATGGAGTGGCGTGCTGATTTGCATCGCGACAAGAGGTGCAGCAGTACATGCACACAAACAAAAACAAATGGTAATGTGTAAGCCAGACAAGAGCTGACATGGTTAAAGTGATTTACAGCCTGTGACCACTAAGAAATAAACCACATATGTCAACAACTGCTAAGCTTGAGTTGATTTTTGCATACAGAGTACTGCAATCAACGGAACATATCTCATTCCAGTGAGGCCCTGGGAAAGTTTTAATTATCTTTTAGAGGAACCAAAATAGCAGTGTGTTCCCATATTTGCATGAGAAGAGCTGCTCTCTGACCCCAGTTTAGATTTTCACAGTTTTCACTTTTTTACACACATAATTTGTTAACTCTGCATGCACAAAATCTTATCTTATTTATAGGAAAATGTTTGGGAAGCTAAAAAGATGCACTTTTTGATGACATTCACCCCATCTACTAGCGGTGTCAAAAATACCCTTTTAATCGATGCATTATGATGCAGACTTTTAATCTTGCAAAGGCTGCAAGGCTGCAGTATCAGTTTTGTTTCTGAGGAATAAAAACAAGCATGGGAAGAAGAAAGCTATGAAATGTATTCATTTTGGTTTACATTTTATAAAAAGACATTTTTGCTGCAGGTGATTTCAAAAGCCATCAGATCAAATCTGTCTTCAGTAAGAAACTATAAATGGATGATAGGAATATTTGTGAATCCATAAAAAAGAAATACATTTACCATTGAAAACAAATTCTGTTGGGAAATAATCAGGGATTTTGTTGTTGATATCATTTAGCAACTCAGGTAGTTTCCAGCTGTCCAGTACCTGATAGCACTCCTGAGGGCATATTGGTTTCAAAGAAAAATTAAATTATACAATATTTGCTTATGCATGCCATGCAATATTGAAACTTTTTATATGTCCAATGGCAAGCAGATTTTAAAAGGTGGTCCCTGGAAGGAGCCCTGCAGAACATAAATATTGAAGATGGGATGGACAGAAACTCACCAACCACCACAGTGAATCTTCTAGTGAGATAAAAAGAAGACCAGTCCAAATCTGTTCCTGTAATAAATGACAGTACATAATAACTTCTTCAATTTTTTGTAGAAAGGTGTCTTCTCCTGCATGTAAAGTCATTTGCATCTTTAATAACCTCTGATTTCTTACCACAAGGTTTGTGGTTGAAATTTGCGCAACATGAAACAGTAGCGAACGAGGATAAATGAGTTTCCATTTTTCTGTGATTTTCGTTTATTTACTGTAAAAACATGGATGTGGACCATGAACTTAAGGCAATGACAACAGACAAAACTAGTTCAGCAGGAGAACTCTTTGCTGAAATGCTAACATTTGAGACCAAAACTGATTGCTCAGGAGGTACAAACAGTTCTTCTTTTGCAGACAACATCCGTTTTTATGTGATTTGTAGTCTTAAGAGTCATACTAGACCAGTCATTTATCTGTCATTCAATCACAGTGATTGGAAGTTATTATACAAGTTGTTTTTTCGCCTAGTCAGAGTCATTGATATCTTATACCTTACCACATGCCAGCAAATGCGTCACAAACAATTTTGTTTCCCTCTCAGCAGATGACTTCAGACAGCAGAAACAGGGAACTGATTTCTTTGTTTTTAAAGACGTGTTTATTTTTGTGGGGAAGTGTTGAAGTGAATGAGTTGTAAAACCTTTACAAGTGATTTCATGGTTGTGTTTACAGTGTGAATTATTTCTCAGGGAGAAAGAGCACAATGATTAAAAAAAAAAAAACATCATATTGGTATTTGTTATTTATTGTAAGACATTATTTTCACTTCAGCATACACATCATCCTTTTAGTCCATGTTGTCAGAAGTGGTCATTACATCACACCCATGAATTAAATTTATTTAGTTTATTTTAATAGAAACAATGCACTAATTAACAGTCTTATAAGGGAAGATTTGCTTTGTACCAGATTTAGCTGACTAGCTAATATTCATCTGTAGTTCGGTGTGCTTTATTGACTTCACTCGAGTCAGCTGAGAGTGATTTAAACGTGCATGCAGCTAGATTTTAAGAGATCATTTCATGCTCTTACAGGATTTATATGCTATTTGATGTTCTTTAGATAGATAGATAGATAGATAGATAGATAGATGAATGGATAGATGAATGGACAGACAGACAGTTGGATAGATAGATAATTAGATGGATAGACTTCATTATCTCTCCAAAACAGTGACTTTCTCATTTGACAATGCTAAAACAACTTATATTACTCAACTCAAAACGCATTAAAACCCACATAAAAAACAATGTACTTGTATAAAATAGGTAAGACAGGTGTTGTGCAGTGTCCACTTGATATTGTTTAGCTTGGTTACTACTGATGGACTGAATTTTTTCATAGATGTTCTTGTGGAACAGTGGACCTGATAACCTCTGCTTACTGATAGTAGCTAAAAAGGGTGATGGAGGGGATGAGAGGGGTCCTCTGTGGTCAGTGTGACTATCCAGATCACACAGCCATTGTTCGGGCTCCAATCTACAGCAATAGTGCCCAAAGCCGGGCGGCCCAATCCACATCTTCTGGAGCAGGAAGAGGGGGAGCTACGAGCAAGGCAACAGCAAGTAACTGCTCTTATAGTGACTAGCATGGATGTTAACAGCTTCAGTAGCAGATTTATCAGATTTGGACTGCATTTCTTTATTAAATGAAAAAAATAAAAACACTACAAACTTCTCAATAGAAAAGATTTTTTTGCTCAACCTTCAACTTGTGAAAAGTGGCAATTTTTTTATGAATATTAGTAATATTGAACACACCCTTGCGGTCACTGAAATCAGATATATGGCCCTCCAGATAACCATTTAAAACAGTCCACCTGTGAGAATCCCACGTTTTCTCTTAAAACATTGGTGACATTGTTTTTGACTTTTGTTTCTTATAAATCACCATGAAGCACACATCAGGGGTGTCGACTTGAACAGGAGCCATGATAAAAATCAAATCCCCTTCAAGTGGTCCCAAAGTTGGACTAAGCCCTGTGGATGATTCCAGCACTTTAACTCGCTGAAATCATGACCACAGCAGCATGACATATTTTCTTTTCTGTTTCTAATTAGGTCAGAGTCCAGCTTTTTTTTTTTCTAGATTATTATCCATCTGAGAATCTGGTGTTCTGCAGTCCCACCTGCATCATAATCACTTGTTCCAAAACCGACAAGTGACCCACAAGTCCTGCACACAGCTCAACAAACATGAAAGTCTTTCTGTAAGAAACAAACATAATGGTAAACAGATTGAGAAAAAAGCGTCAGGTATGCAGACGCAGGGTTGCCAATCGATAAGAAACAATGAATCCCATTGTGACTGCAGCGTTGTACCTTCAAGGGATTCGTCTGGCCTTATTCTTTATTTTATTTGACAGAGAGTTTATGCTAATTATGATAAGAGGCCATTTTAATCACTGAGAGGATGAGGAAGTTTTTACAGAGTTTATTCAGTTTGTGCATTGCTGCAGGGTTATCATGTTGTGCTAATCTATCCCACAGGGTAGATGATTTTTTATGAGTTTTGACATCATAAAATGCAGTTTCAGTACATTGAAAAATCTGTCCAACGGCTAACGTCCTGACTAAAACCTCATCTGACAATACCATGGATATTTTGAGGGCAACTCTGGTTAGGAATCTTTATTTTTGAGGGAAAAACTAGTGCATATGAGGATAGAGTCAATCCATTAAATTTTGGGTTCCAAGCATATGTTTTCCATACAATGCTTTGACTGGCTCATCTGGCTTAACTCATTCAGGAGATAATAGCGCTCGCATTGTCCATAACCTCCAGCGACATGGTTATCATGTTTGATCAGAGCACAAATTAGGCAGACGTTCAAGTCAAAACATAAAATCTGGAGTAATCCTTGTCTGACCTGTAGCACGCTGACTCAAAAAGAGTTTTTTAGATGGAGTTACCCAGTCATACGATGAACTGTTTATGTGCATGGAAGAATCGGGATCCTAAATCAAAATCCTCCTGTAATCCAAACCGACATCCCACGTGAAACCAGTAGCCGTGACAGCCCAGGGCCTGATTACACTTTTGCAGGAGCAACAACATCACAGCAGTGAGTGCTGAAACACAAACACAGACAACAGCCACACCACAACCTATCCTATCATATATCCCCCAACCAGCAGAACTAGAGAGGCCAGGAACTTTTACTTCATTAAACCACGTGTCCCTGAGGAAAACGGGGGCAGATTGAGTGGAAATCCAGACACTTAAAACAATAGTTTACCTTCCTGAGGCCGCCACATTCACATATTAAAAATCACATCTAAATAACAGAGATGTCATCATAAAGGTTTATGATCTCATGGTTAATAACTTAATGCCTTGGCTTCTCACAAATAAATCATTAGTCTGTGGAATCACAACACACTCACTTGTGGTTAGAACTAGCTTGTCTTTTGATTTATGGAGAAAAACAGTGGTATCACATTCTTCTTCAACCACGGAAATCCTTGGCAAGTAACACTGCTATTCCAACTTAGAGCAGCAGACGCACACACACTCGACATCTCTCAGTAAAGCCTTCCGGCCACCTCCTGGCTACCGGACATGATGACTTACCAAAGCCAAGTCAGAACTGTTTGTCAGACATTGAAATGAGAAACAACAACACTAAAGATGAAGGATCTTTTGTAGTTGCAGCTCAACCTGCCAAAATCTGTAATTTATGAGAAGGTTTGTCTACAGTAACACATTAGAGCCCTATGAGACAGGAAGGCCTGTTTTTATTCTGCCTACAGAAAAAATATTCAGTGGAAAGTGTAGGGGACGGGTAGTTCTGGTAAGAGTCAAAGCATGCTGCAAATGTACTCAAGTGTTTTTTCTCGCTGCAGGAAGAGTGTCTGCTGGAAAAGAATAGAGGCATTTACTGTATCTCTGAGGGAGCTAAAGGCATTTGGTATCGTGGTCAGGTTGGGTTTGGAGCCAGCTTTAAGAGTGTGCCTCGTGTCTAAAACAATGCTTTTGAGTTACAGCGCATTGTTTGGGGTTATGGCCTGTGGTTGAGTGGAGGTCTAGAGCACATTGCGAGCTCCAGTGTCTGTGCCTCTTTATTAAATCTCTGTAGTCTCAGCCAAGAGAAAAAGTGGTGGCTCCAATGCCAAACATTTATTAGGACTGACATTGTGTTTGCATCTGTTTATGATATATCTTCTTCTGTTTGAGCAATGTTCTCCTCATCTTGAAAGGTTCAATGAAATTTAAGTATAGCAGGTCAAGTCAGGCTGACTTAGTAAACAATAGAACTAAAAGCTAGAAGAGGTCTGAGCAAAGTTTTATTTCATTTTCTTTTACAACAGTTTTTCTTTTTTGTTCTACCAGGGATAAAACATTTTAGCACTGTTATATATCAATTTTTAATGAAAGTATGCTTGTATCCTAAAAAAAGCAATGCCCCCTGTTTTTTATTTTTGTCACCACAAACAAGAATGGCCCTGAAGCATCTGCACAGTTTCTGATTCTCTTCTTGTTTCAGACAGCTGTGTACAAGGAGAAGGTAAAACATACGGGTTTGTGTGTTTGTGTGTGTTCACCCGTTTCACACTAGAAGCATTTTGCTCCTGTGTATTTGCTGCACATGTCAGCTACAGCCACAACATTCACACCAGGCACATGACTGTCATACACCCTCAGCACATCTCCCTGCAGCCACAGTTCTCTCTCTCTCTGTATATATCAACAGTCATTGGAGGGTTTATATCTTTTCTGTGACATATTCTACCCCTGTGAACACAAATTTCAGCTGGATTAAGGTACATGGATCTCTATTTACCATTTTCTGTCTGTTTGGCTTAGAAAAGCGTGTGAAAAAATTGGTGAGCCTCCTATTCTAGAGATCTTCTATGTGGGAGACATGCGTGATAGGCACACACCACTATGAGCTAGTAAAATCAGTGTGAAACAACACTTCTGCAAAGGAAAAGACATTGTTTACAGTGCAAATGAAAACAGCACCATGATGAAGCTCCACTGCCATTAAGTCTCATGACAGTTTCATTAATTCTTCCAAGACATGATGTTGGTGTCAGTTCACAAGCAATATGGCTTTGGCACACACCAATATTACAATAATGCCTTTGGAGATGGGGCAAATAGGAGGTCAACTTACTCCCCCATTCCACATCTGCATTGTTCACAGTGACGGCGAACTGTTACAGGGCAGTAGATATTATGAAAAAAGTGCACCTCATAATGTAGTTTTTGTTTTTGTGTAAATGTATTAAAATTTTGGACAAACAATTATATATCTTTCTTATTTGGAGCACTCTTACTTCTTCCACCAAGGAGGTTATGTTTTTGCTGGCCTTTGTTCATTAACAAGATAACTCTAAAAGTCATCACTGGATTTTGATGATATTTTAAGGGAATGTTAGTCTTGGCACAAGAAACAAGTGATTACATTTTGTTGGTGATTCAAATCTCGGTTTGTAACAGTGTGGGATAGGGCAGTTTTCATCCTTTTTGCTGATAACTCAATAAGTTCTCAACAGATTTGGATGAAATTTTCAGGAAATGTTGGTTACAGCACAAGGGAGTAGTGATTTTGGGCTAATCGGAATCCAAATGTGGATCCATTAATTTTTTTCAACAATTTCATAGAAGTGTAAGATAGGGTAATTTGCCACATTTTTGACAAAAACTCACCCAACAATGTTGGAAATGCCTTGGCAGAGGTTAGTGCTCTCTGAGCACTTCAAGTTAGGGTACTAAAAGACTTCATATTTAAGATCCAATCCTTTTATCAGAAACTGAGTCAGCTCGTCAACCAGGCAAACTATCACAAACACAAACTCACACACTCATATATACACACACACACATATATTACGAAGAGGTAACATGAAGAGTGAAAAAAGTGGAGTGGCCTGTTTTTTTCTTTGGATTAAATTAACAAATACTCTCTTAGCTTGCTATTTTGTACTTTCACATTATCAATTTTTTTCTAACAATGCTAAAAGTATCTTTAGTTTATATGGCAATGACATAATAAAACTGCAGCTCACCATGTTGAGCTGTCTGTAAGTCACACATACTAGTACACTCCTACTGCTGCTACACAATCGCAATGTCATGTTTAGTCAGAGCCTCAACAAACATGAGGGCAAAGTACTGCTGATAGAAGGGAAACACTCACTGAAGATCTACCTTGTGTAAATAGGGGTTTGCTTTAAGCATCATGCTGGTGTGTCTGTTACTGGAGAGGCATAACCTGCAGCCTGAGCACACAGATTCTGTATATAAGTTGTATACCTTTTGGGATAATGCCTGTTTGTTAAAGTAATCAGATTACTTTTGATGTAATAAGTAAAATAACATGTTACTTTTGCAAGTCAAGTAAACTGTCATTAGTCACTGTTGTCATAAAAGTAACTCATTATTGAACATTAAATCACCCTATATTACTTTCCTCACAATTTATGCTGTCATAGCTCTCACCTCTTCCTGCTTTAAAGGACACTAATTGGGAAGTGCCCCTTTCAGTACATTCCTTTGAAGGCATCAGCAAATAACACAAGTATAGCCCCCAAATAACCACTCTAAATTCTTTCATTGTGAAGCAACTCAGCTTCAGACTCTATATATTTTTCTTGTGGGTAATATATCATTATGACATGTTGGTCCTAAATCAAGGTCATGCTCCAGATATTCTACAAAACAAACACATGGTGACATCTTCACAACTGCACATCCACTTCCTGTGCAGCAAAGACTGCACAAGGTGAAGTAGGTCAAGGATTTACCACTTGAGAGCAAGTCAAAGTCTTCATTATGTGACCACTGAGTTTAGTTCAATCAGACATACGCCTCTGAGATTAAATGATATGCCATGTATGTACCATATGTCTACCATACGTCTCAGCCACATGGATGACTCAGTAAAACTAAATTAGATAGATGTGCCCTTATTTTCGCAGGTAGTCTGACTGACCTACACTAGCATGGATGCTTTGGAAAAAAAACTCTTTCAGTCTCATCTACCTGTTTTTCCCAGAGGAGACTACCAGAAAAGAACACAAACAAGCTTCAGAGTTTGTTGACCCTGCAGTTCAAACACCCAATAAACCTGTCTGGAACATACAAGTGGAGTTTGTGAAAAGTTCATTCATAGGTACAGAGTATAACTGCACAAAAACATACACACAAGGAGCTTTGAGAAACCAAGAAAGGCTAGGGCTAGTCCCCCCTTCAATGACTGGGGGTGTTCATGATCTAGTCTTGAAGTGTGTGACATAAATACATTTTTCGTGTCATATTAGAGCCCTGCCAATCTCGAATTGTACACATCAAATATTTTTCATTTCCTGCACCAAGGAGGTTTTTGTTAGTTAACTTAGTTAATTTGTGCAGGAAGAGTGAAAAGGAGCCGACAGAGAGGAACACAGCTGTAATTGAGGGTAGTGAATAAGCAGAGGTCAAGTCTTGCTGGTGTTTACAAGCATTGAATTTTTTATGCATGTGTAAAATTTTTCGACATAACCTACAAACATCAGCATTGTCCAAATGACGTTATCTAACTTTTGCGCGGTCTAACTTAGCTTATGCGGCTAGAAATTTTCCTTATATCCTCTACTGGCTTTTTTTTCTTTGCAAACTGAACACTAGAACAGCCAGTAGACAACATAAGCCGTCCTCTATATTTGTTTTTCCCACAGGTCACATCTGGTTACAGAACTTTCTGAAAGATCCCAAGTCTTTGAAATCACCACTGTTAATTGTCTCGTGTGTGTATTCTGACAGATATGATATTTAATAAAAGGACTTGCATTTATTTCTATGTTTTGCTTTTATTTTCAGTTGGTCAAGATTTGAAAATTATCTTCCACAAATCTTGCCTGAATCATAAGTATAGGGAGGAAAATGTAAGGCTACCACTAGTAGAATTTAATTATTTATTTAAAACTGGAGGCATCTGCAACAGAAAATACCTGTATTCAGCACCAGTGGTAACAACACTGACAGCCAGGAGCCTGCAGCATGGGCTTGGTCTGCCATGGGGCTGGGGGCTTGGTGAAAGAGGATAGCAAAACAACATTCTCCAGCTATGCTAATTGGCATACTTTCACATGGGCTGGAATGCTATGATAACATCCACCTCTATTCCCTGAGGAGGCCTTGATCCTGCAGGCGTTTACTGGGTCATAGGACCTTGATGTGGATGAAAGCAAGGTAGAGGGGCTCCATTTAGGATATACAGAGTAGGGGGAGGGGTCTCTCACTCTTGGAAAGACACGTGGTATTTGGATTAGTTTGGGGGGGATGCTGATGCTTCAAGCAATGGCGTTTTGATACTTTGGGAGATAGAGTAAGGCTTTGGCTAAAGTTTCTGTCGTTTAGGGGGCCTCTGCTGTCAGGTAGCTGTCATGCCCCACGCACAGTGGGGGGCTATGAGGTAGGGGGACCTGTGGGGAAGTGGGGTGGGTTTTTGGGGACAAAGTAGAGCCCTGTCTCTGCGGGGATGGTTACAGAGGCATGGGATTGATGGGGTGGTGATGAAAGATGAAGATGTCAGGGAACAGACACCCATTCAGTGTGGGACCAGTAAGAGAGGCCTACTGGGGCTCTCTGGGCTCCGTCATCACCTCTGCTCTCTGGTCTGGGTTTTGGAGGAGGAATTGGGGGTAGGAAGAATAGAAAAAAGAGAGGACTGTCCAAAAGGGTTCACACACATCACCCCACTGTGGGTTTATTATTCTGGTGTGTGACCTGAGCCCGCCGCCCGCCATCGACAGAACCTACAGTATGTGTCTGCTCAAGATGCTGAGAATCAATTACTTCACTGTGCTGCCGAGAATAAAACAACCTCACAGTGAGCATATATGTGTCAGCCCAGTTGTGAAGGAGCAACAACAAAGCTAGCTGGTTTCTGTGCTTGAAGGGCATGACATTTGAGGTCACTGATCCATCGCTGGGCCTCCCAGATATTTCTGGGAGCAGAGACAGTAATATGAGACAGATAAGAATCAGTCAGCTAAGGTCAGACCAGGTACTCAGAGGGAGACTGTTAGAGATATCTATATAAATCATTTAAATCCAAGTAGGGAGGCATCAACCCCACTGTGATTATTTAAATTCCAATACCTCAAATAAATAAACTTCCAATAATAATCGTCAGCTCATTGGTCTTCTCCTGTAATCAAATTTAAAATGTCTTGATCACTTTTTGGAATAGATGGGTCATTATTATTTCCATGTTGTGGACAGTGCATGATGATGGCCATGAGTGAGTGAAAGCTAGAAATGACACTCTTTAGAGGTCTGAGGAGGATAAATGAAGGACACATCAGTTTGTTTTAAGTCCTAGTTTAAACATCATAACCTGACAAACCTGATGGGCTGTTCAATATATTTCACGTGTCCATCTGGGAAAGAGCGCATATAAAGTGTTTGGGAATGGGCAGAACCTTTAGAAAGCATATCCAGCAGGTGACTGGAAGATTGTTCAATTAATATCATTCATGACGGCAGAATGTAGTAGGCGGGCACAACTGCCATGGTGTGAAGGACAGAACAAATGCCACTTTAAATAACAAAGTGTCGGCAAAATATGTTAGAAGTAGAGCGAAAATCTATTTTCTACAGAGAAGTATGAAGTGTTGTTATTTGTTTTTTTTATTTAATAAAGAATTGCAGTCCAGTTCAGATAAAACTGCTAGCAAAGCTGTTAGCATCTGTGCTACTCTCTAAAAACAGTGATTTCCTGTTGTTGTTTTGCTTGGAGCTCCCACCACTTCCTGCTCTAAAGGACAGTCATTGGGTCGTCTCGCTTTAGGACACACACAATCATGGAATAAGTGTAAAATTGGATAGTATATGCTTTAAATGTCTTTGCATACTTATGTTCTGTTTCCAAATATCCAGAACTACACAGTACCAGATTCAGATACAAAAAGCTTGATCATAGTTGCATTGGATTAGATTTGTAAAAGTTCTGTGACATTTAAATTTTGTCTTCAGTTTTTGTTTTGTCTTTTTTGTCATAAAACTTATATTACATCAATCTACAGCATAAATGTTCTCATTGGCCAGATAGTTCTCAAAATATGATGTCTTTAACATGACTGCTTTAAGGGGTCGAAGTTCTAAGTGGATTATTGCAATAAAAATCAAGACATACGGGACATAGCAAAAAACAACCTTGAGTTGCAAGGGTAAGGAGGTGAGTCTGGTTGCTGTCATCAAAGATTTTAGCCTATTTTAAGTGGGCTAAAGCACCTTACATTCATCTCAGTCTCCCTGAAATATCAGTATAGATCAATTTATATCAATCTTTTACACGTTGTTCCAAGATTCCTTTCCCCCAATCCCCTCTCATATTAATTCAATATCCATCCATCGATCCATTATCTATACCGCTTATCCCTCTCAGGGTCATGTGGGACTGGAGCTTATCCCAGCTGACATTGGGAGAGAGGCAGGGTTCACTCTGAACCGGTCACTAGCTGATCACAGGGCCACATAGAGAGATGGACAACCCTTCAGGCTCACACTCATACCTCAGGGCAATTTGACGTCACCAGCTGACCTTATGAGCACATTTTTGGTCCATGGGAGGAAACTTGAGGGCTCGTACAGAACCTACGCATGCACGGTAAGAATATACAACTCCCCACAGAAAGGTCCTGCCCCACCTGGGGATCAAACCAGTACCCTTCTTACAGTGAGGCCTTGCACCACCTGCTGCACCTATTAGTTTATGTTTAAGTAGACTTTGTATTCATTTCCTGGGTAAAACAAAGAGTTTACTTCTGCAAAGCAAAATAAATGTGTAAAACAAACAGCACATCTTTTTAATCTTTTAAACAGAACATCTTTTTCCAGTCTTTTAGGCCTCAGCCTTGCAAGGAACTCTACTCTTGATACGAAGCTGAGCCCCCCTTCAGAGCCTAATCGTACTGTAAACCCTGGCTGTTGAAGAGGTGCAACTTTATTTCCTGGACCCTGCCAAGCAGCCTTGAGCAAGGCACCTTTAGCAAACCCTTAAGTGCTCTGAAATTTTACCCGAGGAGCAGTTTCTAATTTGGTGTTAAGTAAATGATATCTGATCAATTGGTGTATCCATACTCTCAGATTAATGGCCTCAGTATTCTTGTAATCCGTGTGTTTTCAATAAAAAAAAATCTCTTTTGTGGTCATTCAGTGTTTATTTTCAAATCTGTATTTGGCAGTGCAAATAAGAGTTATATGTGTGTGTCCCTTTTTCTACTTAACAGTCAGCTGAGTTAAGTGTTTTTCATAGCCACTCTCCCCCTCCTGTTACAGCAGAAAGACGGACAGAGCCATGGATGAATCGGCCATTGTTTGGGGTGCATGTGGCAGATACGTCAAGGGACAAAGTAACCAGAGACAGACCCTCTCCACATCCCCACCTGGGAGCTGAGCCACAGAAACTCAAGCCACGTTCAAATAAATTCTTTCCTGTCCAAATTGACACCCTTCCGTTGCCACGTTATGGCTTTGGTTTAGCTTACAGTAATTTGGAGTCTGGGTGGCACAAGAATATGGTGAGGGACAGGGGCTTAAGGTGCACTTAAGATGACTTAGGTGGTAAATTATGTGATGGGTTCCCAGCACTTATCACTTTTCACATATACAAAAAAGTTTACCTGCAGCTCTAACAGGGCAAGTGATTATTTATACTGTCTTAAATAAAACTCACCAAGAGATCATCTATCATTTCTACCTTGGTGTGTCAAAATCTGTAAAATTCCTTAATCTCTGAATACGATTATATACTTAATGATCTACATTCATTTATGTGTCTCAGTCTGTGCTGATTGAATGGGTTAAACAAACCAATGACTATTTGCTTATATTTTATTCTTTGGAAGAGCTGAGCACACATCCATTAATCTGTGCTCTTTATATATTAATGTTAAACGTAGATTTAAAAAAAAAAAAATAGTTAACTTAAAAGATAAAAAAACAAATAATTTGCATAGAATCTGTTTTCCTGTGAGGTCATTTTTCTTACTTGAATTTACTTACAGCCTGTCTTGTTGAAATGGACAACCTAAGCAAAATCTAACCACCTCCTCTACATTTAAAAAACTCTTTATGTAAATAGCTTAAATGGCTGTCCTGGGAGCTTATTTTACGTAACTTTGCACTTTACTAGATTGACATGTCAGATAGTTGAAGTTTTTGTTGTCTCCTGATAACACCCATTGACATAAACATCATTTTCTATTCATCTAATATGAAATTAACTAGGTGGAACAGAAATAGGGATATTTTATTTATCATTAATTAACATGTGGTTGTCACATTGGTGCTGCATTAAATTTAAGCCTCTAACTAGCTGTGATTGGGCATGCAGACAAATAGCCCACCCCACCCCCCACCCCTAAAAGCTGAGTTTAAACCAAGGTTTGCAACACAACATGACAGTTTTAGATCATTGCAAGAGACATTTGCAGCTGTTTGCAGTGAAGCATTGACACTTGAATCAAGTCTTGATTCAGAGTGAGACCAATAGTCATGTCAAAGTGTAGCAATGCAGTGGGACAGGCAGGCTGTGACATAATGGCATCAAGACAGCTCTGCCTTTGTGTGTGGCTAGCTTTAAAAAAAAATTGCAGTGTGACACATAAAATGATCCAAAGAAAAATGCCAAATGTAATATTTTTTTTCAGCTGAAGTGGAACAAGCTGTAGGTGTGCAAGTCACCAAAGTTACCACAGACCTCAGCTTGTGACCAAAGAGCTGCGGATGCCTGACTTTCAACTGAGCAGAGTCACTTTGACATGTGATACTTGACATGGAGGGTTGGGATTAGGGGCTTAGATTTTTTTTTTTTTAATAATAATAATAGAATATCTTGAAGAAAACAAATAACAACATATTGTCTTTCTTATTTCATGACATCATCCTAATATTGTAACCCTTGAACCCTATTGCCAGTTTCTTGCCAATCTGCAGCCCTAGAAATATATATTTTTTAAACAAAGAAATGCTTATAAAAGTTAACTTTTGTTAAACTGAATTCTCCTCTTCTCTTTTATCCTGGCTATCTTTAAAGTAACTTTTTAACATGCTAAAATGGTCACAAAAAGACGATGCTTGAGACCAGGTTAACCAAAGGGTGCTAACCTCATGTGAATATTCGACCTTGGATCCAATGTCAAACAGATCCATTTTGAAAGGCCAAACTGTTTTACGACCTGGGCATCTGCTCTTAATAAAGAACAATAATCATCTACACCAAACCAAAGGCTTCCTGTGGTGTGTAGACTATACAGCAGGTAGAGTATGGACTGCCCCACAGCATGAGTGAACTTTAACACGGTCAGGAACAGTAACAGTTGATAATTTTTAGCAATGACAGACCTGCATGTGGTACATTCTTGATTTTCAACATGCAGGATCCAATAAATGTTTCTCATGTCTGCAGGAAAGAAAGACACATGGCATTCAAAATGACATGGAGGGGAATGGAGTCCCCACAGTACAGAGAAATTAAATGTACACATGGGTATGTGCACCCATTCTGAGCAAGACAGAAAAGCATCTGTGCTCTGCTCTGTTTCTTTTTTTCTCTACACTTTTGACCCTATGCAGTCATAATCTATATTGTCAGCACTCTTTGCTAATCCCTGTTTTAATGCAAAAACCTGCTTTCAGTTGGGGAATATTGCAGGTCTGGAGTATAGCTCTAATTTAGGTCAGCCTTGATCTTCCTGCAATGGAAGAAAATGTGGCAAGTAAAGACTATCATACAGTATCCAAATGAATAACATCTATAAACTACAGGGAGACATGTTTCCTCACTAGAACAGCTGTAAAACATAAGGTACGTTAAATGGGAATATCAGTTTAATTTTTATTGGAAGTGCTTTATGTCTTTTCTTAGTGGGGGCTATTGTAGGTAAGTGTAGGTGGTATCAGCATTGTCACTGTCTGGAGCTTATATGTACATGGGTGTGTGTGAGGTGGTGCTGTATGGGCTGTGACGGCCATGGCTCTGGGATGCCAGAGTTCACAGTCTGACCTCTATGAAGTGTTGTGCAGGCTAATTGGATGAATTGCCAAAAACTGAAGGTCCTATGAAAAGCCCTGTGATAGAGGAAACAGCCCCAGTGTTGCCACTGCCTGGAGTTTGCATGTACAGAGCCTGAGTGGGTTCAAAGTGGTAATGATGTGGCAGCAAATAGCCATCTGGTAGATTATGTAACATATCAGAAGTGTATCGGGATATAAGTGAGGTCAGGGGTCTCTGTGCACATATCCTTTCATTGTGGCATAAATACCTTGTGATTTTTTTTTAATTTTTTTAATGTTTGTCACTGGACACATTGACAACAGTGAGTAAATTCTTGCCTATGAGTAGCGTTATCTACCATGGTGCCCCAAGGTGGAGAAAGACATCACACTTTACTCTGTGGAAAATGGGCAGCAATTTTTGGAAATCATTGGTCCATTTTTTACAAAACCAAAAAAAGGATCATGTTGGAGGTCATTATCTGTCTGTTCTTTAAGAGGGTAAAGATAAAGGCACGTCAGCATTGTGCAAAAGTATGAATGATCTGAATAAATATTGTTATATCTCAATCCCTTTTGTGATTTTGATACAATTTGTATTGACAAAGGGAAGAAAAAATTTAAATTCATTATTATTTTTGATCAAAAATATATTGACATGATTACTGAAATGAATTATCAGTACAATTTTATTTTCAATCTTTGCTCCAAATAAATTGAACTTGTTTATTCATCTGTACTTGATATGTAGACCACATCTGTGTGGCAAACTATTTGAATGAAAATTGTATTTTGGCACAACAAATATTACACCTCCTGCTTTTTTAAAAAATTGCAGTGGCTCACATTTTATTGATATTTTGCATTTAAATTACAAGCTTAAAAGCTCACTCATAGCATTGGCTTCTGCTGCAGGAAAAAGGTTATTTCTGTTTGAAATGAAAAGCACAACTTTAAAATTCACCTAACATGCATTTGAATGTTTATATTCACTGAAAAAAATAAAAGAAAAGCACTTTAGCACCCAGGGCTGTCTCAACTAAAAAAAACCCTGAAAACTGTCACCCAAAACCTGTAAAATGAATTCAGCTGTGGGCTAATTGTACACTCTTCTTATGAGAGAACTGTAGCCCGCCATTAAATTTATATGGTGCTGAAACCAGTCAACCAAGGTGCTCTATGGAAATGGGATGGGTGCCATTATCCTTTTACTGTCACATTCACCTTGCTAGTACTATTTGAAGAAGGATATGTTAAATTGTTGCTTCACAGTACAGCTTTATGGTTGAGATCTATACACCATACATCGTGAACTTAGCAGTTGCATCAGCGAAATGATAGGACATTTCCTGACAAGTAAGGTAATAGGAGGTTGACCAATCCCAGCCATCTTTGAACAAAAGCATAAATCAGTTGAGTTATACATTTTTGTGAAGTGGCTACCCACTGCATTTTCAACAAGATCAAAGTGTCTGAGTCGAGGTTCAGAAATCTTCTACACAGTAGTGGAAAGAACAGAGGCCAGCTCTGCTTTAGTCTGCTGCTAACCCCAAAATGTTTTAAATGTCCAGAGTCAGGCTCCCAATGGAGGACCTCACAGAAAAACATCTTATTCCAGTCAGGAACATCTACCCTAGAATCCAAACCATCCTCCACATCCAGCTGTGGAGCTCTGATGATGTCTGCTACATAGACCACTGGGGTTTACTGGGACTTAATGAAATGTGGTGTTTATAAAGGAGGCCTATTATCATTATTACTATAGCACATTTCCATGTGCGGCTGCCCTGACCATGACTGCTTTCAACCTGATTATTAGAATAAATCTGTCTAGGAACAGGACACAGAGCAGTTTGCCGCTTTATGGTCACTGGTCTCCTTTCCAAGCCAGATCAACACGTTGAATAAAATATCAAATGTGAGTGAGTGCAAGGTCGGGACAGTTAATCCCCTCCATAAGAAATACAGAAAACATCTCCAGACAATAAAACACTTAAGTAATGAAGTGTAGAATTCACAACGTGCCAGTGGAATGATCTGGCATCCTCACATATGACAATGAGGCTAGGTTAGGTCAACAACTCTCAACATTGATGCTGGAACATGAAGTAAAGCTAGAAGACTGATTTATGCAAGCAGGGAGAAATACCGTGTACCAACTGGCTGCTGGGGGGCAGGAGTGATGAAGGAACGAAGCTGTTGTTTTTGCAACCGCAGCAAGTCCTGAAGAGAGAAGGATTTAATCCCACCACATGTGGAAACTTGCTGTTTTACCTCATTCCTCTGTAGTTCTCCCTCAGCGTCATTTTTATATAAGCTACACAGAAACTGCACAGATATCCAGGTGGAGACACCCAACAGAGGAATTTCAAAGTAGCAGCACTAAATCAACTGTCAAACATCATCATATATTCACCCAATGTGTTACGGGGTCATGCAAGAGCATGAAAAGTTCTGCATGGTATCAGGTATGTCATACAGTTCTGCAGGGGACAACATAATATGTGGTTTCATATAGTCTAATAGATGTATTCTGTCATATTATCGTGTCATGACTTGACTTGCACACAGTTATTTGAACTAGAACTCAACTAGAACTGAATAAAGCTTTTTTGGATTTTTAAAAATGAAGAGGCTGACATGCTTGTATCTATAGAAAAATGTCTGATTATTAAAAAAAAAAACATCTCAGTGTATTTAATAAGACAGGAATAGATGAGCAAAAGGTAAAATGACAGGACTTCACTTCTGACCACCTAATTACCAACCATAAATTTACCAGATATGTGTTCGGTCTGTCTTTGCTCTATTATGGCAGTGGAGGTGGACTCATGGACTAGGCTTCACCCAGTCAATGGGAGTGTTTCCACTGTGCTGCGTCTCTCTGCTCCGTCTGTGGCAGTCTAGAGTTCTTTGCTGTAGATATACAGTCTCTATTTAGGCCAGACACTTGAGCATCAGGACAGCAGAGAAGCTCTAGCCAAACAGAAGTGAACTATTACTAATTTGCCAAAGTGAAAATATAATATGACACAATTGTGCAGAACTATTGTGGAGTCAAACCACTGCACAGCAGTGAGGCAAAGAATTGCTTAAACTTGATATCAAACACCATAATGAAGATAAAGGTTTTCAAAAAACTGCTTTCCAGTTAACATTTTATTATTAAAGTTTGCTAAGGTAAACTGAAGCACTGCTTCATTTGTTTCAAGGAGCATAAAGGAGCATGTGTTAGCAGTGATAAAGACTTCCATCATTTCTTTAATGAAACCTCATAAAGAAACAAATACAGTGTGGACTGTTGATATGGTGGAAACAAACAGTTAAATGATCCTTTAAGGAGAGTAAATTCCTAACACTGCATGGAGGTGTTCATGAAAAATAACACTTTCTAACACTAACTAGTGTTACTCATTAATTTCAAAATGAATCAATAATTGCACTTGATTAGTGTTCAGTTTCCAACTCCCCTAAAAGAGTTAGATGAGCACCCCATAGTGTGAACCCCCATAGATACTTTGTTAGTGTCAATCATAACTGATGATGATTTTCCTGAGTACTGACCTCAAAAGGTGATGACATTTAAATTGTTTAGTCAGCTCAGCACATTCATCCCCGGTCATTGCCATCATCTCTTGAAATATCGAAGAAAGTCATCTGGAGCATCAACACCTTCCCTCATAACTCTGTCCCAAACATTTCACACATTCCTTAAAGAAAACTCAAACAATTATTTTTTTTCACCTTGAGACAGAGTGGACAGCACCTGTCAGTGAGTGGTTGGTGCTGGGGGAAGACAGCAAAGACTACAACCAATAAAGCAGAAGACATTCTTGGACGACCAGAAAAACACTGCAGAAAAACACTAGTTTGATATTTGAAGAAGACTGACAACTCCTCAGTCCCCCCACCCCCACAACCAATAAGAAGACCAAACCTCAGATGACACAAAGCTGAGAGTGCACAAAATGAACTTTGAGCAAATTAGCATTTTTGCACACAGTGTGAGCTATAATAGAGTGTGTATCGTTTTGTAGCTAGCAAGGTTGGACTGCTGGCTGTAGAACCTGGCTCTGTTTACCCTGCAGTCCTGATGGAGTCCAGATGGGACTCTCCTCTCCTTTACAGCATCTCTTCTCTGGACTTGGGCCATCTATTCCAGCAGATGGGCACAGTTGGAGGGATTGTCTCTGAGCGGGCAAGGAGAAACACAGATGGATCATAATTGGGAGGCAAGAGATGGTTCCATTACGGCAAAAGCTGGACATCAATTGTAGTGTGAAGTCCAGCGTTGGATCGGAGTGAGTAAAAGCACTGGCATTTCATTGTGCTGTTGGTTAAAGTTACGTTGAAAAAAAAAGTTACATTGATGGAAGACCGGCAGACAAACTCACTACTATTTGTAATTCAGAGGACGGAAGATTGAAACATAAAATGGGTAAAATTATCATATATTTCCCTGATCCAGACAAGCCTCATCACAACTTCTTCTGTCTAGGTTACCAACTTTTTTTTTTCAGAAAGTCTAGAAAGGAAACCAGTCTGACTTCTCCGAATAGAAAACTGGGGACTTCGGTGAAAAACAAACCCCTGGGCATTATGAAGCCATGGTCTCCAGCCCCCTTTCTCCCTATGGAGCAGCACTGCTAAGCCCCCAGGATAATAGCTTCCATGTGCTGAGTTGAAAAACTCCAACACTTCAATATTCATACAAAAGAGTGATAACAACACTGAGGGAGATCTTTGTTATTGTATTGCACCTCTTTATATGTATTTTTTTTCTTAAATTTTAACGGATGTACATTCAAAATAATAATCAGATAGTCAAAGTTAAACTAGAACGGAACATTTAGGGTGCTGGTGGAATTACCAAAACACCACTAAATCAACAACAAAAGAAAACTCCCAAAAACAAAAACTGGTATAAAGAGTAAGTACAATAAAAATAAGATAAAAACCATTAAATTAATAATAATAATGAAGATAATTAATAAACAAGAAATTGAGGAGTACAATAAAATGTTAGGGAGGAAAAAAAAAGTAATCAAGAACATTTGCACACACATAAACACTTAAGGGGGAGGGGGGCTCCAGTTGTACACATAAGTGAAGTGTTGTCAGACAAAGTATTTTAATAGTAGGCTATACCAAATCTGCTGGATGTTAATCAGTCTAACTGCAGACCATCAAGATCCCTGACAAAGTTCATAAAACCATCCCAAGTGCTGTGGAAGTTCTGGAGGGTGCCATTCACACTGTATTGTATCTTTTCTAATTGAAGATTCGACATAATATCACGGATAAGACGAGTGCGGGTGGAGCAGCATTCTTCCAGTTCAGTAATATCAACCACCATGCTAATAGGTAAGAGAATGCAAGAGCCTTGTTCTGTTAGGAAGTTGTGGATATGTTTGCTGGGGGTACGCCGATGATAGTACTGAGGGGGCAGATGGGAATGTTTTTCTTAAATATTTTAGAAAACAAATCAAAAACAGAAGGCCAAAATTTATCTAGTTCTGAGCTTCCCCAAAACATGTGATAACGGGTTATTTTGGGTTATTTTGCATCTATAGCAGTGAGGGTCTGTGCTAGGGTACAGTTTAGCTAAGGTGTAGTTGCAGTAATGAAGAGGATGCAGGACTTTAAATTGGATCAGACTGTGGCCCGCACATATAGCTGACAAATGTACATTTCCAAGGACTGAATCCCAATCCCCGATGACAAAATCAAGCTCCTCCCCCCAGCGTTGTTTAATGATATCTAAAGATGGGGAATTAATAGAAATACTATATTCGTACATTGTAGCAATCCTCCTTCTTTCGATTTCAGACATAGGGTTATGATATGATCAAGGTGAGTCTCAGGTTGGCAGGATGGGAAATTGGGAAACCTCTTTCTGATAAAGTCTCCCACCTATAGATAGGGAAAGAAGTGGCAACGAGGGAAATTAAATTTCTCTGAGAGTTGAGAGAAGCTAGCAAAGATGTTATTTGTGTACAAGTGCTGGAGAGGAGAGAGCTAAGGGGAAATACTCACTTTTCTCTAGAAGAAGCTTATAACCAGAGATGGCTCCAAAACTTCTAAGTAAGGAAAAGACATAAGGAACAGTAGCGACAGGTTTTGAAATAAAAAGGAGGAGGTCGTGCGCATAGAGAGAAACTTTATGTATTTGATCTCCCCAGATAATTCCCTCTATATTATTATTTTGTCTGAGAGCTGAAGCGAGAGGTTCTATAGCAACAGCAAACAAAGGGGGCTCAGGGGGCACTCCAGTCTAGTGCCTCTGTGTAGGCGGAAGTGGTCAGACATTAAGCGGTTAGTTAGGATGGAGGCCATGGTTGATGCATATAAAAGCTTGACCCATGAGATGAAATTGGGGCCAAAGCCAAATTTAGATAGGGTAAAGAAGAAGAGGCAATCCCACTCAACGTGGTCGAAAGCTTTTTCCGCGTCAAGTGAAATGACGGCCACATGACTGGAGTATTAAGAGAGAGTGTGGAAGAAGTTTAGCAGCCTTCTCACATTAGAGGATAACTGTCTATTACAGATAAAGCCAGTCTGACTGTTCGAGATGACAGAGGAGAAGACTAGCTCTAGACACAGACTGAGGACTCTGGCAATAATTTTGAAGTCCTGATTGAGTAGGCTTATTGGTCTATAAGAGGGGCAACATAGAGGGTCTTTGTCCTTTTTTAGCAGGAGAAATATGGTGGCTTGATACAAGGTGGGGGGAAGCACTTTTACCTGAAAAGATTCTATATACGTTGCATGTAAGAGAGGTAGAAGTTTATCTGAGAACTTTTTAAAGACTTCGGCTGGGAAACCGTCTGGTCTTGCATTCTTTGAACTTCGCAAAGAGAAGATTGAAGTTTTTATAACTTCAGAGGTTATAGACTCTTCAAGCAATGTAATGTCATCAGAATTTAGTTGAGGGAAATTTGAAATATTGAAAAAAATCTGAGAGTAAATCTGAGTTGAGTTGAGAATTGGAGGTGTATATTTTATAAAAACTTTTGAATTTATTGTTAATAAGTCTGAGATCTGAGAAAATAAGACCTGAAGAGGTTTTAATGGCAGAAATGGTGCACGAGAGAAGTTGATGGTAGGCTTGGTAGCCTACCATGGTAGGCTTATCACATCCTCTAAAAATTTTTGCCGAGATTTAAGAAGTGATTCCTCTGCACACTGGGTTGTTAAAAGGTCTTTTAAGTTGTTCTCTCTTTAAGAAGCTCTGCTGTTGGGTTTAATGCATACTGTTGGTCTTGGCAAAGAATAGAGGAGGGGAATTCAGAGATTTTGCTTTGGTGACATTTGTTAATATGTGACATATAGGAGATTATCTGTCCAAGCAGATAGGCTTTAAACCTGCAGATAGAAAATGAAGTGTCTGAAGTAAGATTGGTTCCATGAAAGGTATCTATTTTACTTGATGCATAAGACAAAAAGCTGGGGTCTGAGAGGAGGAGTGGACTGAAGCACCAGAATCTGGTTGAAGTGTTATCTTTTAAGGCAAATGTAAGTTTAAGAGGTGCATGGTTCGAGATGACAATACCCTCATAATCGCAAGCTTTCACTGAACTGAGTAAGAAGACGTCGATAAAGTAGTGGTCAATTTGAGAGAAGGTTTTGTGTACTGAAGATAAGAAGGAATAAGATCTTAAAGATGGGTCTTTGAAACACCAGGGGTCTACATATTTAACTATTTCAGATGATTTGGAGGTGGAATGAGGTTTGTTAGAGGAACAGTCAAGTTTAGGGTCTAATACCAAACTGAAGTCTCCACCAAGAGCAGTATTATAAAGTGTGCCAAAGGCCATCACATAGCGGCCATTAAGGTCTAAAATTGACTTAGAAACAATGAAGAGAACGTCTTTATGGATAAGGATAGCAGTACCTCTACTTTTAAAGAGAAAGTTTGATTGAAATAGCTGCCCCACCCATCCCCGCCTAATCCTTAAGTGGTCCAATGTACGTAGATGTGTCTTCTGCAACCCACCTTTTAAGTACTGAAGATGGTCAAGTACTTGCTTTCTCTTCACAGGGTTGTTTTGACCGTTTACATTCTATCTGATAAAATTTGTGTACAAAGTATTAAGTGAAGTGTTTGCTGACATAACTACCTTACATCAAGCTACAGCAGGATGGCAACTGGAGCAGGGACAAGTGGGAGGGAGGCATTTTGATCAATTTGTTTCTCGGATATTGTTAACACTCAAGTAGGCTGGGACAGCATTATTTGCCGACTTTTCTTGTTTATTCTGTACATAAACAAAACCACATGAACTTGCAGAGCAGACAGAAGTCCATTGGTGCATCTCTGCAATAAGTTTTGTGGTTGTGGTGGAAGAAGGAGAGGAGTGTGCGTGGGTGTGTATTTGTGGATTTTGTGGTGATGTTTGAGGTGGCAGAGATGCCAACTCCCTGTACCTTACCATGTTTAAAACCATAAATTTCTGACACGCTGTCCTGCCTCTCTTTTGCAGTGCCAGTCAAACATCACACTCACCATCGCTGACATATTTTCCCTCAGCGTCAATTGTATCTTATTATATTCCATTACTTGAACATTTTGACTGGGCTTTCACTGCATAAACACACTGCTTACTTACTGCCTGTCCTCAAGTGCCAAAGCCAGCCTGTGTGCGGTTATTACTTAATGGTAATTAAAAGTGTAATACTATGGATAATAAGAAATCAGAGACATGATTGAGTCGTAGGTGTTAGCCCAATTATTTATTGATGTTTGTTTTGCTTGTTCTCAGGGCATAGGATAAACACACATGTAATTGTGTTTATAAAACAGGGGGTTGCATGTATGTCTGAGCTGATTTTCTAATGTAGATATCATAAATCATAAAAGCTGAACTGTTTCTTGATTTTAAGGTGACATTTATGAATCGTCTTTTGCTTATTTCAAAAACATATACCCTGAAACTCACTTGGTGCTCAGGCTTTGATGGGACAAAAACTTGCCCTTTTATTTTAAAAGAGAAAAAATGACTTCCTGATCAAATAATACAACAGTAACTCTAATGCCATAAAATATGGGTTGAATTATATAGATGACTTCATAAACTGATGATGGATTTTGTCAGCAGGGCCATACAACCTGACTTGTCAGATAGACAGCTGAATATAAACTATTCAGGACATGTTTCTCTGGTCCATCTGGGCAACAGCCCTTAGAAAGTGATTAGGAAGGGCAGAACCTTCCAAATACACATATGGTACACAAACTTATTATGAGCTAGTCATATGATATAGTAGATGGGGGTTTCTGTCACCGCGTAAATTACAATACGCAAACCAATTCATACAGCAAACTTGCCCAAATCTGTTGAGGGGGGAGCTTTTTTTTTTTATGAACAAATGATTCCGGGTTGTTCTTTGTTTTTCATTTAACAAATAAATGTTGCCCAGTTCTAATGAAACTGCTACCAAAGCAGGTATTATCCATCCTAATCTGTACAAAAAAACGCCATTGTTTAAAGGCTTGCAGACGATTCCCACTGTTGTCATGCTTGTTGTCCCCTCTTCAGATGGATGCTGACTAGGCAGTGCCTATGCAGACTGAGCTAAATCTTTTCAGTGTAAAGCTTTGCAAGATTGATCTGCTTGATTACAGACAATGAATCAGGAAGATCCAGCTGCACTGCACAGTTTGTATATATGCAGGGACTTAGGCTATGTTTAGGGGATTAAAGTCACATTTGAACCAAAGTGAGTATAAGGGACCAGATTCATTACGTCACATAAATCTTACCTATTAATTAATCACTTGACTTTTTAAATAGATGGCCTCACAGAATTTTATTTCAGCTGATCATGCATTTTAATTTTAATCACTGTTCATAATGTTTCTAACCTTGCAGAGCAGATGGACCTGCCTGATTCATTGTCTAAATCATGTAGGTCCATCTTGCCAAGCTCTAATCCTCTAAAATTTCATTCGGCTAAAAGCTGAACAACCCAATCAGGGGAAAGAGGCGGGAGCTGCAGACGCGACGACAGCAGGAAGTGACTGCATGTTTGAAAGCAATGGCGGCTTCTGAAGTGGTCTCCATGGATGCGGCAATATCTGCAGTTTTATCAGAAATGGACTCAATTTCATCTTTAAACTAGAAAAGCACTCAGAGAGCGTAGACCTCAGCCAAGGTGATCCGGATCAGTCCCAAAATTTAATCAGTTCTTCCATATCCCATTTCCAACAATTCCTGAAAATTTCATCCAAATCCGTTCAGAACTTTTCAAGTTTTTTTGAACACAAACAAACAAACAGACAGACAAATAAACGCCGGCAAAAACATAACCTCCTTGGCGGAGGTAATAAAAGAGGAGCAAGGAATGTCACTTAAAGCTTTTCTTACAGGAAACAAAGCTCTTCTCCAGGTTTCGAAAAGAATTTGATCTACCAACTGGCTCCTCTGGTCGTGAAAAAGATGTGAAGGACTCCAAACCCCATTGTGATAATCGTGTCTCTTGCCCTGGTTGCCCTCATGGACGATCAAATCAGAAAAGCCGGGAGGCATGGGATCACTGCTGGGAAACTGGGAGAAAATGTGAAAATCCTTTGTAGACGATGCCAGTGAGTCTATGGTAGTCGTGGTTATTCGATACCTGACGAAATATGCTCTCCTCAGAAGTTTACCAGGAGAACTTTGTGGGGATTGCCATTGATGAGGTACATGTCACATATAGGTGATAAATGATACATCTGTGTTGTATACTTTAATGTAATATGATAATCTAAGGACTGAAATGTAGTTTAAGCTAATGGCTAACAACAGGGTGTAGCTGCTACATCATACTGTGGCTTGATATGGATTGGACTGTGATGAGTGTGATGAGCAGACTGATCATCCAATCACCAGATGCAGTTGTTTTTAAAGGTTCAGCCCCTGAAAACATTTTCAGCTCTTTCTCAGAGGGGACTGCTGAAATATTTCCATGACGGATATACGGAACTGTCCATCTGGCATGTCTGGTTATAATGTTTCTGACCAAAATCATGATTAAACTTCAGTTATTCGTGCAGCTCTATCTTGAAACACCTGCACAATTTTAAATCCTCAACATGAAATATACATCTCGTTTAAAGAAAACTGCCCTTGTCAGTTTAACATATAAAGGACATTATTGTAAATCAGTGTTGACGTGAGTTGAAGTTCCATTATACTGATCTATGTAATAAAAGTCAGAACTTAAAATAAACTGGGTGTCAGAAGTCCTGCCTGTAATTACAAGCTGTTAGCTGGAGGAGGTTCAGCAGCTTGTGAACAGATACATGTTTTTCTTTGTGACAGTTCAGATGGAACTGAAATCCATCCAAATGAAATAAAAAAAAAGAACATGCCATGACTTTGATACTTGAAGCCCTCATTTTACACCTTGCCTATTATTTAGCCACAGGCTGTTACTGTGGCTGATGTCAGTGTTACCAGCTATCGACACCAGAGAAAGAACGCACACCCAGAACATATGCTGACATTAATTAGGCGGATTGTGCATGCTCTGTGCAAGCCAGTACATAGGCTACTAAGGACACAGGATTCACAAAGAACACACGCACACACACATCATGTTTTATAACTAAGCATCTCAGCCTTGAAACATGAGATTGTTGGTCATGTTTCACACACTGTCAGTGAGGAGAAAAGTGAAAGATAAACACCTACAAATATGCACAGGCATGTGTGCTCCATTAAATATCTCTGATTGCTCGACGCGGCTTTCTCAATGAGTCAGCCCTGAGGACATCTCTGCTAGGCATGATTTCACCACACTGGTCTTCACCGACAATGGCTCACAGACGAAAAACACACAAAAGACAAACACAAAATCAAGATTACACCAGCCCCAGCCAGGTCAATATGGGAACTTTTTCACAATATAGTAGTTAACATCAAAGTCTGTTATCAGGACTCCTGAATGGTTCCCTTTGGGAAGCCTGGTCCACGGAGGGCACAAGTTTGCCGGACAACTAAAAAATGACAGACAGAAAGAGATTTTCATGAATTAGTTTGAATAATATATAAATCTAAAATGAAAAAAACAAACAAACAAAAGAAACAGGAAAGTATTATGTAATTATAGATCAAAAATATGAACAGGCAGTATAAGGAGGTATCATATTAAGATTTTATGTTTTTTTTCTTTGAGGTAATGGTATTATATCGTGTTATTACATAATTAAATGGGATCGAACTTCTGTATTTTCAAGTGCTACAATTCCCCTCTCAACCAAAAACAATCTGACCAATTTTTTGTGTGATCAATTGCATTCCTTGGTATAGCCCCTTGTGTGCCAACAACACTGTCTGTGTGTGTGTTTTACTTGTAATAATGGTGTCTCAGATCCATATTGTGGCAGGAAAAACTCTGGCAGTAGTATGACAACAAGTTCACTGCCCAGCACTAGAAAAAGAAGTTGTTAAATGTGCACTAAAGGCATTTGTTATTTCTAAAGTTGCAGATTGATAGTGTGGTTCCAGTGTGGTCCTGCACATACTATATTTTGTCCTCTTCAGTGCAATAGAAAAAAACTGCCTAGAGTGCCCAGAAAAAACTTAGATCTCCCTCAAAAGTAAGAGAGATACATCACGAGTTGAGATATTAGCTTGTAGTGCCTCATAAACAGAGCACAGATAATATAGAGTGGTGCAGTAATGAGTTCTACAATGCAGAAGCAAGTAAGCATTTTAGCATGGCAGATTTCCTATCTAAAAGGGAATTGTTCTTTTCCTTCCTCCCTGAATTTTACAGCCCTATTGCATTTAAGAAGGATGGTTGCTAGCAAGTTTATTACTAGTTAGTCAGGGGCATTAAAGAGCTTGTGTTTTGCCTTAACTCTGGTTCATATATTTCATTTTGATGAATGCTGCAGCATATCCACCATCAGTAATGTTAAAAAATTATATATTTTAGAGCCTCTGATGTCTGTCCGAGACCCTCAAATTGTGCATCCTGCCAATTCAAGGCTAGCTTCCACACGAGGATCCAGTCAGCTCTAATTGGTTGACTGGTCTACTGTGTGGTAATTGGTCAGCTCAGTGCTGCTCTGTGCCACATTGTCAACAACTCTGCACTCATTCTGCAGTCATTGTGCTGCATCAGGCATGCTAGCCCAAGCCAATAGGCCTAAACTGCTTACAAAAATAATGGTATAATGTATCACTGGTAGGTATACTGGGGGACAGGAGCCATTTTAGGTACTGGCACTGTAAAGAGGGAGAGGAAGAAGTCCTGATGCCACACTCATTGTCTTGTGCATAGTAGTTCACTTTCACCTTGAGGAGACATGTAGAACAAACCAAAGGGCAAAGAAAACTTGAAAAAGCATAATATGGGCTCTTTTAACATAACCATTTTTACAAACACAATGTTACACACTTATTTGCCACAGCCATGAGCACCAACTTCAACAGGTCAGACAAAGATGAAAGTGTTTGGAGGTAAGGGTGTGAGGCAAAAGGCTGGTCCAAAATTTTGAAAGTAGTGTATATTCATGATCAACAAGTTGTTAAAGTTGCATTGACTTATTTTGCCAAAGAGCTTAAGGTTTCTTATTTTTGTTTGTCTTGTTTTTTGCTTTGTTTTGCTTTGTGGGTTTTGACGAATAAGTGCAATGCTAACTTCCAGGATAACCCACAGAAAAACGTCATCCCTGCACCATTCAGTGAAGAATGATTTTTGTTATAAGTCAGCAGAGTTTCAAAGTTTGTTTCTACAGAGTTGAAGACATGTATTCATAAATATATGTGAGTATGAAGTTGTCTGTTATGGATATGTAACATTAGATTGCTTCCTTGGTTAAAAAAAACTTAAATTACTTGATTATCTTGTTAATAACATTTTTCATCATGTATGTATTGGCACAGAGCTGATAAGCTGAATCCATTAGAAATTTAACCAGCCATCGCTGGGTCCTTTCTCTATTTTGCTTTAGGGGCTATTATATTCTGTGACTCTATTAATGCATACAAAGTTCACCCAACAAACAAAACAGCAATGAAAAGGGTATAGATGCATCCTTAATTTGAATTGGCAACACATAACAGGTATGGAGAAAGACACTTAAAGTAGTCTTAGGTTAACTGTTACAGAGACTGACCTTATTTGTGTGTGCTGAATATTTAAATACAAGTACCACACATCTTTTTTGAACTTCCTGAGTGTGTCATTAATTTTAGGAGGGACTGGGCTCACAGAAAACATCCACATCAGTTTTCAATGACGACCCGGACTTTATTTGACCTCTTTAACCTTACATGTGGAAACACTGTCTGCACAGTGATGTAGAAAGAGCTCTGTTGAAGGCTTGTCATTGTTCAAGAACTGGCACAAGTTGTTTGCTTACAGACATTAGGGGGAAGGGGCTACAGATGGTTTATTAATCTGCAGGGTCCCATCAAAACAATAGACACTTTATTTTTGTTGTCACTCCATTTTTCCTGATGGGATGATGTCAGATTTTCAGACTGCAGCACCCATTGTCCAGCCAAGCCCACATCTGTAACAGAGAGCTGCATCCAGCTCAGATGTAGCCAATCTCCTCCATGATTACCCCCCTTAAAAAAATCACCCTGTCTTCACGAGCTGCCTCTTGCAAAGTCAAAGCATCAGACAGCCGAGCACAAGTCGTTCCCGAGACTGACGCAAAGATCAAAACCACTAACTTTAATAAGAAGGCATTCTGCTGTTTAATGACATGCATGGACATTTATATGCAGCAGCATATTCGCCAGCTGGAGCCACAAGGCCTGCCCTGTTGAGTTAAATTACACTTTCCATGACTCCTATTTACAGTATTTTTTAACACCTGTGCGCCGTGATGTTAATCTCAAACTTTATAGTCTGGACCGGCTGTACAATAAAGAAAGGATATCCACCTTTAATTCTCAGCTTTTACATGAGCAAAAACAGTAGTCCTTGTCAGTTGTTAATTTCCCTGCAGAACCTTTTCTTTATATTTTTTTTCCTTTTCCATTTCCCTGCGTGTAAAAAATCACCTGGCATGAATCTGCTCCAAATTTTCTACTTCAGCGATTGTAATTCCAAAATCTGACAGATGACAAATACTGTGCTCGCTGTGGGCAAGAACAGCTTTGCACTGGCAGGTTAGCTTCCCTTGTGGCTACCTCTACCTCTGCCTCTTACGTAACCACCTGTCATTTTTCTCCTGGAATATTTGTTAAGCCGCAAGACAACTGTAACTGAGGAATGAGCGCGAGTATCCAGGTGCTCTCAGTCCTCCCCCACCCAATCTCCCTGTCTTCAAGGACAACTGCCTCGCCATCACTCTCCCAGATAACAAAGGAATGATTGGATCTTCCTGAGCTACCAACCTGACGCCAAATTCCATCTGCAGGAGAATAGAGACGGTATTGTTCCTCTAACACTCCAAAACAAACATTGTGGGCGATCTACCCTGTGAGTCTGCTCTCTGATACGTCCAATATTTTGTCCTTTGGTGGCCAATAATCACAAAAGGTCAGCCTACTTAGTTAATTTGAGTCTCAGCCAGCAGGTCACTCTCTCACTTTCTAGGATTTTCCCCTCTGTGCACAGTTGTTTTTCCTTTTGGTCTTTCTTTAAACTCTTCCCAGCTCCCTCGTATCTTCCTTTCCCTTTTGCTCTCTAATAAAAACAACTTGAATGGTTTAACACACCCCAGTCAGGGTCAAGCAACACCCAGTGTCCGCGGGCGACCTTCGGGGCAGCTTCAAGTGTGAGCACTTTCACATACATAGTCAGGGTCAGAGATCCACTCACAGAAAAATGCTGGCCACTGCAGAGGCAGGGTAGAAAATACAAACAAGGATGTTTGTTGGCATATGTCAAGTCAGCGTCGGAGGATGGTTCATGTTATGGATGCTCGGATGTGACTTCTTGCTCAGTGACTCTGAATTGATTTGAGGTTTTGGTGTTGGTCGCTGTGTTATGTCTGATACTTCTTCAATGTGCTGCTATCTGTCTTGGCTAATTCCCTCTTGTAAATGAAGCTTTTAATCTTAAGGAGGTTTTCTTGGTTGTATTATTTTGAATTAATAAAAACATTTGCACAAGCTTGTTTATGTAAATGCAAGGGATGAGTGCAGTTAGCCCGCTGAAAAGTTCAAGTTGAATAACTAAGTTGAAAATTGGTTGAACTAATTACCTCCACCAAGGTTAGGTTTTCGTTTATGTTTATGTTTTCAGGGTCTGTCTGTTTGTTTGTTTGTTTGTCTGTCTGTCTGTTAGCAAGATTATGCAAAAACTACTGGATGGATTTACTTGAAAATTTTGCCAGAGGTGTGGTTTGGTCCAAGGAAGAAGCAAATACATTTTGGTGTTGATCCAATCCAGATTGAAGTCACAAAAATACATTGAAGTTTATAATGGCAAATGCCAATCATTCACGGCATGATGGGAATTGTAGTTTAATTGCAAATTGACGTTAAGGTTTTTCAAGCCTATGTCACTTAATTTCCCAGCTTCCCTTGCAATGCCAGCAGAGGAGTTCTGCTAACACAATGGCTAACAATGGACTGGTAGATCAGCATGTTTTTTTCTGACTTTGTAACTAGAACGCTGATAATGCAGCATTCTCCATGTGGACAGACATGAGCAGAGACTCGGCTGTCCATGTGGAGTGGAAGAGCCACTGCCATAACTGAGCTGCTTGGCGGAGGTCCGCGCTCTCAGAGTGCTTTTCTTTTCTTGTCCTTTATTTTTTTTTAGTACAGTCCAGAAATCCTGGACAATCCTCTGTCTGAACTCTAGCACAGTCCTCTGACACCTATAGCCACAACAGCTCCACATAAACAGGTCTTATTATGCTTTTTCAAGTTTGATATGCTTTTAAAAAAATATTCAGCAGGTGATTGGATGATCATTCCATCAATCGCATTCTTTACAGGCCAATCAGAAAACATAATAGGCGGGCACTACTGTCGCAGAATAAAATACAAAACATAAGCCACTATGTAGAATAAACTATGATCAAAATACGTCAGAAGAGGAGCAAAAATACAATTTCTATTGAGAAGTGATTTAAGTGTTGCTGTTTGTTCTTTATTCAATAAAAAATGCAGTCTAGATCTAATAAAACTGCTACTGAAGCTGTTAGCATCAATGCTACATAAGGGGTCACTTCCTGCTGTTGTCTCACTCATAGCTCCAACCTCTTCCTGCTCTAAAAGGGCATGCCGCTTTAGGCCACTCATAGTGGTTGTAGATTGGAACTTGGCAAGATGGATCTGCCTGATTACTGACAATGAATCAGGCAGATCCAGCTGCTGCGCAAGATCACGCATGCTGATGTGGCAAAACTCTACCAGACACTCATCTTTTTACAAGCCACGTTATTTTTACTGAGATGAATGCATGACATTATGTTGAGAACTGACAGGTTTCTTACATGCAATAATTTGCTATTTTGTAAAGGAAAATGTTCAGCATAAAAAAAATATTCTATCTACGTCTCTGTATTGGTTTAAGGATGGTTGAAGTCTCCATGACATGAAAGGCTGATTTCGATGCAAGTTAACCCTGACTGAGAACTACAACGATAAACTTACTGTTTAAAAATATGTGAACACATACCATATGATCATAGACATAAAAATCAAAAAGGATCATAGTGAAGATTGTGAGTTCTATATTATGACTGAGCGTACAAGCCTATGTTCATCTCATTTTCTGTCATCAATCACTGCTACAACTACTGCCTCAAAAAACACGAGCATTTGGCTGGCTGCTGGTGTTAACTTCCAACTGTTGAATCAGCAGATAGTCAGAGCCTGAACTAAATCCACTATCTAAAAAAACATACACTCCACCACACTGAATGTGACAGGTAATAAGGGGTCCCAGAAAGGCCCCCCCAAAAAAGAATGTTTTTGTACCTAACTGAGATCATCTTATGAAAGCAGCTCAAAATGGGGACCATGGATGGAAAAGTTGACTTATAAGAAATGGCACAGGTCCAGGCTCTCTGATGTGTGAATCAGTCGTGCTTGAATCTGAAAATACAGTTCAGCAAGTTCAAACACAAATGAAGACGGATTAGAGCGCATGTCTTTACTGTGAGACTACATACTCAAACAAGTACCAAGCACTGCAGTGTGTCTTTCATCTACTGTAATAGAATTTTCTTCATGGGTATGAAATCTGTGCATTTAGGGGCCTGCATGTAGAAATAATGAGTAAGTGCACACATACTTGGGGTGAACTCAATCTTAATGTGATGATGTTATGAGGAAAAGGTCAGAGCAGGTCAACTGAGAAGCAACACAGGCCTCTTTTTATGGTGACACTGGATGATTGATGGGCTCATAAATACACAGAGTACATCAAACCTCAGCTGTATTGTTAGCAGGCGTTATTAGAAAACGGAAGCATTTTTATTGCAGATTTTCTTCCATGAGACAGAACAGCCAGCCTTAACATTCAGCAAAAAAACATCCCCAGTTTGAACTCATAGTCCAGTGTACTGCCAGTACAATCCTGCCAGCACAAGCTGCAACACAGCCAACACAAGCCAAGAAATTTCTCTTGAGAGTCAGAGCTGGAGTTTCTGACAATGGGCTGACAGTGGCGGGGGGGACAAAAGAAGAAATTGTGGTCCCAGAAACAATGGGACAAAAATGTTCTGGGTAGGTACACAATGCAGAGATGTGACTGTGGCTGTGTAGGGGGGGAGCTGTGCGGTGTGTCTGGATATGTTGAAGGAGCACTAGCATCAGTGCAGGGCCTCGTAAATCTGCACACACATCCACCAGCTGTCCCTCTGCGCCTGCATGAAAACACACACACTGGATATTTAACATAACACCGTGCTGACCTACAGCAGATCATACTAAAGTCTTTATGTGACATATATTTGACGTATCCCTGCAATTGCTCCATATTTTGAACTGCTCTCAGGAAAAAGTCACATCATGTGAATTTCAGCACAGTGAGATAATGTCAGTGAGATTATCCAAAGTTTATCAGCAGAGAGGAAACCGATTTAGTGTTGTCTGTTGTGTTCATGCTTATGTTTGGGTTGCCGTGGCTTTTATTTGAAAAAGAAATGAAACACCACTGATTAAAAACGTCAAAGTGCTGGCCACATTCAGCCATAAATACTGCTGCAAAATTACAATAAAATATGTTTGCTTCACATTATTTACAATTATTCTCTGCTAGGACTTGTGTAAATATAACAACATAACCACCAGAGAGTAAGCATCTGATTTTATGAGAAGAAAATGTGGACATTCTCACCTCCCACCCAATTCTGAAGGACTACATTATTGTGTGGAAAATATTAATGAAGACAGTGAATTAATGCAGGACGTGATTGGCACAACTGTTGCTCTCCTCAGGATGTAAAACAAAGTGAAATTTTTCCTTAATCCGAACTTCCCTTCCTGCTGTCATGCAGCATAAGGGAATTTGGCCTAGGAAATCTGCAAGCTGTTACTAATTGATCCCCCATCTCACTCTGCCATTTGTTTTCCAGTCTCCCCTCGAGGACGTTTGTCTCTCTCATGAATATATAATCAGAGGCAGAGCTTGTCTGTCTGTGTCTCAAATCTTCAGCAAAGGAATTATTGAGGAAATGACCATGATAAGTTAGCTCTGATGGAAAAATAACCAGGTTCTTACAGGTAATGAGCGGGTCCACTTAAGTTTCAAGTCCTCCCTGTCACATTGTGTTGTGCTGAATTGCAGTGAGTGACACGGCCGTGCAGAGGAGCACTTTTACTTTGTTTTCATGTAGTAGCGAAGCCAAAATCCTTTCTTTATTCACAGCAAATAGAATTTTGGTGTTGGCAAAGTTTTAGTAAGGGCAGAGTTGATTAAACTCTGGATGGAATCAAGTCCCTGAAAATTTACACTCTGTTGAAAAGGAGTTGGTGTCATAACCAAGTGTGAAAATTATGTTTCAGTAAATCAAACCCAAAGATGTCTGTAAATTTACTGTTGCTTGTCTGATTTCTTGTCACATACAATCTAGTTGTACTAGCCTTCTGTTTGTTTTGTTTTGTTTTGTTTTGTTTTGTTTGTTTTTTTTCCTAATGTGTATTAGGTGTGGGGGTAAGATGTCCTGGGTTTGGGGGTGAAAATGGGCTCAGTTTATGATCTCATGATTTGTATTGACCATTCTAGTGTTGAATCATGAAAACTAATAAAGATACTCAAACAAAAACCCATAGATGTCACTGTAGGATCTTTAACTGAACTTAAAGTGACACTTGTGGAGTCAACCATCCTGCCTGTCACCCATTCTTCTTCAACCTTTATTTAACCAGATAAAAGACCCATTGAGATCAAGATCTCTTTCACAAGGGTGGCCTGGCCAAGATGTCAACAGCACACGTCATGAAAAAACATATTAAATGGTGGAAATATACAATATGTTAGAAAACACATATTTTGTGAGTGCAAGATTTTGCGATAAAGTGCAGTAATTATAACATAAATAACAATTCAGAAACACAGGCACTGTTCAAAGGTCTCACGCTGTTTATCCATCAGCATGGACCGAAAAGCTCCAAGTGAGATGAGCTCTGTGAGCTTCAGTTCAGTCTGTAAGGAGCTCCAAGCTGTGGGGGCAGCAAAACTGAACACTCTCTTCCCCAGTTCAGTTCTGACACTGGGAACTCAAAGATGAAGGACGTCACAGGACCGTAAGGCATAGTGTCTTTTAGTTCTCTGAAGAAGAGTAAGATGGAACTAAGCCAAGAAGAGCCTTATAAATAAGCATCAGCCAGTGTGTATACCTTCGCACACTTAAGGAAGGCAAACCAGAGTTGACATACAAATCACAATGATGCATGAGGTGGCCATCACCAGTGACAAACCTCAAGGCACTGTGATAAACAGTGTTCAAAGACTGGAGAAATTTAAGTGGAGCACCCATATACAGCACATCTCCATAATCAATTAAAGGAAGATATGTTGCTGACACAAGCAGTTTCCGAGCTCTGAGTGAAAAACAGGATCTATTTCTGTAGTTGAACCCGACCTTCATCCTGAGCTTGGCAACTAACCTTGCAATGTGTGCTTTAAAAGAAAGCTCCCGGTCCAGAAGAAAACCCAGGTATTAATAATTGGAGACCAGCTCTAATGGGTTTCCTTGTTGAGTTACAATAGTTGGTATATTCACTAGTAGCTCACTTGAATTAGAGAAGACCATGAGCTTAGTCTTCTCATTATTGAAAAAGTACTGACAGATGCCACAAGCCCACATTATGAAAACTGCAGTGCAAATGTTTTTTTTTTTAATATTTGTGCCTTAACAAAACATGGTATTTTTTGTGGTATAATCATGGTATTTCAGCTAATTTTCCCCATTAACATATTGTATTATACTTTAAGAGAGTACATCCCTATCACTACATAGAAGTGCTGATCAAAAGTCACACTGTTAAGTATTACATTGTTTCAATTTTTAATTGCAGCAAGAGTCAACAATTACACTTGACGAGAGTTAAAGTACCACCTCTCTAAAAAGATTTAAATCGACCCTCTGTGGTGAGGGCTCCTATAGACATTGAAAGTGTTAATATCAACTCGGATGGTATTAATTTGTCTATACAGATTTTGCGGTGTACCCTTTCTCCCCTTTTCCCCTCCTTTCCCCTCATCCCTCCCTCCTATCCTTCCTTTCTCTTCCTCTCCTCCTCTTCTCTTCCTTCCTCTCTTTTTCCCACTTCCCCACCTTACATTTTGTCTTTTCCTTCCTCTCTTTAATCTTACCTTCCACCTTTTTCTTTCCCTCTTTTCATCTCCTTTCTTCTTTCCTTCCAATTTCCTTCTCCCTTCATTTATCTTCTTCTTTTTCCTTCACACCCTCTTTTGTTCCTGAATCGCTGAACCCCCTTTTTTCCTTCCCTTTTCTATTTCTTCTCACCATCTCCTTCAATCTTTCATGTTCCTTCTTCCCTTCTGCCTTGCCTTACATTAATATTTTGTTTGTTCTTTCCTAAATTTTCCCTTCCTTCCTTTCCTTTTCTTCTTTCATACTTCCTTCCTTCTCATAATTTCCTTTATTCCATCCTTTTTTACGTCTCAATCTTTCTATTTTTTCCACTTCTTCTCTTCTTTCTTTCATTCTTCCTTTTTCTTCCTTACTTTCTTTTTTCATCTCCTTACCCTATTTACCTTCATTCTTCCCTCCTTCCTTCTTTTACTTCTTCCTTTACTGTCTTTCTTTCTTCTTCTTTAGCTCATCCTTTTTTTCCTTCATTACTTTTTTCCTACTTTCTTTTTCCTTCTATCCTTGCTTACATAGCAACATACATTGCTTACATCCTTTTCCATTCTTCTTTCTTTTACCTTTCTATTGTCCTTCCTCCTCAATCTTGATGTCCTTCTTGTCTTCTTCTTCCTCCTTTCCCTTTTTCCTTCCTTCCTTCCACCTTCTATTCCTTTCCTTTTCTTCACCTTCCTTCCTTTTCTTCTGTCCATTTTATTTATTTCTCCCAGTTTATTTTACTCTGTTTATTTACTCTTCCTTGCCCTTTTCCTTTCTTCTTCCTCCCCATCCTTCCTTCCTTTTCAACAAAAAGAAAAGCAAAGCTGAGATGATGATGCTACACTTGGGCACCAACATATTCCTGTTATAGTTTCCTCATATTTTATACACAGAGAGGAAAAGCAGTGTCCACAATCACAGTGAGAAATGCTTCACATGTGCACTGAATGTCTACCCCCTTGTGGACAAAAGACATATTGCTCAGTCTTGTAAAATCTAAAAATAACCATCAGAAATCTGGGGCTGGATAATCTAAAAAAGGATTAAAGAAAAATAAAACCAGATTTAAAACTCAATCCTATTTGATATTGAAGGAAAACAAACTGGAGAAGTGCAGAGGTGCAGGTGGTGGAGCATGGAGGTGTATGCCAAGGTATTTGAATCCTCTTCTTCTGCTGTCACATTTTGAATACAACTGTCAGGTTAATCTCTAATAACCTGAGACAAACCCTTTGGCTTCCCTGTTTATGCCAAGCATCACAAAAAACCAAGACAAGTTGCCAATGCCAAGCCCTGCGGGCTCAACGCAATGAGCAATGAACCAGTTAACCCTCAGCTGCAGAAAATTACGCTAATATCTCCAACACCACAACGTGCTAACTTAAGACTGCGAGTCCAAGTATAGCAGAGGTACCCCCACCCTCTGTTTTCTTCCTCACCTCTCATTTCTTCCTCCCATCAGGCCGACAGAGAGTAAGCCTGGCACACAAAGAAGACTTCTTTGAACCAAATCCTGAACCCAGATCCGCTCTTTGCACACAGAGGTATTTTAGTGCATGCAAGAAAAGGTGCTAAATAGTTTTGGCCTCCTTTGGTGATGTGGTTAGACTCTGATACTGATCTCAAAAGCTATTGCTTACGCTGCAATCCCAGAACAAATTGGCGACGTCTGGCCAAAATTTTGCCTCTTGGGGTGACAGCCAATATTTGATGGCTTCCTTTGTAACCACCAGATATTCAGGCAAGATTTCCTCTTCCAAATGCTCGTCATGGTTTGCAGTCAAAGTGCAATTCAGCTAACCCTAACCCAGAGGGAGTTTGAGAGAAGTGATTGAATCTAAAACTAGTTTTTTCAATGATTATTCAGATTTGGGATGTTCAAAAAGCAAACAAATGTAACTGTTTACTCTTGACTTTCTATTTATCTGACTTTAATTGCTCAGCCAGTTAATCACACTTATCCCTGGTGCAGATGTCTCTGTCTATAGCTGAATAATCATCAAACAATAGCAGATGATTTCTAAGACTGCCAATCTGTCAATTCGTGCCGCATCTTTTGTTCTCCGCAGACTGTTTCCCTCCAAGAAATATAACAAAGTCCACTCAAATGTGCTTGTTTGATACTGTTCAGATTGTCTACAAACGGAAACCAGATCGCTTCCAAAAACACCAAATACCTGGTCCCGTGCCGACAGGTTGTGTATTCAAGTGCAGGAATCTGTTTATGTAGATTATGACTCACCCTGGCACAGACTTGGCAGAATGATGAACCAGAGCTTCCCTTGGCACATTTTCCCCCTGCAGGGATGTTTTCTATTTGCTCAATGACCTTTCAGCGCAGGAAGAGATTTTTCTCTTTTGTCAATAAAGTTTGACTTAAAATGGCAGCTTTAAACAAAATATTTCACATGCAAACCTAGATGAGGAAGATGATTAATAGTTCTCCTTATTTGTTTTGTAGCTAAGAGTCAGTGAAGAGAGAACACACTGGTTTTACCAAACAGGCCTTTGTAACATCAGATTGCAAGGCTGTAACCACCAGGAATTTGTTTAATCGGGTTCAGACAGATCATGGCCTTTAGACATTAAACCCCTTTTTGGGGGACTTGCTGTTGATGCCACTCATCCACATAAATGACTGCCAAGGCAAAAAGTCAAGTCTACTAAAATATGTACATCTGCAGCTTTAGCTAATCAAATCCACTTAATTCATCTAGCACATTTTAAAGAACCAAAAGATTTACCCAAGTGCTGCACAGTGACAACCAAAAAGAAAGAAAATAAAATAAATTGAAATTTAACAATTGAAATCAAATAATTAAAGTACTGTAAAAGAATAAATCATCAAATAAAAACCATAAATAGCTCACAGCAATTTGTTAAAGTAAAGGCAACTTAAGAGATCAAATAACACATCAAAATAAAGACCACACAACTCTGATGCTAAGTTAAAAGCTAATGAGTAAAAGCACATTTTAAAATGAGATTCAAAAGTAGGTTAGTTGGGGGACATTCAGATATTTGAAGGTGACTCTCACCATTATTCAGAAGCCACAACAGAAAAGCCTTGATGACCTTAGATTTTAGACTGGTCTTGGGGTAAACAAGAAGAAGCTGCTCCCAGACCTCAAAGATCTTCATGGGCTGTAGTCTTTAAAAGTAGAGATAAAGCTAGGTGCAAATCCATCCAAAGATTCAAAAACAAACAATACAATATTAAAACTAGAAGTCCTCCAAGAGCACAATCCTCCTTCAAGGTATTTCTGACACTATTTGTCCTATCACTTAATGTTAAGCAATCCCTAAAAAAATTCTGGATCCGCATCTGGATTCGGATCACCACCAAAATAGAATCACTTCTTCCTTTCCATGACCAACATTCCCTAAAAATGTCATCAAAATCTGTTTATCACATTTTGAGTTATCCTGTTCACAAAAAAACTAGCATACACTAGCAAAAACATAACATCCTTGTCAGATGTTATTAATTCTTAAATTAAAGGAGCTAATGGAGAAAAGGATGGTGGTGATGTGCTCTTGCTTTCTAGTACCTCTTAAGATATGAGTGGCAGCATTTTGGACTTCCTGGAGAAATGCGATGGAAGCCTGATTTACTGAGACATAATGCATTACAGTTGTCCAAACATGATGAACTTAAAGCATGAATCACTGCTCAAAATCAGTAAAAACTGATTTAATCCTGGATAATGGCCTCTGCTTAATAAAAGTGGATCATTTATCTGTTGATCCAGCTTAAAACCAGTGTTGAGTTTTAGTCCAAGATTGGTGGTGGTCAGTTTAGAATAAAGCTGCAGTGAGCTCAGGTCTGAATGAAGGGCATCACCAATTCCACGGGGGCTAAACACAATGGCTGTCATTTATCAGTCTGTGGTACAAATTTGTGCTGATTTTGGCACAGAGGTCATCTTACACCAGCTCTTCATGAAACATGTTTGTTTGGCCAAACACAGTGTATGAACAGCCATGTGTTGATAAATGCGATAGCTGAAAAAAAATCATCATTTGAATAACAACCTAAATATTCAAGATTAAGCCACAAATTAATGAAGGAGCATCATGAGGTTAGAAAGAGAGGAAACTTCTCTGAGCTGCAGACTGACACCATCACAGGAGAAGAAGACAACAAAAATTATTGTTGTTTAGCAGCCTGAATGTGAGATTAATGAGAGTCAGAGAAATGTGGATCCTGAAAATAAGGAATTTTTGGGGGGATAATTATTGTTTAATGAGAAAGTCAGATATTAGGCAGACCAAAGAAAAAGGTTTATCGTTCATAACCATCAGAAAACATTCAACAAATTGAACAAACCATTGGAAGTGACTTGTGACTCAGTTCAAGAATGACATCAGAAATGATCTTTATTGATGAAGAGACAGTTTGGCAAATTTTGCATGAAAATTTCAACATCACAGAAGTGTGTGCTAAATGTGTTTAATAATAATAACTAGAAGAGCTCATAAAGCACAACGCTTCACCATTTCTGACATTCTCAAGTTATAGGTGGAAAAAGTGGAACTCTGCCCCATTTTGGCATGTTAACAAACCCTTTAAAAATAAAGGGTCCATCTAAATTCAGATCACCACCAAAACTGTATCGCATTTTCCTTGCACCATGAGAAACATTAAGAGTAAATTTCATCAAAATTCGTCCATAACTTTTCAAGTTATTTTGCTAACAGAAAAACTGACAGAAAACATCAACAAGGTAAGGTAAGGAGGTAATAATAATGAAAATAATGATAATAATATCTAAGACTGATATGCTTATACTTTCTTTTTAACAGACAAGTAAGGTTTTTTGGCTCATACCTTTACATCTAAAAAATAGAGCAGGATAAGAAATGCAACGTCATATATGAAATCCCATGCCACTCTTGCAGAAAAATATACATTGGAGAGACGGGCAGAAGTTTTCACACAACAAAAAAAGAACACCACAAGAATGCGAAAAGGAAACGGAAAAAAGACAGACACGAGCAACAAAAGACAAAGCTTTGCAAGAAAACGCAAAATCAGCCATCACAGATCATTGTAAGAGGGAAAATCACATCATAGACTGGGATAATGCCAAAATCATCTGCACAGAGAGCAATAAACATCAACACTGGATTAGGGAAGCAATCGAAATCAGGAAGCGTGCCCACAGGACGATGAACCGGGACGAGGGGGCATATATGCTGTCTCACACCTGGAGCACCATCCTGGAGGACCGGACAGCAGGAGGCATGGTCGACCTGTCAAATCTGACAGGTTGATCACGCCTCCGTAAGATCAGCTGAAAAAAGACACGTCACACTATCATCTGATGACACTTCTGACGAAGGCGGAAGAGCTCTGTCGAAACATGTCAAGGTATGATCCAAAAAACCTTACTTGTCTGTTAAAAAGAAAATATAAGCATATGATCAACGTGGACATAATGAATTTTCTCGGACTACTACGTGAAATCTAAAACTGATGTTAAAAATAGCTTGGATAAAGTAATCCAGTGGTCCCCAACCTTTTTGTACCACAGCCCAGTATTACTTTAAACAATATAGTTGCAGAACAGCCTTAGCAGGAGGTTGATGCCCATCAGTTATCAATTGATGTTTTGATTGATGACTGATGGGTATTTATAAGTTCTTCCCTCTAAATTAAAACGCTTCTGCATCAGGAAATCAAGAGCTCCCATGCGCATCGACTGTCATCCAGTTACACACATTGTGCAGAGTTAAATAAATTCACAACTGCATCCAGTGCACAGGTGGATGTGAGCATTAGCATGAGATATAACAGGGAATTTTTCTTAGGTTGTACTTTTTTGCTCATCACAGGGGTGACGGGGCAGAGAGTCTCAATGTAAAGACAGCATAGTCAAGCTACAACATGCGAGGATCCAATCATCCTTTCAGAATTAAACCCTTCAGTATTTTTTTTTTTTATTAAAAAATGATATTCAAATAAAAAAAAAATGCTTGGCATGGGTCCATAGCCCTGGTGACTGGACCTTTGTCTACTTTTGTCATTTGCTGTAACTTACCTTACTACTCTCTCCAGGCTGTAGCCTTAGCATAGCCAAGTTGGTTTATTTTCATGAGTAACTACTATCCTAGCTTACTACATTTCACAAGAAGCTTGTCCATCACTGATCAGTATTAAAGAAAATACAGCAAAATAAACTAAGCTAATACAAACACAGCAACAGACAAAGTCAACTGAAAGTCACCAGTTTATATGGTCACTGTTTGAACTATTACACCATAGGGGTGCCAAAAATAATATTTTAAGCAATGCATCCTGATGCAGATGTAGACGAAGATGCATCGATGCAAAGATGGTCAATAATCTTTTAATCTTGCAGAGGCTGTTGTAATCAGTTTTGTTTCTGTAAGGGAGAACTATGATTTTTGCTTAGACCTCTGAAACAGAGTTTATCTGTCATCAGCCAGATTAACAGACATCTTTGTGTCACTGCAGTCTCAACACTCCATTTGGGTGTTGATTATTGTTGACTTGATTTATCAGTTTGTCTGTAAAACCTTCTTTTGCTTTGTGGACTCTGTCACACATCCCATGCCTCCACACTGATTCTTCTGGTTATGAGTACACTGCAGTTTGCGTCTGTGTTGTGTTAATTCTGGACAATGTGCAGAACTGGCACAGGGGACTTTTAGCGGCCATCATGGGTAGTTAACAGCAAATTATCTTGTTCCAGTAATAGGATGGGTTTCATTGAGGTCCTATAGAGGGATCTCCCCCTCCCACAACAACTTTGCAAGCCCAACAAATAAATAACCAGAACAATCGAAATTCCATGTTAGAAGGAAATTCAACCACACCAAGCTCAGCAAAGCAGACATGGGATCTGGGGATCTTCAAGCAAATCAAATCCAAAACTTTCTTCCCAGGAAGGTCCCAGGGTTTTTGTTATCTCCCTTCAAACCAGAATGAGTCATCAGCGGTGTTATGGATGTTGTTTTTAGTTGTGGGAGAAGAGGATCCTTCATAACCTGGAGGTAAAGTGAGGGAAATACCTTTTATATCACTACAGCCTCATATAAAAACCAAGAGCAATACTTTATGCCCTCAGACTTTTATACTAAAAGTGCTTTACCTTAGCCATGACGTGATAAAGATGCCGCTCCTGATCGTTCATCCCCTATCCCCACGAAAAAAAAACACAGTGAATGCCACCAGCTGTCAATCATTTTTACTGACCCGGCCCCTCATGTCCCATAAACCCAATCATCAGTGATAATCAGGCGGCTCGTCTATAAAGGCTGGTGTTTACCCCGTCTAGACATAATCGGGGACTGGTATCTGTAGGCTGCATTGCACCCAGTTTAACCACAGATGGGAGCTTCACTGTCATTTAACACCATAAATCAGCCCCCTTACACATAAACAGGCAGTAAGGATTTATATGTTGGGAAACCAATTCGAGGAGTGATCTGAAAACAAAGTCCCGAAGCATAAGAAGCTCCACAGAGGAATCCCCTTTTGATCAAACACATTAGCACGCTTGATTCCTGAGGCTAAACTGTGCGGTGCAATAAATCACACAGCTGAAGTACAATATAGTTCCTGTGTCTCCCGAACTTACTTGAGCATACTAGGATGTTTTTCTCTTCATGGATGAATTGAGAGTTGAGGGTGAACTGAACCAAGTGACACAACCAAACATTGCATAACATAAACAGACCCAAAATTTAGTTATCTGTGCAAATAAGGGTATTTCTTACTGCGGGTAGAGCGCCCTTCTCCTCAAAAAAACAAATACTATCCCCTTCTAGCTTGCAGAGAACAGACAGAGACACACTGTGCTCGGCCTCTCCTCAGTGTTTCCAGCTGAAACCTCACTCAGACCTCAATTTAACATGGCTTGCAGTGATGCCTGGAAAAAATTATTCCCCCACACATATTATCATATTAATCACCACAGTGTATTTTCACTCACCAGAAGAAGCGATGATCTCAAAATAAAGAATCACACAAATTAGGATGCCGACTAACCAGAGGAATTTGTTTGTGCAGAAGTAAAGTGTAAAAAAGTACTGAAACAGAATCCTTTAAAAAAGACCATTTTGCAAGCAGCATCAAGTATGAACATCTGCAGGAGGATGGATTAACAAGCAGAGCTATGTTGGTGCCAGACTTTGAAAACTAAATATGTAGCTTTGACTGTATATATACGAGATTTTGAATCCATAGATAAAAGCGCTAAGAGGGAGTGTAAGCTCCACGCAGCTGGGACATGGCGACTAAATAGTGTGGTTGTTTTACCATGATGTGGATGTGGTGATAACGTCTATCTCATCTGCAGCCCTTTCAACTGGAACCGTGCACCGCCGTATCAGTGGAGGGAAGTGGACATGTTATTGTTATGACCTCAAAGGCTTTGGGTGGTCCATACTTTGACACACAAACATGCATAAGAAGAGAGAGAGACGAGAGACAGTAGGGGAACACAAATGTTACTCAGCACAAAAACTCTATATCAAGCTGTCTGAACACCTGCAGCTTCCTTTAAGTGGACGTAGTAAGATTCTAAAAAAAAGTAACTACTGCTGACGTAAAACAAGTGAGGCCTTTGATAAGAAGCAGTAAAGCCTTCTTTTTTATAAATCTCTCTGTAGCCTGTGTAACTGTTGATCCCAACATTATTATTCATTACAGATGTTTTCAGTTAACACTGCAGGAGTTCTTAAATGTGGTTGTTGAAATGTGTGACACCGTAATTTCTCTATTATAACACGCCCTCGTTTATAACACGCACCCCATTTTTTCATGCTTTTTTCCAGGAAAAACGCTGTATTCAAAATTAACACACACCCACATTTTGCCCAAACTTTACTCTCTCAGACAACTCAAAAATTACCTTTATTCAAAGTTTTAATCGAGGAAATTTCAGTATTTTCACAACAAACACTGTACACGATTTTCTCTATCAACCGGATGCGGAAACACCTTTTACTTTCACATATGCGCAGTTACTCGATTTCTGCCCAAGCATGCTCAGTCATAGTGTACCAACCAATCAGAGAGCAGCTATTAACTGTGTTTACCTTGCCACTTGGGAATTACACAGTCATTGCATAAAGGTAAACTAATTAAGACCCAAAATAATGGATTAGAACAGTTTAACAGTCAGTTTGATAAGAATTACGCAAGTTTGGCAGTAATGTTTTGAAGAGAGGGAGAATATTTCAGCTTTTTGTATCACATGTGTTGTAATTGTGATGTTGGGAGACAAAATATTTTACATATTTTGCTTGTGCTTGTGTATAATACGCACCCGGTACTCAAATACTTTCAATGCAACCTCTGTGGCATATTTGATATAGATCAATATGAACTACATCTTTGGGGGACAAAACACATTAGTTTCATTTGTCAGGCACTGTGTTTTCCATATTCATCTATCAAAATACCAGCACACTTACGACTGCACACAAACCTGCTGCGCTCCTCTGTTTTGTTGCTCTTTAAAGTGCACTGGACTCCCACAGGTCAGTGCACCTTGGGCGTGGAACAGTCTCCATAAAGAGCTAAATATAAATTCACTAAAGTCACTTAGAAAACTTAAGTAAATGATGAGGAAAGCAGTGACAGAGTAATGTAGCTGTTTTCTCCAAAAAGGTTGCTCTACATTTGAAAACCTGTTGTAAAATGCTGTGAATTGCAGTGCTGTATAACTTTTAATTATGTTTTGTATTTCTGTATTGGGTGCTACCTTAGCCAGGTCTCTATAGGATGGTGCAGGGATGACATATTTTATAGGCCAATGGGGAAGTTAGTAACGCACTGGTTCTCTTGACTACAAGTTTACTAAAAGCCTGTGGGATTTTGCACAGTGTTTTGGATCACTTCTGATAATAAGCTCTGTGGAGAACAACACATTATGAAACTTCCATGTTCTGCTCTTTGTGATAATCTGAACAAATTACTCATAGCTGTGGCAATAGTGTATGAACATGTGATTGGTAAAAATAAGTGATTAGTAAAATTAAGGCCACATCCCTACATGTACTGTGCATTCCTCCATCACATGCACAGATGATTCTCAAACCCTAGACTATTGAGGCCACATTTTTCAGCCCAGAGCACAAGACTATTTGAGCCACACAGTTAAGCCTGTGGACCACATGAAGTGAAGCTAAAAACTGATTGCTCAAGGGCATGATTAAAACTTGGTAAAGTTCCACTTACAAATAAATCTGTTGAAATGTAATTCTTCTTTAAAAGCATTATTTTGCATGGATCTCTGACTGTGACAAAGCAAAATGTTGTATTGATGTTTGGGTATGAAACAGTTCATTTAAACTACTCCCAATTAATTCCAATAGGTTAATTCCCATGGAAAGCAACCAATGTGGACTTTTTCCAAAATTCCCCAGCTGAACTTCCCATGGAAATTTTCTGGAAAACAAAAGAAATTTTCCACCACTCTGCAACCCTTATCAGCACTAATGAAGGCATTGTCCCATTAAAAAAAATCTTTATGAAAGGACATTTCTGAGTGCTGACTGTTAGGTTTTCCTTGGAGTAAAATACAGACCTGTACTAGCAACAACATGGTCTACCTAGTTTGAGATGAGTGGGACAGAGATAATCCCAAATAAACTGACACAAACCTGAGCACATTAGCATAAAAAATCTTCAAAACATAAAAGTACTTCCTCTGCTTTTGGTTACTTTTTCTTGCAGTGAGCCCTGTTAGTTGATTTGTAAAGTTTGTAAAGTTTGTGGTGGCATTTCAAAAACTCTCAGAACTGTTTGTTTTGAGTCTACATTGTTCTGTTTAAAACACAATCCATCAGCACCCAGCAGAGTGAAACATTACTATATCCTGTTACCAGGAGTGAAACTTTAGCCCTTACAGCACACAGGTCTCACACATGCAGGCAGGAAAACACTCACACACTCATACACAGTGAGAGAAAGAAACGCTCCAACAAACCTTTACAGCTGTCCCACTCCTATTTTGTCATGCCCACACACTCATCTGACACACACTAACATACATGCAGACAGACAAATAGTGGCAATCAGTGGGTGGATGTCAGACCCCAGACAGGAACTGCTCCCAGCATTTGCAGCGTAGCTCATAAATCACTGCTCGCATTGGGGTAATGATGCATTGAGGAGGAGAGGTAATGCAGGGCCCGTATTTGAAGACCACACTGCAGCATTTAAAGCTCTGCCCCCTGTCAGCAGTGCTATCATTAACAAGACTATCACTGTGAGCAGCTTTGACATATCCTCAGTGCTCAGAGTACATACACAAACACAACAGATAGGATAAAGTTTGAAATAATTGTTGTACAGCAGTGGCAGCATAGTAACAGTAACTCCCTGCTGAACATTGTCAACTTTTATTTTTGGCATGCCGTACCCTGCGACACAGAAACATGTTGCACAAAACAGTTTTACAATTTCAGGTAACAAAAAATAAATATATTAGAAGTGTTCTGGGAGCACAAACCTCCACCAAGGCATTTCCAACATTGCCGAGTTAGTTACTGTCAAAAATGTGGAAAACTGCCCTATCTTGCACTGTTAACAAATTCTTGGCCAAATTCCTGGATCCACACCCAGATCCGGAACACCACCAAAATCTTATCAGTTCTCCCTTGTGCCATGACCAACATTCCCTGACAATGTCATCAAAATCTGTTGAGAACTTACTTAGTTAATAGCAAAAATGTGGAAAGCTGCCCTATCTTGCAATGTTTAATGTCCCATGCCCTGCAAAATGCGATTTTATTTGCTTTTAATGTTGCTAGAAGACACTTGGGGAGCAAGAGAACATGACATCTTTGACTAAACTCTCAGTTCACAGAGAAATGCACTATGCTTCTTTGAAGAAAATGCCCCTTAAAATCAGGCGGAAAACTCAAGGGCTGAAAATGGACACCCATGCTGAAGTGCCAAAAGCTGTAATACCCCGAGTGTCCACTTGAGGCTGGCTGCAGTAACCTGACACCTCAATGATTTTGTGTTGGGAAAAAATGTTTTTACCGCCTTAATTTACAGCCTGGTTCAAAAAACAGCTTCAGTGTTAAACTATAACACATTTATGTGCTCTTACTGAGTAGGGGGTGCATTTTTTATTTTTATTTTTTTTTTATCACACCTGTTTTTCTTTTATTCATTAAGGATTTCAGGTTTTGGAAATGCAGAGTTTCTATTGGTCAGAGGCCTTAAGTCCCACCTCAACGCGGCCTTTCTGTCTGAGAGAAAATAGAGCTAAAGTTCAGTTGAGATAGCACACGCAGTATGGCAGCATCCATTAGAGGGCATCAGCAGCATTCCAAAGGCTCCTATGACATGGCTTTGTCCAATTTTTTTTTACAGTCTATGTATAAAATGCTCCATTCTTTACATCCTGGGGTTTATCATGTAACAGCTATACAGTCTCCACATGCATGTGTGTCTGCTCTGCAGCCTGTATCCCCTCCCGTCAGACACCATTTAGGAAGCCAATCAGCACAGAGGTTATTATCATAGCCTCCTTGCCACCTCAGATCTGATTGTTTCCAAAGGGGAGGGAAAAGAGCAGCATCTAATCCTCTACAGAGATGATTTTGTTCATTTTTTTTTAATCAACTTAAATCAAATCATTGCTTAAAAGACATCCAAGATTATGCAACGCCGGCAAAATGAAGACATCCTTGTTGGAGGTAGCAAAGATTTAAAGGTCGTTTATTTTGAGTGATATTTTAATCTCAACCCCAACCATCCACTTATTCAATGTTTGTGAAATATTGTCTGACAAGCATGCACTTTAACATGACAGTGTTTACTTCTGACAAACAACAGTTTCACAATGGGCTGCCCTAAGAGCTCTCTGACCGAAATTTAAAATAATCTGTCCATACAATAAAATTGATCTTAAAATTTGGTCAAAAATAACAATTTTTACAGAGCCGAAACTCATGTTATGATAGTCTATGCTTTGTTCCAGGATATATAAATAAAAATGTACATAATCAACACATGCCATTATGTACTTGAATCTAAAAAAATAAACAACAGCAAGAATTTATATTAATAATTTGTCTTAAAAGTAACTTAATTTACCAGAAAAGTCTGTGCATTAGTTGGTTGAAAGCAGTCTATCATAAAAGATCAGTACAGTCATGTAAACATATTCATGCTCTCTACTCAGCAACATGGTGATATTTCCATTGAATGTAATGGAAGTATTCTCTGACAGTAATTAACTGAAAATTTATTTGTGGTCAAGTTTGCTCACTCTTGATTCTGTAGCTACTCTTTCAACCAGGGCAAAGGTTGGGATCATGTGTTGTGAACAGGGAATCACCCTGTAAATGCATAAATGGGTGTGTTTAGAGTGGAAGTCAGGCACAACCCCAGAGATGCAGGAGGATTTCCAGTAGCTGGAAGTTGGCTGGTAACCATTTGGAAGTTGGCAGAAAGACATCACAATCAGCAGGCTATGTAACTGGTCTGCTGCACAGCATTAGGTAAGTGCCAGTCTCAAAGGATGTCTCAAGCATGATTTTGAGTACTCTTTTGTTACAAAAAGCCGTAGAAGACAAACCAATAGTTTAAATTTACATACTGAAGAAGTGCATATCCTTGTTTTTGTTTTAGTCTTTGTCCAAACAGGCAGAAAATACGATCTTTTCCCTGCCTAAACTAATTATACAGCCGTAAATTCCAACTCCTCTGACGTCTACCCTCCTTTCTTTTTACAATAATTATATTTTAATTGATCATTATTTTACAAGCTTGTTATTCCAACATTATATGCTCCTTTTTGTTGCCATTGTTTCTTCTTAACAAGCAGAGATCATGTAAGAACCAGAATAAAAACTGCTCATTAACCTTTAGGCCAAGTATTGCAGAGTGAATAAACGCTTAAGATGGTACGAGATGGTATTGTATGGGACAGAGATTTCTCTAGATTCTCTAAATCTTTTTATGATATTATGGACTGTATATGATGGATCCCTAAATTCCTTACAATTTTACATTGAGAAATGTCGTTCTTAAACTGTTGGATTATTTGCTCATGCAGCTGATCACAAAATGGTGAACCCCACCCCATCCTAGCTGGTGAATCACTGAGCCTTTTGGGGACCCATCTGAGGAATGTTCATCGTATTCTGTTTTTTATTATAGTTTACTCAATGTCACAACATAAATAAAATTCGATTTTGGACTCATTTGTTTCATTCTGCATGTACTTCACATGTATCGGAAGTTCATTTAGAAATGTGATCATATTCAATTAAAACACTTCTCTTTGGTAGCTTATGTAAATGTGTGCCAGGTAGAATTTTTGGCTTAATTTCTTAAAATTAAGACTTCACACATAATTTCAAGAAGTTTGGCTGCTATTCTCACATATTTTGAGTATTCTGGACCTACTCTTCGCTGGATACATGTTAAAATAAGATGCCTGTCTGATCTTAATAAGTGAATGTGGCTTCTAAGTGAGATGAGATATTTTTAATCATACATTTGATAAATTAACTCAGCAACATTTTTGCTGTGTTAAAGATTGTTGGTTTAGAGGAACCCTTGAGAACATGACTTAGATAGAGATAGTTGTACTTTTGTAAAAGAACTCTTCAATGCTCACAAGGTAGACATTTTCTTAATGAGGTATATATTCAGCTGTGTCCCATTGTACATATTCAAGCAGAGCAGGAGACGCAAACTGAAGCCTGAAGGCAGTAGATCCTGAAACTGATCTGAAACCCTGAGATCATGAACCTCAGATTTCCTCCACATTAATTTAATCAATTATGCATTTACCTAAATCTACAGGCTTTTCCCAGGATGAGAGGGGCACATCATACCTGGTGGCAATTTAGAGATTCAGACTGTGTAGCATGCAAACAGTTCTCTGAAACTAGTTAAAAAAAAATCAGATTCAGAGAAGATCAGAGGGGAGCAGTTTCACATGGCATCATGGGGGGAAGAGGTCTCCAAATGAAATGAAGATTAAAGAAAAAGAGCCTCAACATTTCATCTTTTTTTAACACTTTAACGACCTAAAATGCAACTATGTCACCTGTAAGTAAATCATTTCACTTCTTATTCAGCATATCACCTTTGCCCTCTAGTGGTGGAGCCTGAAACCACAGACCACCACTGCTAATACTCAGCTGCTCTCCTCTAGCACCATATGGCTATGTGTTGAAATCTGTGTGTGTGCAAACAAGTAGAACTCATCAAAAACTTGACTTAGCTTAACATAGTATTGTGACATACAATTGTAATGTTCCTTTACAGACATACAATTAAAAAATGCATATATCAGCCCCTTGACAATAGATTCTAAAATTCTTTTCTGAAGCTAAACTCTCTTACCATGAACCCCTGTCTCCTCAGTGATTAACATCTGATCATATAAAAATTAATAGACAATAAAGTAATTTTCTTCTTTTCAAAAATACTTCTTCATGAGTTAAATCGTTTCACATGTATCCCTAACTGAATTAATTACACATGAAGTAGTGTGCAGCACATAATTTGAGCCATTGTTTCTCACTGATGATCAATCTGATTAGGCTTTTTCTTCCTATGAAATGCTAAAAACAACAATAGTTGTTCCTCTCAGAAAGAGTGAGGTTTTAAGTGTTCCTCCATCCAGGAAATCAGAAATAGAAAAACCAATCTTTATATGTAGGCTTTGGCTGGCCAAACTTTTGGAGGCAAATTAATATGTTATCATATAACAGCACCAGGGGATCTTAGGCATCAGAACTATAACCACTGAAAATAAAAGCTATTGTTAAAAGGGTAACAAAAGAGAAATACAGGCTTGAAGGAAGTCACAAAGAAGATGGACCTTAAAAAGTGGATATTATTTAGGGTGCAAGTCAAGCTTTCATCAGAGGTTGTAAAACCAAAAATGTCTTATGAAAGTCTGTGTGTCATCCAAAAGGCTAAAAGTGGTGTTTTTGTTATTGAAAACAAAGCCTTTCATTTGAATTTTATGGTTTTTTAACTGTGTTTACCAAAACTCTTGCAGGGATGCATGTTCTCCCCTGAAAGTCCCTGGACCACTGGAAACTTTTAGAGTAGAGGCTTTTAAGGCATAAATCAACAACCTCAAAGCTACATTTAGATCACTGTTGTTAGAATTCCTCAAAAGTTCAAATATCTGAGGGATATTTGTGCAGTAAAAAAGGACCTTGATAGCTCACTGAACTTCATTTCAGATCATATGGACAGTTAAAGATTACATCATTGATTTTTTTAAGCCAAAAATTTAGTCCAAATAAATTAATTTAACCAAAAATGTATCTGTTAATTACTCAGTGTTAGTGACAAGCTGTCATCTTTATGAATATTTGATACGAAAACATTATGTTTGTTTCTTAATCACATCATTGACCATTTGCAGACATGTGACGTACATGACGTCATTTAGTTCCATGGACGGCAGAAGCACCACTGTTGTTAATACACTACAACACATTTTAGCTGATAATTTCTGTGGAGATGCACTTTTGAGCTACTAAAGTAACAGAAAACTACTACAGAACAAAAATGTCACTGAGCCTGTTTGTGAGTCTGGTCCCTAAAGAAGACTCACAAACAGAAATACGAGCATAGACCGGACTGAAATAGCCGCTGCACAGAGGCACTCAGAAAGCGTATGGATCTGCTGTCTAAAGGGAGGCTCAAAAGAGGAAAAACAACCACTGCCCAGCAAGATAATATGGTGATCTTCCCAGGGATTATGACCACCATTTGTTTTGGATACATGAGAATACTTGAACACCAAGTACACACAGCAGAAATCTCTGTTGATGGAGACTTAGCAGGTTTAAATGATAAATGGGAGAAACCTCAGTGAGGGCTGGAGGATATGAGAACATCCAGGTTACCTGTGGATGCAGGTGTGTACATTTTGGGCTTATGTTGTCAGATTTAATGAAATACCAGTGTGACTTAGTAAAAACACTTCAGGATGTTCCAGGATCAAAAGACACCAGCGGCTGATGTGTGTATATCTGCAGTCTGTGGCAGTTGTAATCCAGATCCTCCTTTTTGTAATGAACATTTGGTGCTATAATACAAAATAATAAAAATTACTTTTAAGCTTACTGTTTGAGTTCATGCTGAGTTGTCTCGCCTTCCTCACTCTCTGCAGCTAGGTCACATTCTCCTGCCAGGGAAGAGAGTATAAACATTGTTTCATATATACTTAAGCAGGTGTGCAAATTATATTACGATATAGTATGTCCACAATCGCTAATGTTCAAAAACACTCCAGTGTTTACATACTGAGTACCCCTAAAGGCTCCATCCCCACGTGGGCCCAGTCCGCTCTGATTGGCTGACTGGTCTTTTCTGTGGTAATTGGCCAGTTCAGCATTGCTCAGCACCATGTTGTCAGCGACTCTGCATTCATTCTATTGTAGCTCATGTAAGTGCCGGCAGAACAATGGTAGGAAGCCAATAGGCTTGAACTGCCAGTTCAACATTGGCAGGGCATCACTTACAGCGCTATTGCTTAAGACTTTTGTCTTGTGCATAGAAGTAGTCTCTGACATGAAGAAGACACGTACTGTAAATCACACCAAGGGGCGCATAAAAATCATAAAAGTACAATATGGACTCTTAAACCTTTACTTATCCAAATGAGGTCATACATCTATGTTTTCCAAGAACAGAAAATCAAAAACATTCAATCTCACACAGTACAAATCAAACATTAAGATTAATGATACTTAAAAAAAAATCCATCTAATACACCCATCAGTAGGCTTATTCAGAGAGGACCATGATATTGACAAAGAGTGAATGTTGCCAGCACATAAAATGTACAAATTACGGATGGTGCTCGGTATAGATACACGTCAAAGTGTGACTATGTTAAATAGAGATGTTTAGATTATTTTTTTCTTTAACCATATTTCTAAACTCTTTTCATTATGTGTCTTTGATGAACAGCTAAATAAAGAAGTTGTCATCAGGACATTGTTAGACATGAAAAACTATTGCACTTATCTGAAAATTGTCCAGTAAAAAACTGTAACATACTGTATATCACAGGAGGAAGAAATATTGCAATATAATTTTTACCCAATATAGTTCAGTCCTAGCCCTCACTAATCCTGCATTATGGTGAGCTGTATTTCTTATGGACATGATGTTTGTTTGTTTTCATGATAAAAACCCCTAACCCCCAACGGGCATTCTGTGAAAATTTATATAGATAAAGTCAGTCTATTAAGTCAGGCTACCAAAGTCTGTAAATATTTTAGATGATCCTTGGCCTCTACACAAAGCCAGCCTGTGGTGCAAAAATGGTTGGAAGCCACTGCTATATGATTCCTCAAGTCCAAAGTAACTTTCCAAATCCTGTTGTGCCTTTTTTATGAGAAAAAACTATTAGACGAGAGATTACTTCAGTACCATTTGAACATACTTCAAACATCCAATGAAAACCCTGAATATCTCTGGCAAGATAAATAATCACACTTATTCAAAACCATCAATCAGAAAAATGACAAAAGAGCAGCCCAGCCCATCCTACGCAGCATATCAAACACTGGATCACTGTCACTAAAAAGATCATGGGTGTCTATAAACACTGCACTACAAAAGATAATCAAATAAACATGATTTCAATGTTCTAGCATTGATATGAAGGCAAATGACTGGAATGTGTTGGATTGATGCTTAAAGCCATGGAGAGCTGGGGTTGTCAATCAAAATGAAGAGATCCACAGAGAGTTTGAGCGCCAATCAAAACACTTTCACTTGAAACAGATTTTGTCTGTTTGCTCTGAGTGTGTCCCCACTCTGTGGACTGAGAGAGGGACATGTGTGCACAGACGGGCTTCTAACATTGTTTTCTTTTATTCATGCATTTAATGTCAGACAGTTGCATACTTACAGAGCAATAAAAAGCCTTATGAATACAGGCAAAAGCTACGGGAAGTTCGGCTTTACTTTATTGAGCCTGTGGGATACAGGAGACGTGAGAAAATAAAAGACTTTTATAGTGTTGTGCAAAAGTCTTCAGCAGGTTTGACAAAGTATGTTGCAAAACAAAGTGTTCATTGTTTATTTTTATTGGTTTAAAAATTAAAATGAGAAAACAAGAAAAAATTAAATCCAATCAATGTTTGGTGTAACTACTGTTTGCCTGCAGAACAGCATCAAGGTACATTTGCACAAATTCAGGGATTTGGTAAGATTATAGTCAGGTGAGTTTAAATACAGTCATTAAAAGAAACAGCTGTATAGGAGGTTTAAAGCTGGGGGAGGTACAGCAAAACTCTGTTTCAGTCACAGTTCATGCACCATGGCAAGACTGAGCGACAAGACACAAAGCAGTAATACTACATAAGCAAGGTGTCTTCAGGCAAAGATTTCAAAGCAGACCAGAATTTAAAGATGTAGTTTTCAAACTCTTCTGAAAGAAAAAACAGGCAACATTGAGGATTGTAGATGCCAAAGGAAACTTAATACAACATATGAGCCACATCATGCTTACTTCTCTTTGAAACTGGAGGATGCCCAGTAGTGCCATCAGCTTAGAGCTGGCAGAATCCAGTGGGAACCAGGTACACCCATCTACTGCCAGGAGAAGTCTGGCAAGAAGTGTTTTTTAAGGAAGAGGAGTGGCCAAAAGCCATACCTCTAATGTAACCTGACACACCAGATGGATCATTCAGTATATTTCACTGGTCCATAGGAGAAAGACCCCATAAAAAGTTTTTGGGAACAGGCAGAACCTGTTAAAAGCATATCCGGCCAATTGGATGATTGTTCCATCAATCACATTCATTACAGGCCAACCAGATAATATAGTGGGCAGGCACTACTGCCACGGTGTAAAGACAGTATATAAGCCACTTGATAAAAGTAGAGCAAAAATATCCTTCATATAGAGAAGTTTGTTGTGTTATTATTTTTTCTCATTTAAAAAAAGAAATGTGGTCCAGATCTGATAAAACTGCTACTGAAGCTGTTAGCATCTATGTTAATTTCTGTACAAGTAGTCACTTCCTGCTGTCATCTCACTCATTTCTCCCATCTCTTCCTGCTCCAAAGGATGCTGATTGGGCTGCGCCACTTTGGACAAGGTTACCTCTGATGAAGTATCAAGGCCAAGTGACTCAACTATGCACAACCAACAGGAACAACAGATGGAGCCACTTAAATTTTCCCACTCTCCTTGACTGAGTCTTGCCTGGTCCATGACTAAAACATGCTGGGACCTGCCCACTGCCGTGGCTTCAATCAGATTCCCCACAATGATGTGACAAACACATAGTGACTAAACAAAGCTAGGGTTGGTAATTTGATTTAGATACACTTTTTTTTATACTGGTTAAAATGATCGTCATCTCCCGATGGCAATCAATGCATGCTGTGTTCTTAAAAGAGAGCGAAAAATAGCCGCCGTCTACAGCAGGAGTGAAACAGGGAAAACACCAACCAATCACAGCGATTCTGACCGAATTTATTAAACCAATTAAATCTGGTACTGCTGTTATGCCCACCTTCTGCACGGACATTTTGCCGGCGTGCACTGACCCTGATTAAATGCGCGTAGCCAAGCTGGGAGGGATCCAGGTACACTGGAGAATTCATACCTGTCATGTTTTGGCTTTGAAAATAAGGGAAGCTCGCTGCGAGCCGTCCCACGACCCCGACCAAGCTCCAGTATCCCTTACATTTTAAGACAGGTGTACAAGAAATCTAAAATAAACACTTTGTTTTTCTTGGTTTGTTGCCACTGTGGGCTCTAATCTCACGACAACTGCAGGCGGCAGGTCTCGCGGGGCTTTTTCTTCTTCTTCGGTTTTACGGCGGTTGGCATCCATCATTTTGGTACATTACTGCCCCATTCGGCTTGTGACAGAGCTCAGTTTGGAGAGGAAAAGGAATGTTGTCCCGGCCAAAATGGGAGACTTGACAGCAATGTGGAGAATGGCAGAGAAACTACCTATATCCCGATTACTGCTCCTCCTGCTAAACAGAGGAAGAGAAGAAAGATGGAGGCAGAGAAGGCCGAAACAAAAAAGAATTTGGACAAAGCCAAGGCAAAACCGAGAGTCAATATTGGGTTGTGAGTACTAACTAACTTGCCATTTTTGTTTGTTTGTTTTTTTAACTTTACAATGATAATGTTTTGGTGTTTTCTTACCGCTGAGTCAGACATGACTTGGTGTAGTGCAAAACTAAAACACTGTGGTGAGGACCGGTTTTGAGTTGAATCAGTCATATTGTCGCGAATCAACGGCGCTAGTGCATGTGACCGGGGGGCGTGGTTTTGGAGGAGCTCCGGGGGAGGCTAGGCAGAGTCCTGAGGAGATGCTACATTCAAATCCATGCTAGTTTTCCAAAATTACCGACCCTAGCTTTAATGCTAATGCTACCCCAATGAGGGCAAAAGTTGAAGCCCAATGTATTCTTGTGAGGGTGACGTCATCTCACGAGGACACCCTACAATTGCATGTAAAGGCATGTTTTTGGTAAAATGTAGGCACACCCCCAGAGTGGTGGGAGAGGGGACTTCCAGTGGCAGGAGGATGGCTGGTAATTGGTTGGAATTCGACTGGAAGGGGAAAACTGTCTTGGAAGGAGAGTGACACAATTAAGAGTGTCTGCAGGCAACAGTGAAGCATGGTGAAGGTTCCTTGCAAGTGTACGGCTTCATTTCTGAAAATACAGTCATGGGTTTGGTCAGGATTAATGGTGTCCTCAATGCTCAGAATTACAAGAAAATACTTCTCCATCATGAAATACCAACTGCGTGGTGTCTAACGGGCCCCAAATTCTGCAGCACGACAACAACCCAAATCATTAGCCAGAGTCAGTAAGAGCAGCTATCACAGTAAAGAAGATCAAGGAGCTCTTGAAGTGATGGTATGGCCACCACAGTACCCTGATCACATGATCTAGGTGTGTGTCTGGGATATTGTGAAAAGACAGAAGGATCTGAGCTGGCCTACAGCTACACTAAACCTATAGTAAGTTCCCCAACAACCTACCTGCCGAGTTTCTTAAAAAAAGAACTCTACAGGTAAGCTTGAAATAAACTTAGAGGGATTGGTTCTGGTTTGAAGGATGGTCACACCAAATATTTTCTTTCTTTGCATTTGTTCATTGAAAATAAATTATTAATACTTCTACTTGTGAAAGCAACAGCATTTTTTTTTCTTTTTAAAACTTTTGTACATTACTGTATATCAGTACAACTTTCCTCACAGGTCAGAAAACAGCAGACACACTTATGCCGCATTTATTATGTAGATAGGATGCTACTTTGGAAAGCATGCAAGGCCAAGGATTATCTAAAATATTTATAGACTTCCTTTTTCTGCAGCAAAAAAGAGGATGCAATATTGGAAATTCTGATTATGTCTTACAAGTAGGGAACTCTTTGTAGTCCTCACTGAGGTCAGTTCAGTTGGATATTGACAGTCTACAATTTATCTCTGCTGGAGTTTGTCAAAAAGCCCTATAAACAATAAGAAAAGAAACTTTAAACCTTGAAAGGAAAATTTTAAACTATGACTATTAAAGTTGATTTTTCAGCGGTAAATCTGAATTTCAATGGCTTGAAAGCGTGCTGTGGCATGTGGAGGAGTGATTAGTTTTTCCACAAGGGACTTTATTAAACTGGATTCAACATGCGCCATGACTCTGAGCTTCATGTTCTTTTGGTAATATAGCAAATTAAGCTGAAGGTTAAAAAGTCAAGGCCAGTGCTGGTATGTCTGCATAAGTCCAACTACTGATGAATGTAAACATATCACTTCATCTGAAAGACTGAATATCATCTGCTTGCACTTTTCTGATATGTGATGATTAGTTTTCTAGCAGAGAGATCTACCTCATTTTGAAATATCTGTGCAAGGGAATGAAGACCCTCCCCAGTCAACATGATACCCTTGCTCACAAGGGGGACTCGAGGTCATCTCAGTTTCTGCAAAGCTATGACGGTAAAAGACAACAACCACATGTGGAAAACATTGCTGGTAATCACAGTACAGTAGTTGAGCCACTTATACGAGCTATGTAATATGTACACAGGAAAAGTCACAGTATGTACTTCAGTCTAAAGGAGCACAGGGGCTGGTAAATGCAGACAAACAAGAGTCAAGGTAAAACATGCAGCAAGGTGCCAAAAGACAAATCTGATGAGCTTCACAGAGATGTGGGGTTTATAGTAGGCCTATGAATCATTTCCAATTAACCAGGGGTGGGAAGTAACTAATTAAATTTGCTCATACTGCAATGTGGAAGCCTCTTGTGCGCTTGAATTAAGAATAACTCCTCAAATCAGTAATTTTACTCTCACTAGTGAGTAATTTCAGTGGGTGGTATTCGTCACCACATCACCAAGCTTTTACTAGGTCAAAAGACATTAAATAAATAGTTAAACACATCAAGGCTTTTCATAAAACATTTTTAATTTGATACGGAAATCAAGTTTTGTATTACAATACTCAATACTTAAAAATACTAGTTTTTGTCTTTGATACTAAATTTATTAGAAACAGGGTGTAGTCAAATGTTGGTGACATAACGGAAATGAAATTTAAAAACAATATAACCATTCCATATTATTCTCCTTTAAACATGTTTACACTGGATCCACTGTCCCTGGAATTTTTTTTAGTTTCTTGCCATAAAAATCCACCAATATGTGATGTTCATAAGCTCTTGAGAATTCTAAAGTGTTCACCTGACTCAGAAACTCAAATAGTAATTATTTGACTGAACTGAACATGCATGAGACAAATAAGGCTGATTACATTTAATCATAAGTGAGTGCCCGTGCCCTTGTCTTTACTTTTATGCAATTACATGACAAAAAAAACATGTCTTGAGATCAGGCTGGCTAAATTGTTTGTTTAATCTTAAGGAG
>JBAMNC010000261.1:495000-557500 GCA_037902135.1 Cetoscarus ocellatus
GCAGAAAAGTGCCTGCCAAGGCCTGTGTTACACTCTGCTCTTATCAAAATCACTCTGAATTTTGTTCTCTAGTTACTACGACCTGTGCGAGAAGAAAGATAGAGTTCTTTCACATGATTTTTTTTTTTTAACAGAGAAACCAAATACCTTTAGCATCCCTTGGTCGGTGTAGGTGACACTGTTCACACGCTTGTCTCAGCTGGCCAAGTAATTGTTAAGCATTGTTATCTGAGAAAGCTATGCACCAAGCATAACGTTCTCTAAGCACTGCAATCAAAAACATATATGATATTCTCAGGGTTTACTATGCAACCTGACAAAATAGAAACAGGCATTACGTGAAAAGTGAGCCAATATGTGTCCTGAACGATAAGACAAAATGTGATTACAAGAAGGCAAAAGCAGTGATTTTGGAAAGTGGCTCGGGTATGCAATTTTCATTTCGCTTCTCTGGGAATAACCATCAACCTGGGAAGAATTAAATTTAACTGGTAAACAAAGGGGAAAAATGGCAAGCTGACTCAAAATAGACCAAAATAAAACCAAAATAAAAGGATGCAACAAATCAAAATACAGCAATTCATGTTGATTCCCTCTCTCTTCCTCTCCTAAACTTTGGGCGCTCCATTACCACTGACGCCTCTGGCTTCCCACCACCACCACGACAGCTCACCAGAGAGATGAGCTGACCAAAAATTACTATATGGCTTGTCTGTCATTTGATCACACAGCAAGCCTGTTTCAGTGGAAAATGGGGTGAGAATGTTTTTGTGTGTTTTCACAAATGCCTGCAGCTGTTTTGCTCGTTTCTGTGGTGCTTTCCCTGACACAGATCATTTGGGCAGATGTACGCTCCACCTGGGGTAGACCTGACAACCAGGGCTCCCCTGTGTGTATTATGGATGTATGAAACATATCCTGTTTTTAAGAACTATCAGGTGAAGGTCTTGCCAAGCTGACTTGAATGAAATCATGCCCTAATCACTCGGTAATCCACCTTTCCCAGGAGCACAGCATGAATACACACACTCTAACTGCCAACACACACACACTTACAATACTGCCAGTGTACATGTGTGCACATAAACACAATGATCAGGGTAGAAGCATCTGTTCCTTGCATCCTTAAGTACCAAATTTCATTCATCAGTGTCAAGCAAGCCCAAAGATGTGTCTGCCCAAATCTTTCCTAAATCTGTGGGGACACTCCCTGACAACTCTCATATTATTCCAACCACCCACTACATGAGGGAGGGAGAACAGTTCGTACCATTCTAAGGGTCCAAGGCTAGAGGCCCTAAAAATAAAATAGGCCCATTTTATGTTTAAACTTTATTTAGGGTGGCATGGTTGTGCAGCAGGTTAGTGTGCATGCGCATGCAGGAAGGTTGCTAGTTTGACTCTGTGAGGAGTTTGCTTGGTCTCTGCCTGTGAGGGTTTTCACCAGACACTGCAGTTTCCTCCAATAGACCAAAAACATTCTTATTAGGTAACTAAATTGTCTACAGGTATAAGTGTGAATGACTGTCTGTCTCTCTATGTGGACCAGCAATTGACTGTCAACTGGTCTAGAGTGTACCCTGCCTCCCGCCCAACCCTGCAAGAATAGACGGTATAGGTAATGGATAGATATTATAATGTTGTGTTAGTGGGCTGCGCTTCTTAAGTGAGGGCAACAAAAACCTCGACAAGACAGCCAGTGCTGGATAGGGATGTCACGATATATTGTAAAATGATATATCCCGATAGAGAACGGCCACGGTTATCATTCGAAAGGTTTTCCGTGCCACGATAGTCACGTGATGTTACAGAAGGCAGGCTTTGCATGTGTGTGTGTGTGTGTGAGACAGACTGCACTGAATGTTTGTAACAAAAATATAAACTCTCGCAGCAGTGGAGAGTGAATCCATCCCATAATACAACTAACCACCATTTTGAATGTACAAAGAAGTCACCATTGCCTTGGCAACGCGCAGACACAGAAGGACTCAAAAAAAATGGAAAACTCTGACAGCCCGGCTCTTTATCCTCCAAAAAAAAAGAACCAGGTCGGTAGTATGGGAGTTCTTTCGCTACCCTAAAGACTCCAACGGGAAGATCTTGGCGGATGAGATGCCTGAGTGCAAAAGGTGCAGGAAAAATATTCCATGTAAGAGTGCAAATACGTCCAACATGGCATACCACCTTCGGGAGAACCACCCGCAAGATTACGCCAAAATGGCTTTATCCAAGGTAAAGTAAACAAACATCCGTGTCATGCATATGGTGAAAAATATATCCAAAGAGTCCGTCATAGGTCCGTAACTCCATGTGAACCACTCGTCTCCACTCCACCTTTTCTTCTGTCTGTCTCAACTCATCGCGCTGTGTGTAAAATAAAAAAAAGTAACCTTTGGGTAAAGTGAGGACAAGTCACCGGAAGTTTTATGGTAAATGTGAAGTAGCCAGAGCCTCAAAATTATTATATTACACGAGAGGAGCAAATGTGTAACTATAGTTAGCCCGGTCTGCAGCCGCTACTAGCGGTGTCTGCAACACCTGTGGAGCACCAGATGCGTTCATGAACGGATCGTATATTCTAATTTGAACTCGCGGTCACATATACTACATCAATACATTTCTAAAACACTAATGCAAAATATTTTATCAAATGAATCAAATTGAAGAGAAAACGTGTATGTGAGAAGCTATTTCGACAGTTTATTGAAATATAGGCTGGCTATAGTCCACTTTGTTGCCTTGTCTCTATGCTAAATGTATTATTTCCCACAGCACTCAACTTGATGTGTTGACACATGTGAGAGTAGGAGAGCAGGAGAGACAGAAGGAGGGGTGAGGAGGCTGCAAAAACATTGAATACAGTGAGTTTTAAAAATCCCAATTAAAGGTTTTATTGAGTTCAATATGCCAGTCAGAATTTCATTAGAATTAAAACTAGCATTGGCTTGTAGTGTTATAAAAATCTAAATAGGTTTGACAGGCAAATAAAACAGATACATGAGAAGTTATAACAACATTATCAGTTAATTAAAAAAAACATTTCATTTAAGTTACAGACAGGAACATACCACAAATTAAGTTACATAACCAAAGTATATGCAAATGAAATTGTTCTGCTAGACTACAGCCTGCAATTTCACTTTTTTATTCTCCTGTCAGGAGGAGAAACCAAGTTCCTCAAGTGCATCATTATCAACAAGTCAGCCTAACATAAAAGATGCACTGGTCAAGGGAGCAAAATATGATCCTGAAGGGTGTGAGATTTCTGTGATTAATATCGTATTGTTATATCGTGATAGAAATTGCAATATCGTATTGTATCGTATCGTTCTGAAAATTTCATATCGTGACATCCCTAGTGCTGGATAGCTAATTGTTTTTTTTTTGGCTTGTCCTACCCCCCACCACCATCACCATCAAATGGGCATGATCCATCCTTTTTCTTCTTTTGTTTGTTCTACTTATTAGAAAATGTGGGATTAAACATGTTGTTTGAACAACTTTTCCCACTGATGTCACTGTGGTAAGTCTCATCTTAAAAAATGGGACACTCTCTGAGCCAGGTTTTATTCAACCCACAGGGAGTCCAGTTGAAAGAAAATATCTTAGAATATCTGTGCAGCCACAGTAAACATTAGAGCCAAATGCTGGAATACTAAAGCACAAGAACATATTGAGAGGGGTGTCGTCAGACAGAGCTCAAAAGAATTTACATCAAAACAGCCTATTCTAAGCAGGGATGACACAGAGGGCTTTGTGGACATGACAAATCAGATATATGAGTTGACTTTCTGGTGGGGACCTTTAAAATCTCTCCTGTGACAACCTTTGATTTGTTCTTAACTGTCCAGCATCCTCTGGTTGAATGTCCCTACATGGTGCGTGCAGTAAGGACAAATGAATGGGGTAAATAAGCTACAAGCTATTAGGCTAGCAGCACTCTTTGACAGCTTCTCTCCTCCATTTTGTCACAGAACAATAAAAGACTGATATACTATTTGAAATGATAACACACTTCAAGACAAAAAGTGATGATCAAGTAGTGATATTTTGGTGGAGAACAAGCTCCTAAAAAAACAACTATTTTATGTAAACATGAAGCGTTTGTTTAAATTATGTTTTTCCTTTTAATTTTGTTTTTCAGACTTAAGAGTAGGTTTCGGAACGTGCAGCTAGAGCACACACACACCCACACACACACCTCTCAACATCAACTTTACCACTAACAGAAAAACAAACAAAAAAAAAAAACACTGTCAGTCACCAGTCACCACAGGTTGCCAACAAATGTCTAAATTTTGGAATTTATTGCAAAGATCCCCTTCCATGAATACAGAGCATCAGCTTAAAAGTTGCAGCTATTAAAAGCAAAGAAGAGGGCAAGATATGGCTATAATACTCTGCCTGATGGTTACAGGCCCCACTTCGGGAACAACTGAGAACTTTGTGTTTTAGACTGTTGTAGTGGGACCAACAGTAATGTCTTTCCCTGGGGTCCACCATTCCTGTCAGAGCTCTTGGTACTCGCTACTCACACATCCAGGGGGGACTCAATGAGGGACTTAAATCCATTTAAGGGGCTCCTGAACCCCTGTACTCCAGCCCTGTGTGGCCAGTGCAGTCCAAGGCCTAACATGTGGAAGCAATCACAGCAAAGAGAGATGAAATGATATATAGCTAATATAGAGATGGATCAGTAATGACTGGGATCTAGTGTCTAATCAAAATACATTCACTCAGCACCAGCAGTGACTTCACAGGACCATGTGTCCATCTAACTGAGGAGGCCCTGGATCACATGTCTTATCATAATACATCAATGTGAGTGCCTCCATTAAAAATATTTACCAAAACTACTGTTCACACAAAAACTGTCACTTCTACTGTGACTTAAAGCTGCTGGGCTGTACAGGAACATGACACATTTATAAGAGGTCAGACAGGAACAATAGGATAAGATGCCTCACTGTCTGACGCTTTCTTTTTCTAGGCACTAATCGGTCTGAATACCTGAGTCTCTCACTGTTAATCACAACCTTTGAGCCAGGCCAGCATGTCTGGCATACTCTTCAGAATGACTCTATTGTAGGAGTTGTGTTCAGCTGAGTCAGACGTTCAAATTACAGATCATTACGCTGAGGTACACGGGGTGGGTTTGTAATAGCTGGTTCCACTTCTGATTCAGCTCCAGATTGATAAAATATGCCAAGGTTTAGGCTGTTTTGTGCCAAACATGCAGACTACACAGGAAAGACAAATCATCTGTGTGGAAAATCTACTGATTTACAAAGGTTGTAACTTTTCCAAAGGAAAATCGTGCATCTAATTACATCAGATTGTTTTGTTTTTTATCAGATTGTGTTATGCTTTATTAAACTAACCTGTGTGGTGTGAAAGCAAATCAAATTGAGTTGTTTTGGATTGTGTTGCTCTGTATTGTATAACAACATACTGTATCTTATTATAACATAAATATCTTTAATTGCGTCCTATCATATAGTTTTAAATCCTATTACAACCTATTGCTAAGTACAACATCCAGTCATACAAATCTCATGTTATTGTTCACGTTAGGATCATTATACCATGTTATATAATATGACATACTGTATATTGTTGTCGAGCATGAACCATCTATCTCTACGATTGCTACTTTACAGGATATGAAAAAAGCACTACTACTGGATGTATAAAACTTTTATTGACCTAGTGGCAAATGTACACTTACAAGCTTTGTTTTAGCTTAGGGGATTGCTGTGTATGTAGCACTCCTCCACCTGGCACCTCTACCATCAAGTACAGCGTATTTCTGTGGAAAATACTGTTCTGTCAGGTGATACTGTACTGTACATGTATAGCACTTTGTGCTGCATTTTTAATGTATGAAAAGTGCTTTATAGATAAAGTTTGATTTGATTTGATTTGATACTGTACCTTAACTTAAAGGAATGGGGGTGTGAATCTTCCGGTAGGTAACAATTTAATTCTGAGGGTCACAATTCACATTTATTTTGATTTTCATTGTAAATCCATTCCTGATTTACAATACATTTCCTATTTATCATAAAAGGAGTTCATTTTAGGATCAGCTCATGCCTGTTGTTCATTAAGAGGCTGGATAGTATGCTTGGCACAAAAAGGCAAAATAGATAAACTGCCTTTTTGTGTAAGGTTTTTTATCAGCTAATTAAAATAATGCAGATACACTGAACACAGCCTAAAACGGCACAAAAACAGTCATGGTGGAATTAACATGAAAGCTAGAAAGACTCGGCTTACAACCTGCAGTATGCACAGAGAAGGGAGACAGGGCTTTACTAAAGAAAACAACAATCTGCTGTGCTGGGCTGAAAACGGACTTCACATGAAAGTGTTGCTTTAAAAAGAAGTATGAAAATAGATCTTTGTTGATACAATTAAATTTGAGCGTAAAATATTAATATTTGGGACAATTCTCTGTAATACAACATATTGTACTAAATCATGTTGTCTTGATTCGTATTACAGGATGGAAATTAACATTTTTACTGATGCCAGCACCACAATTATTTCTGCTTATTGACCCAATCCTTTAAACATTACTTTATTGATCCCTGTGGGTCTGTGTGGGAAAAAGTTAGCCTTCATGGGTTTTCAATGGCAACATTTTCAAGCACATGTCTTGATATTCAATGTTTTGCTGCACAGATGAATACTTCTGCTGTTCTGCAAGTTGCTGATTTTCCACCCACTAAACATAATGCACTAAGTTTATTTTTGTCAAAAATTAAGCCACAACTTTGACCACTTCTGCCCTCTGTCTGCCATGATCATATTTTTGACTTTCTTTTTATAATTTTTGATGACTACCTGTAATAACAGCACAACGTTCTTGATTTACAAGGCATCCAGAACAAATATCAGTTCCTTAAGCTGGTTGTTATTGATTCTCAACTTGAATTGGTTTGGTTCCCATCCCTCATCGTATCATATTTTAGTGTTTTGTATAGTACCCTATTGTATCTTATTGTATTATATTGTGTCATATTATTTTGGAGTTCACACTCACCAATTATACAGCTCTAATGCTGTAAAGGGAATGTTTTGGGAAGTTGGTTAACCTCACGTTTAGAGTTCAACGAGAGGTCAGTTGGATCATCAGGACATGAAAGTACAAAGATGATTTGCTTTTTATGCATACACAGACATCCTGAGTGTGTCAAGAGCTGAAAAAGAATCTGCTGAGGTGGACAGCTCAGAAAAGGCACTGTGCTCTACAACAACATTCAGATTTTGAAAAAGCTATTTTATTTACAGGTAAAGTTCTGCTTTGTTGTTTTTGAGCTTGCATACCTGCATTTGATAGATAGACTCTGAATAGATTTGGAAAGTTGTGAGAGATGAAGCTGGAGATGGCCTCCACCATCAAGGACAACAGGCGTCTCTACATGGGGCACATGGATGTAACCACTTGGCACCCTGATTTTCAAACATTCTTAATGTTTTGGTTAGTAAGTTTTATTCAGTATTCTAGATGTGTCACACAGCAATGTAAACACCAAGCAGTCATCTCTGCTATCCTTACATTTTTGATATGTTGTAGCTGGGGTTTTTTTGGGGGTGAGAGAGAGGTTTTATGTTCCATATACACTTGGCTTTAGCTTGCACAGTTTAGGAGTTCAAGTTATCGAAAGCCACAGCCCATGTATTGGTGCATGTGTGTTTGATTTCCTTGAGAGGAACAGAGCAACAATCTAGGCTTTGTTCCCATCTGCTGAACGAAGAACTCCCTTATGAACACCCTGATGACACTATGTTCAGCTGCAGAAAAACATGACCTGTCAGCAACTTGTTTTTGTTTTCCATTTGATTTTTTCTTCCTCAGGGTTATCTGTATCTACCAGTTATACACTGTTATCACTATCTTATATCAGACCAGGTATTAGAGTGGGATATCAAGTACACTGTCAATGACCTGTTTATATATTTTTTTAATTTGTCCAAAATGGTGATTTCACCATCAAAGCTAAGTTACAACAACCATGTTTGTTGGAGGATTTCTCCATGTCATGCATTGTACATTCAATATTCAATATAAAGACTTAAGTGGAGGTTCTCTGTTTAAAGCAAAAGAACAAAAAGATAAAAAGGAACTATATTAAAATGGATGCAGCTAAAGCTTGCTAATGCCAGCAAATTACATTCACATTTTAAATTGCAAGTTGCTCTCGAGAAATCCTCATATCAAAGTTTGGAGAAATTTTGGTACTTTGGGCCAAATTTAAGGGAGTGAGGTGCTACCTACAACCATCATTCTGGTTTACAAATAACGATCCAAAAAAGAAAACGTATCCAATGAGCTGCAGTCCTCTGGGTGAAAATACCTTGTTGAAGCAAGAGGTCAAAAGAGAATGGCTGAAATGGTTCAAGATGATAAGTAAGGCTAAACAATTTTAGGAAAAGACCTAATTGCTATTTCTCTGGCAGATATTGTGATTTCAATTCGATTTCTTCAAATCAAGCTTCAGTGCAATATTCGCTATTGTTACAGTATAGACAACAGTAAAGAAATCAATTATCAAAAGCATATAACACATTATTCATCATCTAATATTGATGATAAACAATCAGTTTTTATTATTTAAGGGATACTCCAACTTCTACCCCTAAAACGAGGCTTTGTATTGTTGACCTTCTTACCAGCACTTCTGTAAATGCAAATTGCCTGCAAATTTGTAAAATAGTTGACACAACAGATCCTGGGTCAGTCAGGAGCACTGCAAAAAATTACAGCTTTGGTGATTACATGATTGAGTTGTCTGAAATTGCGATTTTGATCCGAAAATGATAATCTTTCAGCCCTAATCCAAGGTATGCGGAAGACTATTTCTGAATGCGCAGCATGTCAAATGTTGAAGCAGATAGGCTACAGCAGCAGAACACCACACCAGGTGCTACTCCTGAGGCTATAGTCTGTAGAGAGTCACTTATATTGAACAGGAGAAAAAACAGAATGGAAAAATATTGCCTGACTCAATGAGTCTCAGTTTCTACTGTTACAATCAGATAGTGGGGGAAAGGTCTGGTCTAACCGTAATGAAAGCATGGATCTGTCCTGCCTTGTATGAATGGTTCAGGCTGGTGAAATTATGTGAGGGACTTTCTTCGCATACTTTGGAGCCCCTCAGCATCAAGTGCATTGCCTTAACTCCACAGCGCCACTGAGCAATGTTGTTGACCACGTCCATCCCTTTATGGCCACAGTGGATCCATATTATGATGGCTACTACTAAAGCAGGATAATGCGCCCTGTCACAAAGGTCAGATCATCGTGACAAGTTCCTTGAACATGACAGTAGGTTCACTGTACCATGATTTCATTCCAATAGAGCACCTCTGGGATGTGGTGGATCAGGATATTTGCATTGTGGATGCCCCACCAACAAATCAGCAGCAAGTGTGTGAAATCTATAGGATGTTTCCATCACCTTGTTGAATCAATTTCACCAAAAATCAAGGCGGCTTTAAAGGAAAAATAAGGTCTAGACATTTTAATTTACTTTCATTTAGAAATTGAAGCTTCCAGTTTTCCAAAAATGCTTCAAGTTACATCTTTGATGCCTGCATATGTTTGCACAGTATGTGTGCTTATTTGTTTGTTTTGTAACCAAACTCCTCTGACCCACTGACCATGTGATCAAGAAGTGCTGAACCAGATGGTAGATGAAAAAAATTAATACTTCCTCTGGAGTCGAACACACACACACACACACCCACACACCCCCACACTCACACACACACACACACACACCCCCACACTCACACACACACACACCCACACTCACACACACACACACACCTATGGTATCACAAAGCCATACACTGCAGTGATTACATGCAGTGGCAATACATCAGTATAGTTCACAAATATACACTGTAATTCTTCAAAGATTTAGGTCTGCAGCAACACTCTGTAATTAGTATGTATTCTAATTAAACCATCCTGCTGGCTCTCTGCCGTCCCTCATAACAAACTGTATGACTTTGATGATGTGCTAGTGTTCGGTGAGTTCACTCGGTGCAGCCTAATCCTCAAAGTTTACATCATATTTCTCCATAGGCAGGCACACTCACTTCATCATGTTACTAAGCAGTGACAACAGGGCTTTTGGGTGTTTCTTGATCTTGTCTCCTTACTCTTTAATTGCACTAAAGTATGGCTGAACCAAGACACAGCTGGGCACAACAACATTCACCTAATATTCCTGGGCTGAGTGCAGCTGAGCTGAGTGGTGCAGGCAGGGCGGATTCTGGAAATGAAAAGCTTTTTGTTCAGTGCTGATTGCAAAGATAATTATCAGAGCTGGAAGGCAACAAAGCCCATTCACTGTTTTTTTCTGCCCTGTCCTCGCTTGCATCCTGACCCTGATCCACTGTCTTCTTACAGCTGTGGTCTGTGATTGGACCTGATCTCTGATGGTTCAAGCTGAACCAAAGATTCACATCACATCCTCCTCCCTGTTTCCTGTGTTTCAAGCTCAGACAGTACATTTGATTTGTTTCAGTGTGAAAACATTTAATGAGGATCTGCTTTGAGTTTTCTGGGCTCTCAGATCTCCAAACACTCTCTGGATGTCATTAAGGGAAACAAAGAGGGTGACATGATGTTCCAGGCCAAGGCATGAAGGTGCTAAAAGTGTTGTGAGAGGCTTATAAGTCAAAAAACAATCACTCACTGTATTATTCCATTTCAAACAGGAATTATGTCAACAAGCATTTAGCTGCCTAAAAGTCTTATTTAGCTGCTAAATGCTCTGAGCTTCATGATTACATGTAAAGTTCTATACTGTTAAGTTGGGGTCAAACTCAGCTGGGCCAAGGGTTTGACTAGCTCAGATGAGGCCTCCCACAGGCCTTTTTTAATCTTTTGGACAATATAGTATGACTTATCATATGGATATAAAACAGTCAATATTTTAAAGAAACCACCAACATTATAGTCACTGAATTTATGTCATTGATCTGAGTCCTCTGTGGGTAATTTTGGAGGCATCTGAGCTGTTTTGAAATCATCCACATGAAAACACAAAAACACATAAATGCACACTTAATGCTGTTCATTACTTTGTAACAATACCTGTGATTTTTTGCAGTTTCTATCAAAAGCAGTTTTATTTTCGTATACAGTATATCCCAACCACAAGTGTGATTGGTGTTAAAGTTTAACTTGTAGCTATTTCACCTGGAGTTTTCAGGCGTTTTCAGTAAATGTCTATCCTTTATATTTCAACCCGAGACATATTTGATAAGCTTGATTACACTCTGTTATTGAAAAGCATTCATGATTACTATTGTTGGTTTCAACATCTGTTGTTACCAAAGCAATCAAAGATGCAGAAAGCCATGCATCACCAGTCAACACAGTCACTCATTAACTATAAATGCGGGTCTTGTACTAAACATTGGCAGCATTTGCACAATTTTTAAAACAGCATTGTAGTGACGGAGCAATTCAAAGCATGTGCTGGTATCTGGGTAGTCCAGTGAGCAGTGCCTAAAACAGCAGCAATTTCGCTTAGTTCATTGCGACACACACAGTATAAACAATAGTGACAATGTTGTAAAGTGTGACATCGTCGGCATAGAGTGTGACGTTTTAGGCCCAAACACCCAAAAGCCCTGTCCAAAAATACCTGCCTATGTGACAGCCTCTTAAGCCAACACCTCCACTCCCAGTGCCTGGACTCCACAGGGGGATAGATCTAGTCTGCACTACCCCCAGACCCCTTCAACCCTGTTGACTTCAAATGCCAAATATTCTTAGACAAAAAAACAAAATTGGTACTTTGCTTTTCATTGCCACTTGTTTTTGAAACAATAGCCCACAATCTCCTTTATTTTTAGACCAAATAACTTACTATATTAGAATGTTGTTTGTGCTAGCCTATGATTATTTGAAGATATGTTACAGTAACGGGCCTGAAAGCATCATGCTATGGCAAAGGCTTGATTGGACAATATAATCAAAGTATTATCCTTGTTCAATGCAAAAGCAGATGGGGAAATTTGCTTCATTACACTGCATTTGGTGGTGTTGTGTACCCTTTGTGGTGAGTTATTAAGATGATAAATGTAATATGGTAAATGGACTTCAGCTTAAATAGCTCTTTTTAGTCTTTCTGACCACTCAGAGCGCTTTACGCTGCAGGTCACATCTACCCCTTTACACTCATTCACTCTCACGTGCCTTCACTGACGGTTCTGAGTTTGTAGATTGTCCATCAATATTAGCTAAGATATCCACGCCCTTTCATATCCATTTATACACCACTTACACAGCAGTGGGAACAACTATAGGGTTAAGACTCATGCCCAGGGACACATTTCTACCTGTTGTCCCTGTTAACAAGTTGCTAACAGCTAGTTAGCTAGCTAGTGGGGTCAAATTTGGGAGTAGGCCCATGCATCTTGGGCAGGAGTAATTACGTTCTATTGTGAAGATCACTTTCATCAGACTAAAATTTGAAATTTCTTTGAATTTGTTTTATTTGTTTTTGTCTTGAGTTTGTTGTTTAAGTGTTTATCTATGTACTTTTTAGTTTGACATTGTGTTCTTTTTTTTTCAAGTAGCCTTAGTGTTTTGTGATCGTTTGGTGTGGTTTTAATTTACTGAGTTTTTTTGATCAGTTGTTGTGTTTGTTTTTTGTTTTGTTTTGTTCCTTTGTAGCTTTTTTTAATTTGTGGTTGTGCTTTTAGTTTGTTATGTTTTTGACCTGTTGTTTTTTAGTTCCTAATTGGTTGTTGCTGACATGTTTTGGTTGTTTTTTTTAACAACACTGTCTTTTGTTTAAATTTTATTTTTTTTTCAATTTGTTGTCTTACATATGTTGTGTGGTTTTTTCTATGTTTAAGAATTTGCCATTGCATTTTTTTTTCAGGTAGCCTTATTGTTTTGGTGTGTTTTTAATTTGTTTTGGGTTTTGATCTGATTTTTTTTTTTTTTTTTTTGTACCTTCTTGTAAGGAATTTCAATTTGTTTTTCTTTCTGGATTTCTTGTATTTTGTTAAGGTTGTACTTCTAATTTTTTTTGTTCTTCTTTTTTTCAATTTTTCTTTGTGTTCTCTGATTTGTTGTAGTGAGGTTTTTTTTGTGTGTGTTGTGTTTTCAGTTTGTACTTATATTTTTGACCTGTTGTGTTTTTATTTACTCATTTGTTGTTTGTTATAGATTTGTTTTAGTTGTTTTTTTCAAGTTGTTGTTTTAGATTATATTGTTTTGTTTAAATTTGTAATTTTTTCAATTTGTTGTCTTGAATATTTTCTTTAGTTTTTTTTCTGTTGACTTTTAAATTTTTTGTTGTTTTTTCACTTTGTTGTTTTTGGGTTGCCATAGTGTTTTATGATCTTTTATGTGTTTTTAAATCCGTTCTTTGATCAGATGTTGTGTTTGTCTCATTTTTTGTAATTTCTTGTTTGAAATTTTAATGCGTTGTTCTTTTTTTCTTTCTTTCTTTCTTTCTTTATTTGTTGTTGTTCATTTGATTATTTTGTTGTGTTTTTCCATTTTTCATAGTGTTTTATGATTTGATATATATATATTTTTATATTTTGATGTGTTTTGCATTTCTGGGTCGCTGTGTGCAATGACTGCCTGCATAACCATAGCCAGCTCCCAGTTACTGAGGCATGGCTGTGCTGAATGTGTGTCTGCTGTAAAGTAAACACTTGTCATTAATGACCTACAGTATGTGGGACTGAGATGGTTGGTGGTCTCTCTTTCAGTCTTATAAAACTGAAAATCATACTGTTGATCTTAAACTGTCCTTCTCCTCTTTCCTATTTCCCTGTGTAATTCTTTCATCCCATTAAAATCCATCAGCCAAGGATCATCTTGTCCCCTCTTGGGCCCTCAGTAATGTCAGAGAGGGTCTTTATCTCCACCTAACACTTTGCTTGAGTCATACATGCTTTATCGTTCCAATCACAGCTTACTTTCCCTCAAAGTGAGAACTCATTATCTCCTCATGCTGCTGTCATTTTTCCAGAAACTGTAACAAGAGACGTATTTGAAGCTGGAGCAAGTCTTTACTGTCACTTGTCCTCTGTGACTCTGGTGGCAGGCTGTCCTGGTTTGGAGGTTTGGGCTGAAATCAGTGCTGACAGCTCAGGACAACCCCTGAATTAGTCAAAACACATTCTTCTGTGTGTTTAGATACCATGAGGAAGTGAAGCTAACATATGGAGACTTCACGCGTTTTCTTCAGAAATTCAATGTAAATTAAAAGCAACTTTCAGCAGCACACAAACACACCTCAGAATTTTTTGTCTACAGGCCAATTTTTGTTGAGCCTTTCTATTTGAAACAAGAGTGTTGTGTATTTACATACTTATTGTGTACATTCTAAGCAAACTCGTGGTGCAGAGGTCAAAACAACTCATTTTAATTAAACAGAAACTAAATGGGTCCATCTGATTCTGTAAAGGAGAGGAGAACTTAGTGAGTTCCACTGTTTAACTCAGGAACTGACACTGTACCACAGCCACTTCAGGACCAACTAGTCACTATGCTGGAAACTTGTCAAACTGCAGCTCCAGCACTGTCCTCCAGTTCATTAGCCTTGTCATTTCCCTGACTTTGGTAGGGCAAAAAAGGAAGCTCTGAAACAAACACAATCAAGCAATCTGCCATGTTCAATGTTTTGGCTGCAAAGTACATAACACTGAGTGCTTTCATTGGTCAGATGTGTGCTTATCTGATGTAAAACTCAGAACAGTACCTTGCTGGTGCGTACACTTACTCTGACTTGCAAGGGTGTCAGTTTGCTCTGAAAGTGTGGGGGGGTGGCTACTGACAAAAGTGTCTTTTGAGAAGTGCTTGGGATGATGACTATAATTGCAGGCATGAAAACAGGTTGGAGTTGAGAAAGGGGAAGAGGTAATAACTCCTCTAGGGGGGTCCAGGGGCATGCTCCCCCGGAAGAAAATTTTGAATATTTCATACTTAAAAGCATCGATCTGATGCATTTCGAGAGAAAAATCAAGCAGAATCACAGGACAGTATGAATGTATAATAAAGTACCTATTAAATTCTGGGGGTGACTATGTCCTTTTGATGGAAATGCATAAAAGCTTTATCATTAGTGAATTTGGGAATTGGAAAGAAACATTGATATTTTCACTTTTTAGATAAAACATACACTGAAGGGATGGCTCTTACAGCTCTATCCTGAGAAACAATCACCATTTTAACAGTCATCATGACCCAATTCTCAAAAAGATCAACCACTTTAATTTGTTTAGTGAAATAACATTGCAGTTTGGACCTAAGATTGAAAAAAAAAACATATTTTTTTTGTGCAAAGAGACTGGAGAAAAAATGTTATAAACATTAAATAATAATTAGAGCCCTGGGAGATCATACATCCATAAGTCTTACTCACTATGTTTCCCATCATAACATTTATATTTTGGTTGTTTTCTAGACATCAAAAGTTTATCATAGGAAAACCCCAATTTCTATGCTAAGATAACAGGATATGTTGAGATCCTGAGAGAACAGCTAATATGTACCTGTTACAGCACAACAGAATAAAATAAAATGTATGGAAGTTTGTCCACTTAGGGCCTCTGAACACTGAAGACATTTTTACCTGATTTATACACCGTCCACTGAAAACAGCTCTGAGACCCACTTTAGGGCCTCAACCCACAAGTTGAGAACCACTGCAGTAGTAGACTACATTGGGAGCTTGATCCTTTACAGACTGCTCTTATATTATGGAGAATAAGTGATGCAGGATACCTCAGGATGAATTCATCATTTAGAAAAAGTAAGTGAAAACCAGAGCTGGACTGCTCAGGAAAGTTGAGTTTTAATTAACCAAAAGGCTGCTTCGTCATTTTTTTTAAATCGTTGTGTTCACTTAAACCTGCACATGAGCAAACGAGACATTGTCTGAATTATAGAGACACACAAAGTTATCCAGGATCCCTGTCCCGCGCGCTGTGCGTCTTTACGCTCACCGGCACACAGAGGAGCCCTTCGTGCTCCTATGCCATGCTCTCGCGCTTATAGAGTGAATGTTTTTATTGAATTCAAGGCTCCCTTCAGACGCGCGCACATGCTCGCAGTTCACTGATCATCTCTGGTATACTTCCATGTCCCGTCCATACCCCCACCCCCCTAAAAAAAATCTCACCGGATTTACACGATTCACGTAGGTCACCTAATTTGATTTCAAAACAGCGAATTTCACCAAAAGGTGAGGGCTTTTCATGCCTGATAATTGATTTTACTTTTGGTATAGGTACTATAAAATGCGTAGACTTATTTCATGTTTTAGGTGATTGTCATGTATTGAATAAAAACCTCTTGAGAGCTGGGCCGACAAAATATATCACCTACATCTCAACAGGATTTACAGCTCAGGGAGTCCAAGCAAACAAGTTTTTTAACTCACCACAGGCATTATCAGAAGAAAAAACACACTCTGGGTCAGAGCTTCAACTTGGCACAGACGCAAATTTACAGCAGCTGCACGTTTTTTTTTATCCTCGTGAAGGTCTGCTGCGTCTTCCTGCAACTCTCCGACGAATGCAGATGGTGCGTTCAGGAGCGTCGGAATTTTCTATACTACTGAAAATAACTAGGGTTACAATGGCTTACACGTGAAGGATTTGTGTGTGGTGGAGACAAAATGACCCCTGACAAAAAGTGGAGGGGACACATCTCCCCCCCCCACTCCCTAAACTGACGCCTATGGCTATAGGTTAAAAAAATTAACAATATTGCAAGAAAAAGCAGTGCCTAGTGTGCAAAGGCCTTAAGGCTGAGAACCACCAATCCAATCCGCTTTGATTATGTAGCACATTTTAAAAAGTAATGAAGTTTAACAAAGCGCTGCACAGTGACTACTAACAGAAACAATGAAATCATAAAACGTAAAAACCATTTAAAAACATTTTAAAAAAATACAAAACACACAAAAATTTTGTGTGTTGTTATGTTGTAAAGTAAAAGACTAAAACACTTAAAAACAGAAACCAAACAAGTCTTAAGCTGAGTTTAAGCCACTAAGTAAAAGTAAGTTTTAAGACGAGATTTAAAACTCTATAGGTGGGGGACATTCTTTTTTAAAGAGGTAAGTCGTTCTATAATTTAGGGGCCACAAAGGCTAAGGGTTTTTAGTCTGGCCTTTGGGACGACAAGGAAAAGTTTCTCTGGAGCAACCTTGCACAGTAGTTGGATCTGCCTTAATCAATGTCTGTTAAAGACAGATCCATCTTGTCAGGTTCTAATCTACAGCAATTGTGAGCAGCCCAAAGTGGGATGGTCCAATCAGAGTCCTTTGGAGCAGGAAGAGGTGGGAGCTATGAGTGGAAAGAAAGCTCGTACAGAGATTAGCATTTTTGCAGCTTCAGTGGCAATTTTTTCAGCCCTTGACCGCATTTCTTTATAAAATGAAAAACAAATAACTACCCTACAAACTTCTTGGTGGGAAGGATATTTTCTGCAGCAGTAGCCCCCGCCTGCCTCATTATCTGTCACCTGCTGGACATGCTTTTGAAAGTTTCTGCCCTCCCTAAACACTTTCTATGGGCTGTTTCCCAGATGGACTAGTGAAATATACTGAAAGGTTCATCTGGCATGCCAGGCTATCGCTGAAGACCTCAAAGATCTTGACAAGTTGAAGATTTCATAGATCAGAGATGGAACAAGTTGCTTATCAAAAATTTTAAATTAAATAAAATTTTTAAATTAATCCAAAAATACACAAGAAGTGAATGTAGAGAGGGCAGGACATAATGAAAAGTTTTTAAATTAAATCAATACATTTTCAAATATTAATGTCAATCATCATTATCAACTACTATTATGTTACTGTTTTCTATCAGTTAGGATCATGTCTCTGTTTTATTGTGATATATTTTATAGCTATTGTTTTGTGCAGTCTTGTGAAGCACAACGTGACTTTGTTCTGTGAAAGCAGCTTTTATCAAATCAACTTTGCATTTGACCAATTTGATTTTTTTAACCTTCCATTTAAAATGTCTTGCATTAAATCATTAAGATTTATCTCATATTTTGTCATTGAGCAAAAATAATTTTTGATCCATATGGCACAGCCCTGACTCAGATAAGCTGAGGTGTGAGCACAGCCAGATATGATTAGCTGAAGTGTCAGACGCCAGCACCACAGATCCAAAGACCTCTGAGTCCATGTTTTCTCTGGCCTGACCTCTTGACATTAGAGCAATGCTCTAAGACATTGACCATATGGTCCCAGACCGAGAACTGCAACTAACATAACAAAGATTAGATGGGGTGACTCAAACAGCCTTTCTCACAGCACTTGCTACCTGATATTCAATGACACTGTTTTGCTGTTGTTTTGACTTGTCAATAGTTCACTCATTTTCACTCCATGTATGATGCCAAACATAACACTTTTATCATATTTTAATTTGACTAGTTGAAATCATTATCAGAAATATGCATTCCGATTTCTCATTAAAGACTTGTAGGTGATGAGTCTTGAATTAAGAACCTCTGCTTTAGAGGGTGTGAATTAAAGCTGAAAGTTGACAAAGTAAAAGCCTCTTTTAAAATTCTCAGTGTTAATTATAAAGCAGCAAAGTAATCTGTTTGGATAAGAGAAATGCTGATATTGTACAACATCACTGGAGATTTTATTTGTGCATCCCTCTATCGTAATTAAAATGTTTTGGTTTTCCATTACCGTAATAACTGGGCATCCTATAGAGCAAACATACCCTTAGCATGTCCTGTGAATACCCAACAACTATAAAGCAAAATAACTACTCTGCTGGTATTCAGTATGACTGCTCTCCACCAGGTGACATATAGAGAGGTGCAAGGATGACATAATTTTTGAAGGCCAAAGTGGAAGTTGTCATTGCGCTGGTCCCCTCGACTGCAAGCCCACTGAAAGATCTTTGTTGAAAATAAGCTCTGTAGAGAATGAACAATTGTAAAGCTTACATGTTCTGTTCTTTGTGATAATCTTGACAGACAAACACACTTGCCATGATATTCTAAGCTTAAACATAACCAGTTTTTTTGTAGTAAGCTACTGAAAACTACAACAAGGTGGTTTAACTTAGAAGCAACTATAATATTTCTGATTTATAACATCTTATTGTAACCTCTTCTTTAAGAGTTCCCACATAATTGAGTGACCTGATCAAGTTGTTTTAGAGTGAAAAGCATGATCATTATCACTATCATTATTATTTCCCATTCAACATTAAAAACCTCACATGCACATGTTCACCACAAAACTTTATTTCAGGTACTCTTCCCAAACCGGTGTTCTTAGTCCCATTTACTTTGGAGGGTTGGGAACCAGGAAGTGCTAAATGCTAACTCACTTCTGGGTTTTTAGACCCATTCCCGCACCACTCTGTGGCTTAACTGTACCTGAAAGTGAGCTAGTGCATAGCAAGAGGGATGGTTATGGTAAGACAAAATATTTTAATTTTCAAACTAACATAGACATGAAATGACTTACAAAAAAAGATATGATTGAGTTTAGGCTTTGTCGTGGCATTAATAAGAATTAGGGGGAGGGTCTTTGGTACTTAGGAGGCAAGGATTGTTTCATAATCCCCAATGCAATAAATATGTAATTGAACTCACTATATTAAGAGTATGAGGCATTTTCACAATTAGCACTGTGGTCTGTTTGAGCAAGAGACTGTAAGCCATTTAATTTGCATCTAATCCAATGAAAAGCTAATATCATTCTATGATAGTGAGACATTCTAAAACTGTAAGCAGCAGAAAATGTAATGTGATCAACTCTATCTCCAAAGCAAGATTTTTGGGCCCTTGAATTTTGATAAAGATAAGTATTTAGAGTCAGCACACTGTCCTGGTTGTTCGTTTCTGGCATAGCACCTGACATTGAGCATCCTCTGTCTCAGCTTTTCTTCTCCTCTCTTGTGGAATGCTTTTTGGCAGATAGCAGCTCACTGAAAACCCGCGATTGATAACTTCACCTAAAATATGCATCAGGGTAAGGATTGCCGCAGTGTGAAAGACATCCACTGTTCTTACAATATAGGTCAGGGACAGAAATGATTACATCCTGCAGTGTATTTTTGTTCACACTTCAGTTATAACATCCAGAATGGTTCTTTGTTTTCAGACACATTAGGGACGGAGGGAGGCGGTTCAGGTTGGACTCCGGTTGCATGGGAAAACGACTGCATGTTTTTTAACACCAGAGAGCTCTCACGTGATGAAAAGAGTTCTTCTGCAGAGTAAGTGTTCTGGGAAAGGCTGTGTTTGATTTACCTCATCTTATTTTTGTTATGGTTAAAATATGATTTTGTTAGATGTGGCTTGCAGTACTTGACTGGGTCTAGGGCCAAAATGGTTGATATCTCAGAGCATTCTTCGCTCTGTTAGTACCAAAAGGTCAGCCCAGAAAAACAAGGACTCAGAGGTCTTTGGATCTGTGAATGCTGGTGTCTGACACTGCATCCCACCATCTCTGGCTGTGCTCACACCTTAAATAAACGGAGTTCGGACTGTGTCGTGGAAACCACCTGTGATAAGCACTTTAACTCATATCCGGCTGTACAGTACCAACATGGACATAGGAAACATCAGTAAGATATTACAATAGTGGTTTTAACTCCAAATCAATGCTTCAAAAAGTTGCTGGATCAAGTCCCTGATTTGGGGGCCCTTTCTGTGTGGACTCTGCATGATCTACCTGTGCATGCAAAGGTTTTCGTCTCCATGGATAAACATGTTAGATAAACTTGTTAGGTTAACTGATGGTTCTAAATAATCCCTACATCTGAGTGTGTAAATTGGTTGCTTGTCTCTAAGTGTCAACCCTGTGATTTACTGGCAACCAGTCCAGGGTGGGGCGGCATGGCGGCATGGCGGCGTAGCAGCTAGCAAACATGCCTCACAGCAAGAAGTTTGCTGGTTCAAACCCCGTCAAGGTTAGGGCCTTTCTGTGTGGAGTTTGCATGTTCTCCCCGCACATGCATGGTTTCTCTCCATGCACTCTGGCCTCCTTCCACATAGCATGCTCTTTAAGTCAATTGTTGATGCTAAATTGCCCTTAGATATGAATGTGAATGGTTGTGAATGTTTGTCTGTCTGTCTCTCTATATCGCCCTGCGATCAGCTGGCGACTGGTTCAGAATGTACCATCCCAGTCGCCAAGTGTCAGATACTGCATACTGCATACTGGACTGGTGGACTTCCAAGTTTGGAGGGTGGTGTTGATTTTTTGCCTCCCCCAAGCCCAAGACACAAGAAGAAAGACGCCTTCAGCATGGAAGACCACACGAACAGCTGAATCCCACCAAAATCAACAAGAACACCTATGTTTGTACTAAAGTACGGTGCTAACCAACATTAGCTAACCATAGCTCTGTGTGTTAGGTAAGATAACATTAGCAAACAAAGACGTCTCAATAGAAGCTTACTTCTGTTAAACCTTGAGCCACTGTGTAATATTAGAGCAAAGAAATACTAGTAACAGATAGAGGCAACTTCTGACATACGGATATCTTTAGCACTTTGTGAACGGACGCCCTAGAAACGGGCATAATCAATGATAATGAAAGCTAGCCTAACATTAATTTAAATTTGCTGTATATATTTCATATATCTATATCTATATCTATCTATCTATCTATCTATCTATCTATCTATATATGTATATACATATATGTATATATATATATATACACACATATAAATATATTATACATATATATAGTATATATACATATACATATATATGTATATGTATGTGTGTGTGTATATATATATATATATATATATATATATATATATATATATATATAGATATATATAAATATATATATACATACTTATATATTTGTGTGTGTGTGTGTGTGTGTGTGTGTCTTTTAGAGCAGTTGAGAACCACTTCTCTAAAGACAAAATGCAAACCAACAACAAAAACCTTGATATTCAGACACTGCTGGCCTCCCCTTACCACAAAGTAAACCGCAAGCCGCAGTGACATAAAAAAAACGACCACAACATCACAGGCCTGGTTTGGTGCAGCTTCAGTGTAACATAGTCTGCCTAGCGTAAGCTAACGTCACATTATGCGTCACAGGAGATCAGAGAGCACCGCGTGAGACCCTCAAAAGTAGTCTCCGTCATCACGTCATCACGTTGAAGGTTCACCTTTAGTTCAGCGGAGTAACACGCACTTCTATGAGCTACGACGTTCAAAACAATGTAAGACTTACCTTCGGCGCCAGAATGTGAGGCACTCATTGAAGTCCGCAGTCGGAGCTGTCATCTTGTGCAGAGTTTTTGACCAACTTTTAACCAGGAAGTATTTTGTAACTGTTCTCTGGATGAGCGTGTACCCCTCCTCTTCCTCACATCTGGTCCCTAACAAAGGGAGTTCCTCCCATCCACGCAGTTTGAGCTGTCCTCTGCGCACCCACTCCTCACTGTTTGTATTGCTTATCAGACATTTTCGAAGCTTCAGTAAAAGTGGAATTATAATGTTGGAGGAGCATTTCTTTTTTTCCAGACTCTACACTCAGCATAAGATCATTAAAAGGCCTCTTAATACAGTGTTATACAGGGTCAAGCAATAAGCATTCTATCCAGCTGGATACAGATGCAAACTGAAATGCATCAGTAATTATAAATCCATAGTTATCCTAATGCCATGGGTGGTCTTAGTAATGTGAGGATCATGGGCAAGGACCTATTAGAGGCCCTTCCCTTTTAGGTCAGAGCAACATAGCATGCAAACAAAATATTATGAGGCTGTTTGAGGACCTTTTGAGTGCAGTGTGTAAAAAATGCCACCAGGGGGCTCTTTACCAAAACAATGCCAAAATAGGGCAAGAAGGTTGAACACAGACCTGCTGTCAGCTCCACCTGCCTCCCATACTTACTACTTTTTGTCAGATTAGGACTGTAGATAAACATTACACTTGTATTTACTAAACAGATAACCAAGATTCTTGTTTCAGGGATGAATTTCCACATACTCGGAACCTGGGCAACAGAACAAAAGCAGTGAGAGAAAAATGGTGATACGTCACTGATTTGCAACACAAGAAATTAATTGGATACTAAAACAACACAGCAGAATTAATTAGTCACTGAACGTGTGTTTCCACAGTAACAACAAAAATGCCATATCAATCAAGGTGGCTCAGTCATTGCAGACACCAGGACGAAATGTCCCATAACAACTATAATAACTATAAAATTAAGTATTTATCAGGCTCTCTCCCAGTACAACTGCATCTTTATTAGGTACACCTGTTCAAATGCTCATTAACACACACACAACCAATGAGCCAATCACATGGCAGCAAGCAATCCATTTAGGCATGTCAACATGCTGAAGATCAAACTAAGCATCAGAATGGGGAAGAAAGATGATTTCAGTGACTTTAAACATGGACTCTAGAGCTTATACAATATGGTCCAAAAAAGAAATTATCCATTGAGTGGCAGTTCTCTGTGATTAAATGATTTACTGATGCCAGAGGTCAGAGGAGAATGGCCAGACAGGGTTCGAGTTGATAAAAGAGCAACAGTAACACAATACTACTTGCTACAAAAAAGGTATGCAGAAAACCTATACTGAATGCACAGCCCCTTTATGCAGATAGGTAATAGGAGCAGAAGACCACACAGAGTTCCACTCCAGTCAGTTGGAAACAGCTGCAGCTACAATATGCATGTGCTCACCAAGACTGGACAACAGGACTGGATTTCTGACAATAAAATATCTATTTCTGAAGCAAACATTCAGATGGTACAGTCAAATTTGGCATAAACAATATGAAAAAATTGATCTGTCCTGCTTTGTATCATTGGTGGTTGTGTACTGCTGAAAGGGAAAAAAATTAACCATTGTCTAAACTCCACAGTCTACCTTAGTATTGTTTCTGACCATCCCTTTCTAACCGGTGTAGCCATCCCCTGATGGCTTCTTCAAGATCATCTCAACTGGTTACCTGAACATGACAGTAGTCACCAGTGGCCTCCACAGTAACCAGATCTCAATAGGTCACCTTTGGGATGAGGTGAAACAGGAAATCCTCATCATGCATGAGCAGCAAACATATCCTGAGCAAATGTGTGCTGCTGTCATGTCTACAGAGTGATGTAGGGTTGAGTCCAAATACACAGAAGTGAGTTAGCATTTAGCACTTCCTGTCTTCCAACCCCCCCAAAGTTGGATTTAGAATACTGGTTTCAGATAAGTGCCTGAAATAAGGATCGTGGAGAACATACATGAGATTTTAATGTTTAATGGGAAATAATAAAATGCATCTGATGTTGCCACTTAAACAATTGTTGTGTTTAAAACATTTGCTTTACTGCTGCAGCGTAAAGGACAGAACGTGTGCCACTTTGTCGAACAAACTCTTGGCAAAACATGTCATTAGTGGATCAAAAATATCTTTTCCACAGAGAAGTCTGTAGTGTTACTTGGTTTTAATTTAATAAAGAAATGTTGTGAAGATCTGATAAAACTGCTTCTGATGCTACTTGCGTCTGTGCTAATCTCATGAAGAGAAGTCATTTCCGTCTGTCCTCACGCTCACAGCTCCCACCTCTTCCAGGTCCAAAGGTCATGATTGGGCCATCCAGCTTTTGGCCGCTCAGTCGTAGATTTGAGCTTGGTAAGATGGATCTGCCTGATAACAGACACTGAATAAGGCAGGTCCATCTGCACTGTAGGGTAACCTGTTCCTAGGAATCTGAAGAAACAGTGTAACTCTACGTATAACTAAACTGGGTGATATTTTGAGGATGATACATCTTACATCAGGTTTATAAAATGTACACATACAACACACACGGTATGAACACCACTACAGTATCAGGTTGCACAATATCAACTTTCATCCTCAAGAAGACGGCCATCATTAAGTTCAGCACAACAGTAATATTTATTAAGTGGAGGGGAGGGAAGTGAAGTTTTTAAACAGAGCCTAATAAAGAAAAAGGCCAGATGTGCTTCTACTGAGAGTGTCACAAGCCTTGTTTCTAATCTTTTGGAAAGTACAGCAAGTTAGGCTATAAATAAATGTGTATCTGCCATAGACTGTGATGTTGCTGCTCTGATGTGTCTTTCCATGTGCATTAGACTGTTAAACCCCTGCTCCAGGGAGCATTGTTTCCAAAAGATGAACAGTCTCTGATTTATGGTCCTGGAAACACATCATGTTTGGACATTTCTGCTTCAACAAATAAGCTCACTCATCTTTTTTTTTTAAACATCCTGACATAACTCCTCCACGCTTGTAAAAGACTTTAAACATGAGGGGAAGATATGCAGCTGAAGTGAAAGCCAGACAGGGAGAGGTTGGTACTTGCATATTGGAGCAGACGCCAGCTGGGCGTCCGTGGCTGCTGGAGAACACAGAGCTGCTGAGAGAAGGACGAGAGGCATTGACCACCTGCTCTCTGTCCATCACTCTGCCCCTTCTCCCACAAACATGCAATCTGCTTCCCAACAATCTCATCTCTCCCTATATCATTCATATCTGTTTTCGGCAGGCTATCTCTGGGGCAGTCGGAGAGTGGGTCTGTTGTCATGGCAACCACTCCAGCTCCTGGATGGAGCCCAGAGTTGTAAAACAGAAGAGAAAGAGGCCATAACAGGCAGAGTATGTTCCCCTCCAAGTCCAAGATTTAATAGACGAGGTCACAGGGGGGAGACAGTTACCTGCGCCAACATTTAAACTCAGTTGCATTGAGATGATCTCAATAAGAACGGACCTGCCGGTCTATCCCTGTAAATCTTAGCCCTGCTTGGCGTGTAACATCAGAGCAGGGCAAATGGGCTTTAACATCGCAAAACACAAGTTGGGTGTGAGACATGTTAAGTGGGTCAGAGACAGCAAAAATCAGACAAAGCGGAGACAAGAGGAAATAGTCAAGACCATGAATGTTGTTTTATCAAAGTTCATTTTGTCGCCCGGTTCTTTCCCCCTCTCCAAAATATACGATTACATCACACGGAGCATGAGAAACTTCTCCAAAGCAACACACAGCCGCAGAGTGTCTCTCTTATCTCCTTTATTGTCCACTGCAGAGAAATTCATCATTAGCTGACAACACTCCCAAACAGCACACAATTTCTGTCTTAACTTATAAATAAATATGACCATGCAACAAGCAGAGTTGGCTAAAATAGAACCGTCAATAACAAAACTAGTGAGGGGTTATTTTTTCCTTGTGTTTTTGGCAGTACGGCTGACATTACAGTAGCTAAATCCTTTGATTAGTAAGGTTGACGGGACACATATTTACTTGAGAGAAATAAATAAATTAACTCAACAATAAACTCAACCTCAAAGATCAAACCATCATTTCACGCACCCATCAATTGTCTGTTTAGTCCTGGATGTAAACAGAGTCATGTCGTGGGAATCTTGAGGCCATCTTGGCGACTGCGGCTGTTGAGAATAAAGAGTAAATGCAGAAAGAAACCAAAGGGAGAAAAAATGCTTTTTATGGCAACCACAAACAAACATGTTTTATTCACATGAATGTATCTTTAACAGACACAGGACTGAGGAAAATAACTTCAGGGCTTCCTTGGTATTCTACAAGCAACCTTGTACAGTCTACCACTGTCACCATCTCTTCTATTTCATGGTCTTCTGCCTCCAAAACAAAAGCCCTGCAAATTGTTCTGCTATGTTACAATTACATAAATCAAACAAACACAAAACAAAGCTGTGTGGAAAACAAGCTGAGGAGAGAAGTTAGACACAGTATGGACTGAATCATGAAGAGTGGCTTGAAACCCAACAAGAACACAACCAAGAGTGGCAGCCCTCAGCTCTAACTGCTTTCCACTGTTGTCCATTTTGACAGGAGGAAACTGGAGCACAGCACTGGCTGTTTGAGGAGGGATTCAGAGCTTTTATTGACTTCTCATGGGGGGTTTTAGGGAGTGAGTCAGGCAGCTTTGCTCCAAGTATCTTCACTGTTTTCCAGGTTGATGTAAACAAGCGTCTGTGCTGATGAGGTGGCAGGGTGATGGTCTGCATAAGCAGCATCCTTCTTTGATAGACTAATCTTGATGTGTATTCTGCAGTGGGCCAAGTCCTTCTGGTAATGAGAACAACAGAGAGACCACAGCTGATTCTGGCCTATCAGGGTTTTTTTTATAGTTCTCCGTGAACATTTCCACATGGTGACATCTGGCTGGCAACTAATGGAGCAGTTTGACGGGGGAAACATATAAAGCATCTCCTGTGTGTCTCATCAGTGTTTGTTAGAAACAGTCAGACTTGTTTACTTTTCAGACTGTAAGCATTTTTTGACCTCATGACGTTCAATCATGACTGGTTTAAGTGATGCTTTGGCTCTGAGTGGTGAGGCTGCGTTGAACCATGCAGGGTACTCAGGTGGCCACAGATGTAACAATCTGCACTACTTCTCCATTCTCTCCCTGGATGGCTCCTTGGATGGCCTCTTTCACCTCCATGTCCGCCTGCAGGGCTGGGGCCAGCTCAGCTGCCTGGAACGCAAGAAATACAGAGAAACCTTACAACTGAAAAGCTCTCACTTTATGAGGCCAGGCTCAAGATGACCTGTTAATACCCCTACCCCTGGACCATTCTCCAAACAAATTCTAAAACCCTATTTACACATGAATAAAAAAAACCTGAAAACTTCCTTCTGTACAACAGCTAAGCCCAAACAACAGCACTTCAGCTAAATAAAGCTCTTTTTTGACCAGCTGTGACTCTTTCAGGTCTTACTTCATTTATATAAAAGATTGTCTGCAGAAGTAGTAAATTACATCAGTTTATTTCTCTGTCACAGAGGATACTGAAGTATGAGGCCTAGCTTATAAGAAACATTTTTAATTTGTGTAATGCATATACAGAGAGAAAGCAGTCTGTCATGAAGCAAAAAGAGGAGAAGTGTGTGTATGAAAGAGTGAGGATAAGCACTGATAAGATTTTGTTGATACTAATGTGATTACCAGCTCTGCTTAAACAATTCCTTATGTGGTTCCTGTGGATTTTTGAGTGTTCAAAAGTTAGCCTACATCGGTTCTCAGTGGCCACAATGTCAAATACATGTCATTCCTAATATTTAACGCAGTGCTGCATAGATGAATGCTACACACTGTGCCTTAAGCGTAATTTTTGTTGAAATTTAGGCCACAGTTTTCAAGATTCAAGATTCAAGATTCAAAGTGTTTATTGTCATTTGCACATTAAGAGAAATGTTTCCCTGCACAATGAAATTTCTGCTCTGCTGTCCACAATGAATGCCAGGTAAGAGGTATAAAAATAATAAGATTAAATAGCAGCAAGAAAAATACTAAATAATACTAAATAATAGCAGCAAGAAAATACTGTCCAAATATAAACAAGATAAAGATAGATTCCAACTATATACATGTATAAAAAGATAAGTATCGCTTTTAAAGGAATGGAACAGAATGGAACGGATTTCTGTAAACATGTTTATTGTGCAAAGATCTGACATGAAGTGCAAGAAAGTTTTATCTGTGCAAATTGAGCTGTGTGGTTGACGTAAATTGCACTCTCCTGTCAGCTGTTCAGGAGTCTGATGGCAGTGAGAAAGAAAGACTTTTTCAGTCTGGAAGTCTTGCATTTCACACTCCTGTGACAACTTCTGCCCCTAAGATCACATTTTTGACTTCTTTGTTATCATTTCTGTTGACTGCTTCTGATGAGAGCACAGAGTCCTTCATTCACAAGGCAAGCACAGTCAAGTAGAAGGAATTGATAGGGGAATTTTTAAGAAAAAAGACTGATGATATTGATTCTTTGAAAGAGTCAGTTATCAATTATCAACTGGAATTAATTCCTCCTTAAATGTCCCACTATTTGGTTTGATTTGATTTATTTTGGATCCGGCATTAGTTACAGCAAATATGCAGTAGCTATTCTTCCTGGGGTCCACACTATCCCACTATCCCACTATCTTTTTGAAAGCATAACATCATCTTCTGTTTCCCCTGTATCGTCACCCCTCTAAATTCTTTCCAGTGAAATCTTTGGCTCAAATTCCAGTACATAAACTGTCTGCTTTCTTCCTGCTTTTCTTCATGCGTCACCAGCAAAGTGTTGTCCCTGTCCCTATAGTGACCATAAATAAAAATACAGCTTCACAAATAGGGAGATATGGCGAAATAGACTGAGATATATGGAAGAATTTTGTTGTCTGATTATTGATTAAATGCTGAGTGAGTGTGACTGATGTCATTACTGAGACTGTTGTAGATCACTTATGCGAACAAGCAAGGGCAGATTGTTCTGAGTGCATAGGAAAACATACACAAGTGAATTACTCTCATTTAAAAATTAAATTGCCTGTTTGTGAGTAGAAATACAGAATATACAGTACAGTAACAGCTTGAGAAGATTACCTTTTTTTTTTCTTTTTTAATATACATAAACACACAGCTGACATACACCCATACAAAACCCTTTAGTCACAGTGATATCCCAAGGAAAATGTCCATAGTACATTATGCACTGTTCCCTGGACAACAAGACTTCCTTGGTTCCTTGGCTCAGTAGTTAAAAGCATATATATTTTTTCTTTTAAGGAAGAAAGAGTAGACATGAGAGATTAGAGTGCAAATACATCAGAGGGTTGAATGTCTAGAAAAAAGCAGGTGAAGAGAGAGGCTCTAAGTGTTAAGCTTATTGTGTTTTTGTACCCTCTGACAGTCTCTATGGTCAGTGTCAGACAGACTGAAGTTTTGTGTTGCTTAAAAAAACACCCTTTAAAAGAAGAGAGGTTCATGACTAAGTTCTGAATGATGACCATGAAGTGTGACTCACTAGTTCCTCGAATGCACGCCAAAGGTTCCCTCAACACACCTGCAGCATTTAATCCTCCCCTCAGCACAGCATGCTGTCACTACACAACAGCACTGAGTGAAGAACAGCTGCTCGACAGCAGCACAAACACCACATAACACAACACAGGAGGCTGACACACTGGAAACACTGGTGATAAAAAAGGGTGAAACTCATATATCTTTCTTATCCCTAAGAACGTGATCTGATATGCTGGATGTGATGAACTTCCTGAGACCTCGATTTGTAAATAGTCATGGATATAAAGTTCTATGGCATGTATGCACCAGTATTGTTTATGAAAAATAAATAATTGAACCAGGCTGTTAATCCAAGTTTAAACCAGATCTACAAGCAACACATGTTGTTAGTCCATCATTCACATGCGCAAATGCCGACAAGAATGTAAAAAAAAGTGTCTCCCCCCCCCCCCCGCCATCACCACCACACACACACTTTATCTACTGTGTAATGAAAGCCATTAAATAAAGAAAAAGGAAAAATGCAGAGATAAATAAATACAAAAGTCTAAGTAATTTTTGGAGATTTTCTATAAATGCTTCCACATGTCTGGAGACAGATGAGAGCAATTCACTCCATGAAACACTCTGCAGAAAAGAGTATAAAGAACAGTGCTAGCCTTTCCGTGAACTTTGGCCTGAAAGCCAATGTTGTTTACCCATATGTGATATTAACCAAACCTGTACCAGTCAAAAATTAGTTTCCTATAAACTGCTTGACCCAACCAGTGCAATGTGTCTTTCCAAAAAGACCTAGTATTATGCTGTCACTGTTACTGTTAATTTTAGGAATTCCAATTTGAATGTGGTACACACTGTTCCTAGCATATTAATTTAGTAACTGATAGATTTTTAAATAATTTAAGAAGCATCAAATTTGAGCACACCAAAGATGCTTTCACACCTTACATGTTTGGTTCATTTTGAGCCAACTCCAGTTGCCTTTCTATGTCAGTGCTGTTCGTTTGCACTGGTTGGAAAGCTCTTAATCTAACTATGGTGTAGCCCAAAAAACCGCACTGAGACCACTTGAAAGGTGGGTCTTGGTCTGCTTCTCAGTTGGAATTTGGTGTGGTTCATTTGCAGCAAAAACAGATGCAACATTTGATTCAAACTAACAGCAGGAAGCAATGATTTTTTTTGGATTAAACACATAAAACACATCATCAAGCTGTCTATATAAGAATATTACAAAGGTAATGAGCATCCAGCATACACATAGACTTAACATAGGCCCCACTTCCATGTATACCAATGACCAATTAATCAATTGACTTGTGAAGCAAAGATATGATCAAAAATGAATTAACAAACACCCACTATCTGCTTGTTCTGCCTCTCTAATTCCTACTCACTAAGACAGACATACACTATGATCTGGAGCTCACTCTTAACGTCCCTCTTTTCAGATCTATCCTGTTAATGGTCATGTGCCGCTCGTCTAAATAGTACAGTATGTGTACAAAGTTATTGGGTAATGCTTTAAAAAAGGTTTGGATCTTTTTGATTCATGACTTAAACTTCAGGCTTCCTTATATGGTTCAAAAAAACATTCTGTAAAAAGTAAATAAAATTAAAGCTTCAAGAAGTATTGGAAGATAGAGGAGGGCTACTTCAGGATGACCAACTTTGAGGGCTTCTCATTCAGAAACCGTTGAGAAACAGAAACAGAACTTTTAATCAGCATGGCTTACTGAGTCATCTGTGCACTATTCAAGCTGATACCATGTACGACCTGGGAGGAGCTCATTTTTGTTTGAGGAGCAATTTTAAGGCCACATTTTATTTTGAAAGCCAAATTGCCGGCTTCCTGTTTGAGATAGGTCAGTCGCTAGTAGATAATGGGGATCCAAATAAATAAATAAATAAAAAATAGGTCAGTGCGCGATTTGTGGATCTCAATGAGACAAACTGCTGTTGCTGTTGGTTTGATCTCTCTATGACATTCCTGCTGGCCGTGAGGGTCGTTTTAGTGTGCCTAGGTGGTGCTAGAGAGCACATTTTGGGGATTCATTTATTTATTTTGTCAAATTTTTTATTGGATCTGGGGTGTGTGCCAAATTTTGAGTGTGTTTAGTGGGTCAAATTAAGGTTCAAAGTGCCGTAAAGCAAATAATAAGAAGAAAGAAACAGATGAAAAACAACAATAGGTCCTTGTCCTCAGGCATGGACTCCTCTGTTAGAGGAAGCCTGTCTTTCAGGCGAGGACCCTGATAAACTGGCAACAAGATCAGGATAAGAAAAACTACAGAGCTCACACAAACAAAGAGGTCCTAAATTATCTTAAAAATGTCTATTTATCAATAGTAATAGGGCTGTACAAAATTGATAAAAAAAAAAAAAAAAACTTTAGTTGCATTTTTTTAATTTTGTGTAACAGATATCCAAACTTTATATTTCAAGGAACTAACCCCTCTGTGCATGATTGATGTTTATGTATATTAATTTAACAGTTTCATTTCTTAGATTCTGGGTCTCAAATAATTTGTTTTCTAAATCCTGCCCATATGTGGGGCCAGTGGGTGGCTAATTGGGTTTCAGCTCTGAATGTTTCATTAAATGACCTGTAATTAATGAAATTATAACACTTTCATCCTGACGCAGTCTAACCTTAAATGTTGTTGCCAGGCTGATAAAGTCAAATCAAGTCTTATTAACAAAAATAATTGATCTTCATTATGCTATATCAAGGTCTAAAACTGATGAAGATCATATGAGAACAATGAGATAAAAAACAATGCCTATTATGGGGGTTTCTTTTTTTTGAGGAAACATCATTTTTGCCACTTTTTCATATTCAAAATTTTATTTATTATATAAAATTGGAGAAAATACTGCATGTTGTTGCCCTAATGATATTAAATTGATTGGGGATCATGCATCAGAACACCACTTGTTTTGGTCGATGGACCCTTTTACCCCCCCTGTGCTCCGTCTCTGCTCCCTTTCCTTGAGCGCTCTGATAATTGCACAGCCAAACATGCACAGAGAAGAAGGAAAGGAGGAGACGTGGCTTTATGCAATTCAATCCAATTCACTGTATTGTACAGCACATTAAAAACTAACTACTTCATGTTAATCTTTACAAATGATATTCATGTTTGTTATAGAGTCACTTAAATGTCATGAACCATATCAAACGATGTTAAAAATTTTGTTTAGTCAACGTGACAGTATACTGGAGCAAGTCAACATGAGAGTTAACTGAAACAAAACAAAATTTGTCGATAGATGAACGATAACAATAAAAAACAATATATTGCTTTTAGCCTTGAAACTCTCACTGGTGACGCACTGATGAACTTGACTGGTGTGTCTGTCTGGAGCAGCATTGACATTAATCATGCATACAGTCACACAGATTCTGCATGTACAGTAATCTGACAACCTAGGCTGATTTTAGATTACCTTTCATTGATAATTAGGCATAAAGTCGGGAAAGTGTGTGCTTTCAATCTCCATTGATTATTGCTGAAGTGGCTGCATAAGTTCTTGATGACACATGACTAACATCACATGTCCCACAATGTGACAATTGGGCATGTGTAAATTGCAATCGTGAGGTAATTTTTATATGGTTCAGCCCTAAATAACATTCGTTAAAAGTGTTATATAGAGTGTTGGAGCAAATACAGCCTGACAGGAGTCATTTGTCACAATTAGGGGTGATTTTTCTTGCATGGCCTTTTACAAGCCTTAATATTGTTTGATCAACAGCAGGAATCTTGTGAACCAAAAGTTACCGCGTCCCTCTGCCCTCACTGAACCCAAAACTGCTGACAGTACAGATCGCTGGCCAACTCTGATGAACAGTGATCATAACTGTTTAAACCAGCAAACCAATTAAGTAAACAGTTAGATTACAACCACTGCCAAGCAACATGTAGAGCAGGGCTTTGAGATACACCTCATGGTGCAGCAAACATTTTCTATTCTCACGAGGACATGAAGAAAGAGCATGTAGATGTGAATCACTGTTGATCTAGACCAAAATCTTTCATTAAAAGAGGATGCTTAAATCACCCAAGGGGAAAGAAACCAATTACCGTGACAACAACAGACTGTCAAACAAAGGCAATAAACAACAAGGTAAGGTCACACTGAGAGGACAAAGCTTTAAAAAATTTTCATGTGGCAGTTGTTTAATTTGCAATCAGCCTTTTTTGTTTTTTGTTTCATTTTTTTAGAGATGCAAATGTGAATAATCCCATGACAGAGTCTACAGGAAGATCTGTAGCAGGACATGGCTGGTATTTTTGCACAACTACTATTCAAATGAAGCTCTCTCTTGTTTGTATAACAACACAACAAAGGCATGACTCATCGCAACTAAAGCATTAAAAAAAACCTGACACAGGAACAGATGTTGCATGGATATAAAGGATGAAATATTTAACAAAATGCAAAATGCAAAAAAAAAACCCAACAGTATTGTTCTATTTTTCATACTTTTTACAAGGCTAACCTGACCACTTCAAAGACCACTGAGCTGTGTGTCTGCACACCATCCTGACTCCACATGTGAATGTTTCCTAACAAGCTCAATCATCCCAGGGTTTCAGGAATACCTCTGTCTGGTTCAGCCACACTGTAGAAATAACACTCAGATTCTATTGTCTTACTATAGTATTAACTACTGAAATGCTGAATGATTCATTCTTCAGCATCAGTGTGAGTGATGACTAGGCACTGGCAGGAGCAAAACTGGTGAGCTTAAGAGCACCAGAGAATTACAAAAAGACCTACAGTTAATGAGCTGCTTTCCTTGAGAGGATAAATGGCCTGGAGACGGACACATATGGATGTAGGTGCTCTCTTTAATAAACTTATGATTGTTGGTCTTTATGACAAATACTGTAGTTGCTGCTGTGTTTATCGATCTATATTGCCAATGCAACTGTGATTATATTGTGTTTTCATTCACATCTGGCTGTTCATTGTCTGCTAGAAATTTTGTTTAATGTGCTCCCATCTGTCTTAGCCTGGATATTTTTTTCAAATAATAAGCAGATACATTTTGAGAAGGTTTACCCTCTTTACCATTGGTTAAATGAAAAAAAATGCATTTAAAATTTGGTGTATTGTGATCCTCTTGCTGCTAAAACTGAACTGCTCTACAAGAACCCCTTTCAAAGTGATTACTTCAATTAAGTAGTTGAACTATTATCATTAATACAGCTTGCAACATTATTATATATGTTGCACAAGTACTGAACAATATGTGAACCTTTGGACAAGGAGGCTATAACCTCCATACAGACAATGTTTGGTACAAGCTTTGTAGAGACTGGACAGCAGTGCACAGTTTATACCAGTCAGTCCTGATGCATTGTTGGAATGCCTCTACCTTAAATGACACTATCACACCAGGGCCAGTTGCGTTGCTGTACTTAAGCACAATTTCACTCATTTTTGCAGTCCCCCTTTGGCTTGAACTGACACTAAAACTGCACCTGAGCATGATTGTGTCATACAACACATGAGGTTTACTACAAGACACATAATGGTATTCAGAACAACAGAGCGCAATACAGAAACACTAATAAAATTGTACCCATTTTTGTGGCATAATGTATTTAAGATTATTACTAGGGGGAGCAGTCAGGTGAGGCACTGTCTCACCAGTGCAGCTTCCAGAAGAGAGTGAGTTATCCCGTCCCCTCCCGGTAATTTCTGAGAGGAGTGGTGTATTATGTTGTCCAAACCTGCCATTCAGCTGTCATACTCTGTTTTTGTGCAGCTGATGCTGTCAGTGATGTTTGTACCTCTCTAAATTTTAATGCTGCTCTACATAACAATAATCCTCACTCAAATGCAGATCAGCGGATGTGTAGCATGAATATTGGCATACTGTACTTCTGTGAGTTCCAACACATACAGATTAAGAATATTGACATGTGATCTGGCTCAGGTAGAGAAACGCTGGAGGAGACAAGGTGGACAATGTTGTGTGTTAAAAAAATAGCAAACAAATAAAAGTCATTTACAACAAAGATTTAAATAGTATTGAGAAAAACAAACGTCATCTAGCCTATATATCTAAAGAGATTTGTTCACAAACTCAAATGCACTGACATTTTTTTTTCAAAAAGTGCAAAAAGAGGCATGAAGGCCTTTAAAAACAGAGGGGAAAAGTAGAATCCTGAATAATGGAGATGCCTATTGGGACTAGATTACTTTTAACAGAGAATCCCTGTGCGCACATCATGTATGTTTTTTTGCTCTGGAACAGCTGAACGTGGTTGATCCACAGGGCTCCAAAATGGCTCCATAAAATTAAATGCTCTGTTGTAACCTTCCTCTCAAAGCAGCATGGGCTAATACCACGAACAGTAGCCAGCATTATAATTTTCTGAAGACCCCAACACTCTTCATTGAGTTTCTGACATTACATTTGAGGCACTATAACATTCATGATTTCAAAGTCAAAGTAAAGTCATGGTAAATATTTTGCTTTTTCCAAAGGTAACTTTCACAAGACCTTGCACATTGTTCTATGCACTAAAAATTGCAAAAGGCTATTTGGCTAAAGTAAACAGATTTGTTTAAATAAGAGACAGCCATTTCTCTAGGCTGCTGTGCTTCTTCAGATATATTATTAAAAAATAAAATGTAATACCTTCTGCAGTCTGATATATTCCTTCTGTTCTTGCACAGAGAAAGACACGTGTGTAAGGTGATTGCAATCAAAATGCTTATGAGCATCACAACCTTATTTCAGAGACCGAAAGCATAAATATGTCCATTAGTTTTTAAGTCAGTATACTTTCAGCAACATATTTATTCATCTTGATTGAAGAATGTCATTAATTTGAACATTTGTATTAAAGAAAAACGTTAAATCATGTTTCTTTTTTTAGGTAAATAATTTTGATTAACAGTTTTAAAATTGAGCTTTAATGAGTAGAGTCTGCAGTTTGTACCCTTTTTTTTAGCTTTGCATAGTTGTAAATGATTTAAAAGATTAGTATGTTTCTGTTTTTCGGTGTGACAAAGTTTTATAGAACACTATGTAATTATGTGGATCTGGCTGGCATAGTTATCATAAACAGGCAATGAGAGATATTGTATTTTTTCTACCTAACAACATATACTCACAGAAATGACAAGAACAAAACAAGGCTGATATATCCATGACAGACTTTCCATCACATAAGTCTAAAGCAATACTTGAATTATCAAAAGATATTTGGGTAAATACGATATTGCTCAAAGTAAATTATTCTCTAAATCAGAGTGGGGAAATTACCCATAAATCCATTGCACTAGTTGGATGAACTGTCTCTGAATACATGAATTTTAAAAAGAGAAAATGTCTCTTTTTGGAAGAAACAGCACTGACAGTACATTTTAGCTTATTACTCTTCATTCCATGTATACAATCTTCCAGGGCATTCATAGAATGTACTGTCTGTGAATTTACAGCTTCAAGGCTCTAAACTAGTCTGTGTGCTTTAAAGGGAAAGAGGGAGGAGGAGAACATCTTTATCGAAAAGGGATAAGCAGAAAACTGAACATGTGTTGTGGGACTGATTTGGATTTGCGTCTGTTTCATCTCAGACTGTCGCTGCATTTTGAGAACTTGGACCAAAACTCAGCAAAAAAACAAAGTATGTTTGTGTACACAAGTAAAAATCCTGAGAAATCTGTGTTTTGTTTCTGTACGTGTGTTGTTTTACCTGTACAGCAGCTGTGTGATCTGCAACTGGGGCAAGTTGAACGTACTGTACTTGAATGTCAGGGGGGAGGGAGGACCCTTCGACCGCTGTGGCCCCACCATCAGCTGATGCCACAGCTATGAGCTGAGCTCCACGCAGCACCTGGGACAGAGAAAATCAGAGACCATAATCTTTAATACAACTTCAAAAAACTGTGTGAGACCTCATTTAAGATTTAACAAAGGTTTTAAAATGTGTTGTATACATTTATGCTTATTGAAAAACTAACAGATGAAAATACTCAACAACTGTATTTATACACGTTTTTCAGCAGAAAAAGACTTTTTTTCCTTTCGTTGGTGTCACATTTGAGTGTATTAAAATGGCATTTGTCTTCAATGACCCTACAGTATTTTTTCTAAACAGACCATGAACACATTGTTACATAACTGCATGTTAATGAGTTAGATAATTAACCCTTTTCCTGAAGATTTCCATATGATTTTCACGGTGTACAAATAGGGACCAAAGGGACTTAATATTAAGTTTTAGGGTACTTTTACAGTGGGATTCAACAAAAGAGGAAGATTACTTTAAGTGGTAACAGTCAGAGTTATGAGTGAGCATACCACCAGCTGATACAGCAGAGCTGTCAGTCGGGGTGCCCCAATCAGGCTTTTTATTGCTGATACCGGTCACAGATCATCATTTGGGAGTGGAGAGGATGGAATGGCCTGACATGAAGCTAGACCTCAACCTAATCGAATGGTAAATGGTAAATAGGCTTGAGCTTACATTCGCTCTCACATTCACTTACTTATGGTTAGAGTATCTGTCAGTTGTTTATCACTATCAGCTAACACATCCATGCCCTTTCATGCCCATTGACACACTGACATAGCAGTAGGGTAACGTCTCTTGTCCTAGGACACATCACTGTGTGACAGCTGGAGCTGGGGTGGAACCTGAAACCTTCCGATTACTCACAGAAATTTAATTTGATTACATCATGTAAATCTTAGTCAAATAGTCATTTTTCCGAGCCATAATAAATGCACTTCAATGTTTCCGACTGGACCTTGAACAAATCGCAGTTCACAACATGCATTTGTTATGTTGCTCGTTAAGCTAGTTGATTGGCTTTTATCCTGTCCATCTCAGCCCACACTTCAGCAAAGATTTTAACACTGGATTAAAAATTTTAGCCTACAAGAAAAAAAAGTTCTGGGGTTCTACCACAGATTTTTGAAGAGGATGACAGAGCAGAAGAAGCTGTAAAAGTAAATGAGTGGATTAAAAGGTGCATAGGTTTAGAACCCAATGGTGCATTATGGCATATTAAGGGCAGGTAATCATACCTGTCATGGATTTTTAATAAAAATTAAATGACAATGATCTTCTTTCAATCGATCTGTGCACCTCTAGTTGTCGGGTTTGCTTTTTTTATGGTTCATCATTTTGACTTTTATTGTGCATTTGATGCACAATACAGATGTGGTTGACCCTTGTGCTGAGTTCCCCCAGCAGTAACTGATTAATGTCTCAACTTAAGTGGTTTAGTAAACTGACTTTACGTCAGAGGGCACATGACACCTGAAAGCTGTATTGATAAGTTCCAGTACTATTGAATGTTGGGTTTTGAAATATACTGCATTCCCATCCCAAGCCTTAATGCCACATTGCAGTGTGCATATAACCCTCTAATCAGTTAAAAAAACATGAGGACTCTCTCTGTGATTAAATAAGAGAATCAAATAAACACAAACAAGAGGAGGTCTAAATTATGTCCTGCTGTTTACGTTCATGCTCCTTCACTGATTACAGCACAAGTACAGTATCAAACAAGAAACTTTCCAGGCAAAAAGGGTATTGGGGAGATATAAATAAACTGTTCTCACTCTTTCTTATCCCATGCTCCGTTTTTACATCAAGTTGGAAAGAGACTTTATGGTCCACTCAACTCAATTATATTTTTACAAGTTTGCTTTTCCTAGGCTCCATAACATGATATGCTTGTTAAGATTCATTTTTATCTGAGTTCATTGCATTTAAGTGATATCTAAACAAAGACTTTCAGAAAAGGAATTGGCAGAGAATTGTGAGCTGGTCATTGCAGGGGGGATCCTAATCTCCCTGCGGTGCTGAAACCCAGCCAGGCAACATCATAGCTCTACAGGCCTGATGCTGTAATTACAGAGCAGAGCAGGGCAGCGGGTGTGTTGTTGGGTATTCCTATAGTTTGTTGAGGCTGTGCCTATAGATAGACTGTAACCATCAACACAGAGAGGACAGCATGTGAGTGTGTTTACACGACTGGCTAGCACACATATGCTTAGAGATTAGCAGAGCCCTGCTGTTAATTTGAATAGCTGAACTCCCATGTGACAACAGACACACAAATTAACATGCTATCACGCTGTCAGCATGACCACAGTGAGAGATGGATGGGGGAAACTTTCACTCAGTTTTTTTTTTTTTTTTAATCAGAGAGGAGGTCAGAGACAACACTACTATCCTCCAGTGTGGCAAACAGCTGTCCAACAATAACTGTGTCAAAGAGGAGTGATAAAATAAAAAGCATTCCGCTGTAAACTGACAGTATGGTCTCATTTTGATTTTTTTTTCCCAATTTAGTGGCCTTGAACTGAACACAGGCCCCTTTCAACATCTCCTGTCTGCCAGGTTTCATATGTACTTAGTCTTTGTGTGCTTTCTCTGTGATGTTATGTGAGGTCTTGGTCTCCAGTTCAGCCTTTTTCCAGCTGCATTTGGTACTGGGACTGGCAAAGCAGAGCTTGGCAGACATTAAACATTTAAAGGAGAACATGCAAGCCTGCAAAAAACCCCAAACCCTCACAAACCACAATTACAGACGATGTTTGTTGCCCCCTGACCCTTTCAATCCCAGAGTCCCACACTGCGTCTCAGCCCCCAGTCAAACCTTTGCTTTGAAGTTTGAAGTTCCAAAGGTTCAGTTTACTCACCATCCCCCAAAACCCACCAGTTTGCATTGTCATCCGGGTTGCTTTGCCAGTTTCACCACAAGCTCTGCCGCCTCATCACCATAACGTGCCAAGCCCCGCCAACTGATGGAAGTTATTAGTTTAAAAAGTCTGTCTGACTCACCCAATCGGGCAATCAGGATGCCTGAAGCACAGACATGGATAGAGGCAAACTGAGCTAAATATTTTTAAACCAGAAATGGTTAGACTTTGGTCAAATGAATCTGTGCTTGATTACCCATGAAACATTCCTCATCATTGAAAGCATTAGTCTTGAGAACTGGCATCACCAGTAATCAGACGGTTAAAGAGATAGTTTAATGAGTTGGAAAATATGCTCGTCTGCTTAAGTGTGATGGTCAAAAGGGGAAGTCAAAACCATTCTTATGCTGAGGGGGTAAATTTGAGGCTGGGACCAGTGGTCAGATTGCTTGGTTATGCATGAAGAAGAAACAGCAAGCTGAGCGCTGGCTAAGGCTGTCCTCACAAATGCACCAGAGTTGGAAAAGAACATTAAATGCTGCTATTTTTGCCAAGTGTCAGGTAAATTTCCCCTTAGTTCAGAATAGAATAGAATAGAATAAACCTTTATTCGTCCCACACGGGGAAATTTTCAAGGCAGTTAAAACAAAACAGTGGGCTGTTGTATATTTGCTAATAATCAAACTGTCTCAAATGAATAGGGAAAGAACAGACTTTCAAGCTGATAAGAGCGTGAAACTACTTTTCTAAGTCAAACCAAAATGCCTTGCATTTCAACTGTGGGCTTAAAAAAAACTCTGCCACCTCAAAACACCAGCTTACACTGCCAGAAAACAGTCCTCAAACCCAATGCAATTTAAAGAAAGAAATGTATCTGTTAGGAGTATGAGGTGTAAAGCAGCACAGCAGACACAACACAAAGCTATAGACATAACAACCAGACAGCAAACAACATTAAAAAGCTGTCAGAAGCAGGTTGGGTTTAAAATCAATAAGAAGGACAGTTTTAAACCAATAAGAATAAGTTAGACTAAGACGACCATGAAAAAATATGTGGGGAGTAAAGTTCTGTGTAATATTAAGTCTTATGGAGCTAGACATTGCACGTTTAGTCCTGCAGGGGACAGATCTGTAACTACATCCAATGTTTGTATTGACTATGTAGCATGTGCGAAGGGTCAGAGACTATTTATAGTTCTTTCTTTTAGTTCTTCTGTTGTGGATGGTGCCCTGAGATCTAGTCCCTATTATTTACTGCTTAGTTTGATGATCTTGCTGAGAGGGCTGATGTGTATATTTGCTCAAATCAGCCTTCAAAGCACTCAAAAACTATGCTGTAGGTCCAGTTGGCACAACATGTCTATCCATTATTTGAATCCTTGTAAAATGCCAAAGAGTGGTTGTAAATTAACTAACTTAACAAACTGAAAGATTTACATTATATTATGATTGATGTCTGCACAGGAAAATGACAGGTAAAAAAAATAGCATCATCATATTTTTAAATATAAAATTGAGAAAAAGAACCCATTTTAGCAAGAAACTTAAATTATCAAAGATGTTTGAAAGTGAAATTTGTTGATTTTTCCTGCAGTATACAACTAAAGATCAGCTGTAAAAAAAAAATACATTTCATCTTTTGAAACAATTATTTTGTTAAAAAGGGTGTTTTGTTGATCACTACAAATAAAATAAAGAAATAATATTGGAGTGAAAAATATTGTATTTCCCCCAAAAATATTGTTGCTGTTCCTGTAAAATTTTCCAAATATCAAGAATGGGATACCAAAAACAACAGTACAATGGCCAAATTGTGAGAACTGACCTGAATCAAAACTGTGGCCAAAAGCACAAAGGCACATGTCGAATTAGGGGTCAACAGGATTTTTAGGTCTATACAAAAGAAAAAGCCTGATGTCATCATCTGTTCCCATTTCTATGGGATTATTTTACAGAGTATCTCCTAATGTTTTCACACTCAATGTGTCACACCCTGACCTTATTTGGAGACTTTTCTTTTTTTTTTTTAACTTATTTTTTATTAAGAAATACAACAACAAATACAATAATACAATAATACAATAGTAATGTACATTTGCAAGGTATTCTTTTTCCTTTTCCTCTTTGAACAAAACTGATAACTGTAATAGGTGAAGACATTGGGGTTTATGATGTATATAATACCAACAATTCCAAGGGTCTACACACTAAAAAAAATTGCTGAATAGGCTAATTAATGTATATTTATTTAATAATAATAATAATAACAATAAATAAATAAAAAAAAAACGTGAAATTCATGTGCATGTATGTGTACATTGTGTTAATATTAATTAATTGCTTTAACAAGGGTTCAACAAGTTTCCACCTTGCCATAAAAGTTTCTCTTTGTAATCTCAAAGCATATGTTATTTGCTCCATGTCATGGATTTCCTGAACCTCCTCGATCCACATATTGTAAGATAGAGGATCAGATTTTAACCATTTGATTGTAATACATTTTATTGCAGCTGTTGTTAGTATTCGTAGTAGATACTTTTTTGCTTTTCCCTCAATGCCTATAGGCGTTAAACCAAATATAGCCACTTTTGGATCAATCGCAAGGTTCTGATGAAATATGTTACTAAGGGCTTCAAAAATATCTTTCCAAATATTCTCAATTTTTCACATGTCCAAAATATGTGAGTATGAGCTCCTACATGGTCACCACATTGTCTCCAGCATTTATCTGAATACATTGAACTCATCCTGGCCACCATCTATGGAGTTTGAAAAAACCTCATAACGACCTTCCACTTAAATTCCCTCCATGTATTAGAATTAGTTACAAGGTGTGCTTGGGTGCATATTTCCTCCCACTCCTCTCTTGAAATATCTATGTCCATCTCAGATTCCCATCTGTCTTTTAAATGTAATGTATTAATAAGAGTCATACTAGAGAGAGCATGGTATAAATGACATATAACTTTCCTGCTCTCACCTTCTCTTTGTAGTTTTGTCAGAAAAGATTCAATTGGGGTAGGTTCTTTCACTTTACCCCAATCTTTATGTTTACTTAGTCAGGATCGTAGCTATAAATATCTGTAAGTCAGTATTCGGGAGTGAGAATTCCCTCTTTAACTGTTCAAATATTTTAAAATTTCCATCCTTGAGAAGTTGATGAAGTTTTGAGAGCCCATAGTCTGACCAAGTTCTAAATCTTATATCTAACTGGGAAGGTGTAAAGTCCTCAATAGCACTAATATCAGTTAATGATGAAATTGTTTTGGGTAAGCCAAATGATGCTCTTACTGTCCTCCATATCTTCAAAGTTACTCTGCTCCATTCACCCAAGGGAGTTTTCTTTAGAGGAGTGTCAATAAAAGGCAAAGTGTGTAGAGGTCTATCACATAAGCTTTTTTCAATATTGAGCCATCGTGTATCCTCAGGATCTTGCATCCATATTGTTAGTGGTCGCAACTGTGCAGCCCAGAAGTAATGTCTCAGAGTAGGGAGTTTAAGCCCTCCATCTGATTTGGATAACTGCAGTGTTTCTAGTCTTACTCTAGGGCGCCTTCTCTGCCATATATATGTTGAAATAAGTCTATCCAGTTTATCAAATGCAGATTTGGGGATATCGATTGGTAACATCTGAAATAAGAAGAGAAGTCTGGGGAGAACATTCATCCGTATGCTTTCTATGCAACCTAACAGGGACAAGGAGACGGACGACCATCTGTGTAAATCTTTACTAATATTGTGGAATACAGTTTTATAATTCTTGTAATACAAATTTTCAACGGAGGAAGGGATTTGAATGCCGAGATACTTAATGCCATCTTTCGGCCATTTGAATCCGCTCTGGAGTTTAACCATTTCTGCTATTTTACCACTTACATCCATAGCCATAGTTTTGAGACTTTTCTAAGAGCCAGTTAGAAAACCTAAGGGCAAATTCAGATAGAAAATGTGTCTCTTAGTGTTCACAGCTGCAGCCTAAACTTTTCTATAAACAAGAAAACACCATGACATAATGATGTTTTGTAGTTTTTGCAAATTAACTTTCATATATTCTACAACTCTTATTATCCATCCTTGAAGAGGGCCTTCTCCCGCCGATGCTAAATTCATGTCAACAATGCCAGATTAATGAGAAAACAGACATACAACCAGCTGTTCAAGTATAACTTCATGGCAGACTCCTATAGAGATCACCGTTATCCTCACACTTCGTCACATTTTTTTTCTTTTTCACCAAACATATCTTCTGCCAAATGCTCATCTGTCTTGTGAATCTGTTAGCGTGAGTAAGTGTGTGTAGATTCAAACATGATTAAGTGTTTGTCTCTGCTGTCAAACTTGTGTATTTAAGTGTATAATTACCGTAGTTCAAGAGATGCTATGGTTGAAACCCGATACCCTAAACCCTTGTCTTATTCAATTAGATTCTCCACCTCCATTTGAGAACAGTTTGCATTCTCAGCTGCGAGGAGCTGTACACAGAGGCTCATAAAAGCATTTACAGAGTTGGAACAGCGTGTGAGATCTCTGAAGCAGTTACACAGGAACTTTTCGGGTCCACATCCTGTCCCACGACTCAGTTCATCAGAACATCTCGTCTCTGCTGTTTGGGTTTGGCTTATGTCATGCTGTGTTTGACAAGAAAGACTCAGCCGCAAGAATCTAAGCCAAAGAGATGAACTTACATGCAATGCAACAAAATGTCCAGAATATGTTCAGTTGATAGTTTTCACGTGAAGCCACACGCTTATAAAACACTCCCCTGACAAGGATACACTGTTTAGAAGGTGACAGTGTCAGTTACAAACTGCTTTTTTACTAGGTTAATTTTTTTCTTTATAGTAACTATGTAACTTTTGCATCTTAAAATAATCCCTTTAAAGTCTGTCTAATCGTGGGGGTCTTTAAACAGAGTTAATGGTGTCCACCCTTTCCCTCTGCGTGACCCGGGAATCTGTTCTGGCACAATGTAATACTGGCAGTGAGCTGTGGTCATCATGCAGGAAGTGCGTACTTCTTTATGACAAGAACGTGAGTCCAACTCTAAGAAAATAAATAGCCGATTTGAATGACAGTTTGCCTATGCCTGTGCCTAAAATATATAAGAGGAAAAACCGAGCACGAAGTTGGACCAGAGTAAGACTGGACCGGCTTTTAGTGTTGGCAAGAACTTCGGGAAACAACAGGATGAAGTCAGACTCTGACCTGGTTATGTTGCTGTAAAGAACTTGTCTAAACTTTCGTCATTTCATGTGGGCTGCTGATGTTTTATTCTGTCGTTTTGCTTTTGATCAAAAATCGTTTCAGCCTCTCAACTGCAATATGGTGTCAACACTAGCCAACACAGCCTAACATTTGAAATACAGAGTTACTGTAACCTGTGTGTTAGCCACATGTGCTAATGTTATGAGTTAGAATTGATTAAATTTAAATATTATTAGTATTACATAGTAGTGATGCAAATTGTTGAACGCTTCAGAGGTTGTCAACCAACAATCAGATGGTCTGAAGTCAGCTCATGTCCCATTACTCTGTAATACTGGAGCCGATAACACAGAGTACTTACAGTCCTGGTTTATCTGACGATTGTATATTCTGTACAGTTCACTGCAACGTGCTGACGTCAGTATTTATTTCAGGTATTAGTCTAGGTGATCAGCATCAACTCCTGACAGGAGACAAGCCCAAAACCACTCTTACCTGAGTCAGACAACAGCAGGTATGTTTTCTGAAATGTCTGCTGGGCTGAAAGTTATTGATCACAGTTTCACTAATTACCATCGTTATTATCCTTTGTGTGCTTGTTCTATTCAGATAGGTAAAAAAAAAAAAAACGTGTTATTACTCTTGTAATTTTTGTAGGAAGAATATATTTTGTATTCAGTGTTAATTTGGTCAAATGCAGCGTGCTTATGCAAAACTATGATTCAAATAAAGAACAAAGTATATTTTTACTGATATCTCTGCTATACATGTCATATTCATAGGAAAGAGGTGTCCCTTAATTCACTCTTCTGTAGTGAAATCAAAAGCAGGGTTGGTCGTTAAAATCCATCTAATCTTTATACACCAGCAAGTGTACTCAAAATGCTTGGTACTTTGACTACATTTTATTTGGAGACAAAAAAATATGTTGCATCCAAGACCTTCAGGAAGCCATTGTTCTAATGAGGATTTAAAGTTCACCAGGTCTTCCAATGATCCCAGAAACCCGAGTCTGTCTGTTCTCTGATTTCCACTTGTGCTTTTTCTCTGCATAAGGCCGTTTTATTTGCACTACAAGTTTTGACACAAGATTATTTTTCAAACATGTCTGATATCCTGCATATTTACACTGAATGAAAACATTTCTATGTGCTTCCATGACTTACTATTGAACGTCAACATACTAAGTTTTTCTCTAATGCCTTTAAGACATTTTTTATATTTGGCCTTTACCTCTGTTGTCTTATTTTTGCCTTACATCCTGTCTTAACATCACCTGGGTTTTTCTATATTTTGCAGTTAGGCAGAGTTATACATCTACATGGCCCCATCTCAGAGAGAAAACCCAAACAGGAGGAAGGAGCAAATAGTTGATTAATGCTGTCAATGCCATACTCTTCAAAGTGTATGTAAGCTACGAGAACTACAATAACATAAAGTGTCATTTTAATATAAGGGAATATTACCTCCATTATTGATATTACTGCCAAAAAAAACTCGAAGTGGCAGTTGATATTAATACTGATGAGCATTAATGAGCAAAGGTTAACTTATTACCTGGTGCTTTGAAAATGAGGAACTTCCTAATCCTCACTTCCCAAACAAAATAAATACTGAATTAAACACATTGAAAATTAAGAAAACCACACATTTATCTATTTTTTTTTCCTGGCAGTTGTATAAAGGGAAGGAATCTCCAATGATAGATTGTAAATAGGTTATTACTGAAATTCTGGCAGAGAGAGTGCTGTTCTAAGTGATTAAAGTTTTATCCCAGGTGCTGTAAAACTTATAGTTTACTTTAACTTACAAGTTTTCTGCATTCTTTACTGTAAAAATATCACTCTGGAGAGATGAAAATGTAAAAGCCTGCGCTACAGCCCCACAATGGTCAATGCTGGATCTTCATGCCAACTCCTTTGCCCTCCAGTCCTCAAGACTGGTAAATGCTCTCAGTTGATTTGTTGTGTAAGATAACTCCAGGGTTTGAAGAAAATAAAATGTCTGGCTGAGTAACATTAAGTGGTTTGTGAGCACTGATGATAATTACCTCTCATTTAGTTATTTGGATATGATCATCATCGAGCTGGTTTCCTACGATGCAAAAAACAAAAATGACTACAAATAATGTACAACGGAAATGACTAATGAGGAGGAGGAAAGTTACACTGACTCAACAACAAGTCCAAATTGTAGGAACAAACTGTTACAAAATAAAGAAAAGTTGAGAAATGTTTGTGAGGCTATCTTGGCCCACGCAAGTCCCATGGCACCATATAACTTCAGTTTGGCTCAAGACATCAGTTTAATCTGAAAGCTGAGATGACTCACTTTCAGTAAAGCTCACTATATTTGCTCTGACACAGTGAGCTCAACATGTCAGACACAGGAGCAATCATCTGATCTGAAGTGCATTGACTACTGCTACCCTCAAAGATTGATGAATTAGTGCTGAAACAATCTGTGCTGACTGGCTGGCCACCACCATGCTGGAGGTCCAGAGAGCAGAGCAGATGAGCAGGATTTAAGTGTCAGAGAGAGCACAGAACTATCTGGAGCATCTTAAATTCTCTGCAGGCTTTACTTGCTGTCATGGTCTTGTGGGAGAAAAGGAGATGAAGAACCAAATCTTTTGCTGATGCTGTAACGTTTTTGGTAACAGATCCAGTGCATGGAGACAGAAGAGGCAGAAAAATCAACAAAAACAGCAGCTTGATGAAAAAACTTCCATGATTGTATGAATGAAAGACAATAACCGACTGCATGAAGATCTCTGTTGGTTCTTCGTTTTTCTGAGGATTACAAAATCTACTCTTTTCTTTTCTTTAATGAGAAAGCAGTAAAACATGCACAGAAGACTTGAAGAACTAAGACAATGCCCCTGAATTCCCTTGTTTAGCCTCAGTTATGCTCTCAGGGTCTGTTTCAATCAGAAAATGTGCCTCCACATCGCACATATTTTCTGCAGACTGGTATTGATTCCCAGGCTCACAGGAGGTCTCAGTTAAACTCAGCTGTTCATTGGATGATGCTATGAGTCAACTGCTTCATGTGCGTGTGTATGTTTGTGTCTGAGGAGGTTTTTTTAAAGACTCTGCTACACCCTTGCAATAATTAAAGTAAACTGGAATCACCCCTAAATAAAGGACGCTCTTTTAAGAAAAAACCTTCAAGTCACATCAGACACATTTTTTTGAGCTTTTGAAAAGGACAAATGTGGTTCCCATCATTCTCAAAGGAATGTCTCCTCTTCTGTCAGATGTGACCAAAAAAAACAGAGCAGGGAAATGTTAAAAGAAACATTTGGACTTCGGAGTGGCTGGAACTTCCTCTTGGGTTCACAGCCGTCAACAACATCTGCATCTGCCAACGCTGGACAGATGTCCAGGCAGAAACAATATCTCCGGGTGGGTGGGGTTCAGGAGGGTGAAGGGGGGAGAAGGTCTGGCTGCAACTTGGCTGTAAATGTGCCCAAAGACACAGGGATGCACCAACTGCTTGTTTAGTATGGACTGGGAAAACAGAAAAGGAGGGAACTGACTAAAGTACCGCTTATTGCAGCAGTCCGTTGGTTCATAGTTACATAAGACTTTATTTTGTCTGAAGACTACTCTTCAGCAATTTCCACCAATGCCGCGGCCATCCAGACATTTTGTTTTCCCCATTTATTTTAAAGTCCAACCAAAAGTTAACATTTAAGGTCGCTTTCCCACCTGGAATTCAACAGACTTGGTTCAGCCAGGGGTTGAAGCTGCAACATTGTTTCATTTTTCATTTGGTATGGTTTCCTTTCACGCTATACTTTGTAAAGTGGACCAAAGTCTATCAAATGTTGTGCAATATGGCCACCCTTCACTAGATAAGGCTGAAGTTTCGGTCTTGCTCTTGCCATCTGACCCATTGTCTCGTTACGACCCTGCTATACACAACTGGCTCCAAGTAATAGCATCATTTAGCTTGAAGCAGCTTGGCAGTATTTTGAGTGATAAAATAAATATGAAATTGGATTTAGGCTGCTCAGATTAAAAATGGCATATTCACTGAAGCAACTTGAAACCATAATCAGCATGGACCTGTAATAATAACCTGTTAAGAGAACCAGAGGCTGGCGGTTAGTTTTCTTATTGTTGTTGTATTTGGCCAAATTCAAGCCACAGTTTACTGAGTTTTGGTTTGCTTGCTTGTATAGTCCTTGTTTGGTTTGGATGGCTTTCACACCCACCGCGAACCAAACTCTGGTCTGCTTGGGCGCAAGTAGAGACCACCTGTTTTTTTGCAAACCAGATTTCAGTTCTTTAGTGCAAACCAGTTTTTTTTGAGTTTTCACACCACCCCAAATCATCTGAACTGTTAAAAAAAGTGAACCAGAGTTATGTCCATACTAACGTGTTGGTGTATAAGTGACCTAAAAATACAGATTACATTGCAGTTCAGCTGAAACTGTGCAAAATAGATTTTCTCTCTGTCGAGACTAATACACTTCATACAGTGAATGCTGAAGATGCATGTAAACTCACTTTGACCAGACTGGACTAGATGTCATGTACAGTGGGGTTGGAGATTAACACCTGCAACAAGCCAAAAAGAGGTGTTTTCGTTCAGTGTCAAGTGAAGTTGTTCAACCTACTGGAAAAAGTGGCTGGTAAACACAGAATATTGATTTGTGAACCTGAGGGCTTGTGGTACAAACATTCCTGTTATAAGCCACACTGCAGTCTGTAATCAAAATTCCCATAATCTCTCACTGATGCTGTGATCCCATGTTGAATAAGGAGTACTTAGTTTGTGTTGCTTTCTGAGTGTTGTCATTTTAGACTAGGTGGCTGAATGCAATTTTAATCTGTGTACAGCCAGCTTTATGATTATCCGCCCATGAACATCCTTTGAGACAACTAGCTTTCTTATTATGAGATAACAAAAAAATAAGATAACTGAAATTATTTTGTTATCACAAGAAAACCAGCTGAACTTTCTCAAGTTAACAAGATAAATAAGTCAGGATTTCAAGAAAACAATTTAAAATTACTGATCATTACTGGAAATACAGTATAATTTTTGGATGCATCTCTACTTCAGGCCTCTGGAGAGTTCAGCATTGCCGTTGAACATCAGAGATGTTCGAACTGCTTTAAACAAACTCTTTCACCCTGTGGATGTGAAAACAAGGACCAAACTAGAAGTGCTCCCAGAGCACAAACTTCTGCCAAGGCGTTTCTTACACTGTTAGCAGGGTTGATATCAAAAATGTGAGAGACTGCCTTATTGCACAATTTAAAAAAAATCCCTTAAAAAAAAAACCTGGATTTGCATCTGTTTGTAGATCTCCACCAAAATCTAATCACTTCTTCTTTGTACCATGACCAAATTCCTTTTTTTTTTTCAAAAATTTGTGCAAAACTTTTTGAGTTATCTTGCTGACAGACAGTTGGACCAACAACAAACAAACACAGGCAAAAACATAGCCTCCTTGGTGAGGTAACAAGGAAAGAAAACAAAAAGCAGTAAAATGTGAGTTGAATATGAGCACTTATATCAGAACCCACAACAGTAATCAAGCTAAGGTAGTGTTTATATGCCACATCAGATCAGTAAGCAGAAAGTGGCTTATGTTAGCATTGCAACACCAGCCTCTCAGTGTTAATTTTGACAGCACTTTTTAATTTAGTTTTAGTTTTAGTCTTTGCCTAAAATATCTTTCAGTTTAAGTCATAATTTAGTCATCTAAATTGTTTTAATTTTAGTCTAGTTTTAGTTGATTAAATTTCACATCATTTTAGTCGATGAAATCTACTGTAAATTTAGTCGACAAAAATAAGAATTGTTAAGTGTAAGGCATTTTCTATATTTCCCTGAATTTCTGAAGTCATCTTTACACTTGGATCCTGCCACCATGTAGCTAAGGCAGTTGTACTTGGATGTCCCTCTTCACTCATCCAACCTTTCCACACAACCAAAGTAGCTGTGATTTATAACTTGTCTCTACTTTCTACAAGATGAAATTGGCTCTGATTGGATTTAGTCTCTGTCAAACATTTTGGTCTAGTTTTTATTTGTTGACAAAAATGTCAGTTATTGTACACTTGTTTTTTTTCTAGTTACAGTCTGGTTTTCGTCAGGGGAAAAAGGGTTGTTGACGAAAACTATGACGAAAATAACTACTCGACCAAATTAACACCGCAGCCTCTGCTTCTTCCTGCAGATTAACGGCTTCAAGTCTATGCTAAATATGATAAGACATCCCTCAGGTTGATGTACTTATTGTATCAAATCAAGCCCAAACACTACTTTGTCTTAATTTTAGCTTGAAATACAGCCAAACTGTGTTGCATAACTTCATGTACTTTTGTGTATTTCTAGGTCATTGTGCAACAACAGCAGCAGCAGCTGCCCAAAACTCCTGCCCCAACTGCTGATGAGTGGCCACATTACATAATATTTGACCTGCTTTATGGGACAGACAAAGTACAGTGTGAAAGCTAATCAAAACACTGAAAAATGTAGTATTGTTGTAATCACACAATAAATTCAGGATCCACAAAGTTTAGATGTGAAAGCAATTGCAACAGCATTTATGACAATAAAGACAAAAAAGTAGCAGACAGATTCAGACATTTAGAAGAGAGTTAAACCTTGCAAATATAGTCATCAACTCTCTACACTACACTCAATGAAATGTTTCCTTTCCATAAATCACTGTCCTGCTTAACCCCTGGCCTCTTAAACGTGGCCCTTCGCAACTTATCTCCACCCACACACTCTGACTCTGTTTCTAAACCAGAGCTCGGCACCTGCATCCAATCAAGCCCTCCCTTTGCATCCTTTTCTCTGAAAAAAAAAGACTCCCACCAGAAGACTGGGAGTCAGATTCAGACGAGGTTCATGGAGGTTTTATGACAAAACCAGCTTCCCTTGAATCTTGATCCAGAACCAGCAAATCAAAAGGGGGACTAGCAACAAAAATAACAGCCATAATTAAAAGTCAGGCCCTTTTGAAATTAAATGGAGGAAACCTTTGCTGAAAATCCTTGCTGTTTTCTCAAGAGCAAATCCAAACTTGGCCTTCCTGATTGACACAGACATTTTAAGTGTCTGTAAATTAAATGATTTAGGATGATAACTTTATTGTGTTTTCAATTACCCTGTATGATTCAAAGGAGCCGGGGGAGATGATATACACAGGTTGTAAAATGTAACTAACGTAATACCACAATGAATAAAAAGCCATCTTAACATGTCATATAAAATATCTTTGACTTTAAATTTGAGTCAGAAAAGACAGGTGCATACTGATGAATTTAGAGCCTCTCTTAAATCAAATTGAATGTTTTCAACAAAACCCAAGTGATGCATCTGGTTCTGCATTTAAATAATCAAAACAAATTTAAAAAATGCTTTGGAAATAAGATTTAAAGACTTGACATTTCCAAATAACCCAACACTGACCCCTAAAGCAGATCAACAAGCACATTTGACAACTGTAAGCAGGAGTGCAACTATTCAACATTAGGTTTAAGTCACTGTGAGTTTACATTTAAGGAAGCAAATATGGACCATAATCCAAATTGAAAATGTATTAACAGAAATGCTTTTACATTTTCAGAATAATGCTGCATTTTTTGACTCATGAATATAATAATTAATAATCCAAACTGCATTTTCATTTTCTTCTTCAAGACTGCTCATTCTGTGACTTAATTAAAATGAAAAAGAAAAGGATGTTTAAGATTTAATTTTCAAAAGATGCCCAAGCAAATAGTCAAAATTCAATTTGAAATGTCAAATTTGAAAATTAAAATGCATTAGCAGTAATGCTTTGTGGTTTTAAGGTCATAGATGCATTATTTGACTCATAAATAAACTTAATAATAGGTCATCTAAACTGCATTTTCATTTTCTTGTTTAGGTTGCACATTTTATGATACAACTAACAAGAAAACAAAAAGGACATTGCTTTTTTCATTTTCATGCCCACCCTGCAAAAAATGGTTCATAATTTAAATGAACTGGCAATCCCAAGCAGCACAGGAGAGTGACGTCACTGGCTGCTCTTCTTTTCCTTCTGGCCATGCTGCACAACATACATCAGAGGAGAAGAGACAAGAGGAGAGTGTGAATGCTGTTTTGGTACAACAGACAGCGGGAATATCACTAACATGTCCATATCTGTGCCAGAGCTGCTGAGTGAGGCCACAGCTGCCCTTGAACGGCTACAAAATCAGCCACAAACAGCAGTTTCGACCTAAGTCTGTCTCATTGTGGTATTACGTTAGTTACATTTTACAACCGGTGTATATCATCTCCTCCGGCTCCTTTGAATCATACAGGATAATTGAAAACACAATAAAGTTATCATCCTAAATCATTTAATTTACAGACACTTAAAATGTCTCTGTCAATCAGGAGGGCCAGTTTTGGATTTGCTCTTGAGAAAACAGCAAGGATTTTCAGCAAAGGTTTCCTCCATTTCATTTCAAAAGGGCCTGACTTTTAATTATGGCTGTTATTTTTGTCGCTAGTCAAAATTCAAGTGAAGCTGGTTTTGTGGTTTGGTTTATGGTCCATATTTGCTTCCATATATATCGACATGTAAAAACATTAAAATCTATACCTATTTCATCATTTGCCTATAATGAAATCATTTAAGAAATTAATGCTCAGAGGTCTTTCGTTAAAGTTGTGTTCATCCAAACCAGAAGTCAATCTTATAGTCAAAAGTAATTCAAAGTCACATTTAGGTCAGGAGATCAAATGTGGTCAAAGAAGTACTCAGTTTTTGGAATTTTAGCTTTGAACTTCTTAAGTAGAGGCTCTGTAAGTTTGATGGATATTTTACAGCAATTACTATAACATAGCTACTATGTATGTTAGCATATTGCTAACACTGACTGTATATTACTATCAACTGCACTTCCATTTCTCTGTTTCTTGTGTCGAAGTAAAGCCAAGATACCCTCAACAAAAGTACAGACTTTTTAACTGGTAATGTTAGGATTGAAGACATGCACAGAGGGACCAGGTTGGAACCATGGGGATGATGCTTTTAAATTTCTGCAGACCAAAGCACTTGTTGTACAGACAGATTAGGCCATGTCTATATGTGAGCAATTATTTTAGAGAACATAGTTTTCCAATGCAATTCAGCCTTGTGTACACATGCCTACAGTTTTAGATCACTGTGAATGCATTTCTTGGAAAATTCCTGCCTGGGGAAAAAAAGATTCTCAGAATCTCTGTTTAGTCTGATAGTGCACTCTATCAGTAATTGGAAGGTTGAAGGCTGGAGCCCAGCTCTGGCTGTCACATTTTGATGTGTCCTTGGGCAAGATATTTAGGTACTCCTACTGCTGCATCAGTGGCATGTAAATGGGTATGAAAGGGCATGGATGTGTTAGCTGATACTGATGGATAACTTACCTAAAAACTCTTCACCATGAGTGAGTGATTGTGAGTTAGTGGATGTGAATGGGTAGATGTGGCCTGCGGTGTAAAGCACTTTGAGTAGTCAGAGAGACCATTTTGCAAAAGCTTTCTCATGAGTGCGGTGCTGGAAATTTCTTGAATTGCTTGTCCACATGCCCCTCATTTCAAGGACATTATCCTATTAGGTCAGAGGAGTAAAATTACAATGTGGTGGTTTGGGGGGGTGGGGGTGATTATGTCTGGAGACTGGCTGAAAAATGTTGCTGTTCACATGCAACAAGAAAAATTCTGGCAATTTTCAACATTTTTTTGAATGTGTGAATAAGGCAAGAGGCACTTGGCATTTGTCAGCTCCATTTTTGAGATGTTTTTGTTGGCATAAAATTAAGATATAAATCTGACAAGAGTGATCCAAAGAGGTGATGAGCTCTTAATCACAAAGTGCTTTTTCAGGCTATGACTCTAACTTTTGTCAGACACTTTGATAGCACTGTTGACATGACAGAGATATTACTAAAGTCTGGTTAGAATCAAGAATGATCCATGAGAAGTGCAGCCACTTTCAGGAACATGTCAAAGCCAATGGATGACGAGTAACGACAACCTAGGTCTGCTGAGACAGGGCTGCACCATCCTTGGGCTGATGTTGAGTCACACTGAACACATCTGGTCCTTTTTATTCTGCCCACAAAGACAAAAGCAAACAGCGCTGGGGGTACCCACTCTGTACTGCTGACTAACAAACACACATGGGAAAACAGCTAAGGATTCCCTGATATGCAGCCCTTTATCTTCCAGCAAAAAATGCCACAAGGACACGAAGCAGACCACCAGTCCTTTGAAACACAATCCACTGCTAGACCTCTAAATCCTACACTGCTTACGTGCATCCCACTTACACTAAACATCGGTCATAAAACATCTTGTTTGTATCTTTTCATCTCCATTTACACTCCCTTCATGCTGTGAATCAAAGGAATCCGAGCAACCCCTCACACGCAAGAAGCAAAATTCCTGAGCAGAGAGAGAACGAGGGGACAGCAGAGGAAGTCAGGACATAAGCCAGCTGTTTGATTCCAGCACAAATCACAACCTGATTCTGAGAGATCAGCCCAAGAGATTGTTCAGGCATCTGTTTTTTGTGTAGTGATGACACAGCATACCTTTACTGAAGGGTCTGTTTTCTCTGGCACAAAGGCAAAGACGAACACAACTTTACATCAGTGAAGTGTTTGGAGGAGGAACAGGAGGAGGAGTTGAGGTTAACATACATAAATTCATCTGTTTCCTCTTCATCTCATATATGACCTCACTTCAATCCCTCATGTTTCCCTGCTTTGCCCCCATCCCTCATTGACAAAATGTACAGCCTGTACTTTCTCCGGTTCTGTGTTGACACATCTGAGCGGCGGCAGCAGCGATCAAGAAATCAGTGTGAGGCTAGACTGGCTGTTCAGTGACCCAGTTCTCACAATGACCATGAATGATGCATCTTGGGACAGTCAAACAGATGCACTGCAGCATGTGCTGACAGAGAGCGATGGCAGAGGTTCAACTAGGGTGAGGAAGTGAAAGAGATAGGGGATTGGGTTCAGACTTTTATAAAGCCCATGATGGGTGGAATACAGGTCCACGGGGAGTGAATGATGCAGGGAGGTGACAGGGTCATTAAATTTCATAAAACTAAACTGCTGTCTCCTGGGATGAGCATGGTTTTCCACAATTGTTTTACAGCTTGCAAAACAAAGTGATCTAACAGTTATAAGACTGCAAAAACAGTTGATTTTCTGCTCTTCCCTTCTTTAATATATTAATGTGTTACTTTTGTTATGTACACTTTAATGGGGTCTAAACTAAGACTGGGTAATACAGCAAAAAACTATATCTTTCTAGCATTTACACTGAATTGCCATACATTAGGTTAATTTAGAGCAATGATACGCTGCCTGGCCAAAAAAGAAGTCGCCACCAGAAAAAAAAAGGTCACAGACTCTAATATTTCGTTGGACCACCTTTAGCTTTGATTACAGTATGCATTTGCTGTGGCACTGTTTCGATAAGCTTCTGCAATGTCACAAGATTTATTTTCAACCAGTGTCGCATTAATTTTTCACCAAGATCTTGAATTGATGATGAGAGAGTCTGACCACTGCGCAAAGCCTTCTCCAGCACATCCCAAAGATTCTCACTGGGGTTGAGGTCTGGACTGTGTGGTGGCCAATCCATGTGTGAAAATGATGCCTCATGCTCCCTGAACCACTCTTTCACAATTTGAGCCCGATGAATCCTGGCATTGTCATCCTGAAATATGCCTGTGCCATTAGGGAAGAAAAAATCCATTGATGGAATAACCTGGTCGTTCAGTATAGTCAGTCAGTCAGTTGACCTCATTCTTTGGGCCATAATGTAATTAAAGTAATTATTCAACAGGAGGCTCATACCTATTTGCTAAGTTAAACCCAGGTGGCGACTTTTTTTTTGGCCAGGCAGTGTATTAAGAAAAATAATATCACATTTTTTTAAATCCAGTAATACTGATTTTTTTCCAAATGAATGCTATGTCTTTTATAGGCAACAATTTATGTGGATCTCTGACAAGTTTAACCACAAATCCACTTGTTCCTCCTTCCATACTGCAGCTCTTTGTCAACAAACTCACAGACTGATGTCTATGTGTTGCTAAGTTAATGGAACCCACTCTGCTGTACTCAGTCTCTGTTCAACTTTTAGCTTCACTGCTCTGTAGAGCTTTGGCGCTGCTGTGTCATTAAAATAAGGCTGACATGGAGCACATACCTGGGCTTCAACTAGCATTTAACGACATCCATTGTTTCTACAGCATGCCAATGCCTTGTGTCTTTGCACATGAAGTAGTGGTTTTTTTTTTAATTGTAAAACAAAAAAAATAATTCTGTAGGTCCAGACCTAAACTTTTTTTCTTCCTCTAATTGAAACCTTACCCTGTAGTCCAGCGCTGCCACTGAGAGATTCATTTTACATGGTCCATGCATCAAAGCAGAATCATCTACGTCCGCGTCATAATGCATCTGTTAAAGGATCATTTACAACACCCCTGCTTCACATGCACTCCCATCTACAGCAAATTTAGAGTCACCTCTCAACTTACAGGCATGTTTTTTTGTCGATGAGAGGAAACTGGAGCAGCCAAATAAAAACCCTGCATGCTCAGGTAGAACATGAAAACTGCACACAGAAGGGCCCTGTCTGACCTGGGAGTTGATCCAACAGCCTTCTTGATGCGAGACACCAGTACTTGCTGCTGCACCACCGTGCAGCCCATGTTAAGGTATTTCTAATAGAATCCTTTTGCACTTACATGCTCTTTACACTGTTTAACGTCTCAGATGTGACATAAAACACATGGCATGAATTAAAAATGAAATAAACCATTGTCAGAGACAGTTTTGTTTTACCTCTTATCTTTTTTTTTTTTTTAAATACATTAAGTATATTTAAAAAACTCTATACAGTATATTTCCCAGCCCTAGTCTAGGTCATTTCATCAGAGAACACCACACCCTTCAGTTCTTCCTGTAGCACCTAGAGGACTGTGTCCTTTTAACAGTGTGTTTTTGTCCGATTCACAGCTCAACTGGTCTCAGTTTTCAATCATAAATGGGACAAAACATCTTTTCCAGACAGTCTCCCTTTTTTGGCTTTCCTCTCCTCTTTTTTCCTCTCCTCCTCATCAGCCTCTCCTTTCATCTTCCAATGCTCCATTTGGTCTACATCAGTGCTGGTAAGATCACAGCTCAGAGAGGAAAAGAGAGGGAGGAGGGCACTAGATAAGAGGCTATGACAGACGTGGAGTGCAGTAAAAGAAAAGTTATTTTGTAGTTTCATGGGCCTGCCTAATCTTCCATAAGAGACTTTTTATGGGCTCTCAGAGAACTTTGGAATCACTTTTGTTCAGACTGTTGGACTTCCAGCTGGCATATTTCAGCTAATATGAGAGCTAAGAGAGAACAGACTGACGTAGGAGCAGATGCTTCGTATACAGATTTGATTTGTGCATAACGAGCTAGAAAAACAAATTACTATTAAGTGTTTGAGTTATGGATGGATCATGATTTGAATATTTGATTTATCCTTAACCTTCACAGATAGGTATGTAGTATTTTTGTTTGAAATGTCCATCCCTATTTTAGGCACACTGTAATAATTGTGTATGCAGTAGATATCAGGTAACAATAAAGTGGTAACTGAGTAAACAGAGGGCAGGAAGAGGTGGGAGTCTGCAGCTTTCTTTAAATTTAACGAAGCATGTCCCCTGAACTACAAAGACACCTTGGTTTCTTTTGCCAGTGAAATTGGAGCAGTAGGCTGATCCTATTTTTTTAACAAAGCCCCAAATCTTCTTGCTTTCTTAGATAATACTCCTTCTGAAAAACCTGCTTACAGCTTTATTGTGGCTTAACAGCATAGTTTTACTACTTTATCACTTTTTTCAGTGGTAAACCTGACACATCACAGACTTTAGCCCTTTTTAGACTGAAATTCTGTCATACACATCAACTTAGTAAAAGTGCAATCAATACTAAAGTGATGTGTGTCCTGCTGAGGAATATACATTGTACTATGCCATTAAGGGCGATGCATGACGTGTCAAGATTATCATCATTAGGTAAAGCTTACAAACACCGAAAACTACGATGTAAAAGAAATCCACCAAAATCAAAAAGTTCCTTAAAAGAAAAAAAGAAAACTATCAGAATCTGTATAGTGTGTTTATGAAAGACCTTAAAATAAAATATAATTACAGCCAAATATTCTTTGTTTTAGTCTCTGACAGCAGTGTTCTGACTGGCATTTCCTTATTTGCTTTGGCCATGGCGAGTTAAATTTTGGACTGGATTGTTTATAGCAGAAACTACGACTGTTTTCCTCTCTTAAGCTGTGCAAACCTGCATTCTTTAGAGACCCTCTAAGGAATTTAATGGAGATCTTTGTCTAAAACATAAATAGGCCTCCTACAACAGATTTTAATTCAACATCTGACAGTATATGGATTACCTGACTGGCACATACAAGAAACAGTCATTTTATTTTTGACTATTTATTGCATATTTATTGACTATCATTTGTTGATAGATGGCAGGGAGGGTGAAAGCAGGCTGCTGGTAGAGCTGTGTGGTGATGCAGTGCAGTGTATGACATGGATGAATAAAATATGCAAACATCATTGAGAAAGTATCCAACTTCTACTTTGGTGAAAGTTGAGGTCCTTAACCCTCCATGTCCCATCATCCCATGAGAAGATCATTACTTAGATCTGTTAGCAGCTGAGTGAAGTCAAAGAGATATGTATTATAACGTGGCTGTGAGTGCTAACAGCACAAACTGACCCGACCTGTGGACAAAATAAGTGCAACACAGAATGCAGCATGGCAATGGCTCAATCTCAAATATCTTGAGATTATGAATTACAAATATCAGAGATTAAGTATACAATAAAATAAAATTACGCAAGCTAACCAATAATCATCTAAGTTCCGTTTTACAGTAGCTCTTAAAGTAATGTGATTTTGTTTGCCATCTGGGGATGCACTTTTGAACATGTTTTTGTTCGTGGGTTTTTATATCATGTTGTCTTGTCCTTTAACCACCACCTCTTAATTTCCTTTTCTCACTCTTTTAATATTTTTAACATTTGATAAAGACTGTCTTGTCTGCTGCCAAATGAAAGTAAAGATTTCACATAAAGTGAAAGCAATATCTAAAATTTTCACCTCAATATCAAGTAGTGATGCTGAATATTTTGCCACTAAATGAATTAATTAAATCTTCCGGCAGGGCTTTTCAAAAGCACTAGCTGCCAGCCAAATACTCCACTCACTCAGTTACAGCCAGCTGCTTTTACAAATATGGACTTTAACCTCATGTGTAAACAAAAATACATTTTGGGATAGTCGATACATTTTCAGACACACCTAGGCTGCAAACCATAATTTCATGATATTTTTTCTAAGCATGACAGTCATTTTCCATTTACAGTTTTTGTTTTCAATCCCAGCATACTCATGCATGAATATTTTGTACCAGCTTCAAAGCAAGGTTTTAAAAAGTGAAAAAAAAAAAAACCCAATAAAAACAATTCAAACTTGCTTTAAAAAAGTCATACAAATTTCAAAAATGACCTATCAGTTCAGAAACAAAACAAAATATGGTCTAAAAGATGCCTGATATAATTGGCACAATATCAGTATTGGCAGTTAAATGCCTTAAAAGTTGGTATCAGCGGGTATGAAAACTTCTGCCAATATATCATCCATACATATTTGCCATATCTATCCCATATATCGACTGTAAAATAGAATGTATGAATGCAATTTAAAGCTTAACTTAATCATCACTGAATATCCACATAAAAAACAACACGGTATGATCTATTAAATGATCATATGTTGTCACTAAACAGTGGAGTAGTAAAATCTTGTTCTCGACCAAAATTAAAAAAAAGTAACTATCAGTATTTGTAATGGGAATAATGAGCTTGGAAATATTCTCTGATCAATTGTCGTCAAAAACCCAATAATGTTCCCTGGAGGTGGATGAACGATGAGTGTTGAGGATGATGTACTGATCAGGATTGTAAACATTTGATGCTGTCCTCAATATTTATTGGTAGTGCTCAATAACTTTTTCTGATGCTTACCTGGCCTCCCCCTGTCTTTTACGTTTTCTTGACTGTTTTATTTGTTAGTATGAGGATTTTTTTCTGTAATACTTGTTGTATTTTCTGTTAGTTTTTGATGCCATACTATTTATAGAGTGTAAGTGCTGTAACATTTGTCGATCCTATTGATATCCCTTTAATTTGATAATGAAACTTGTTTTTTACATATCATAAAAGCTACATAAAGACAATGTATAAAAACCCAAATATTGTGCGTACTAACCTCGTTTTATTAATTTCATCCCTGTGGTGGCCTTGTGCTAGAGTTCTGCCAACATTTTAACCGCTAACAATGCAAAACTTCAGTTTGCACTCCGTACAAATAATGGAGCTCAGTCCATCAAAAGGGTACAGCTGTAAATTAATCAACTTGACTTGTTTGGTTTCATGGGGAGGACTGCTGGACATCCTGGCTGACTACTTTTTCCCACTAGCTGACTCATACATGTGTCTGTGGAGAGCCCTGAATAGGATAAAGAAGAACAAAACAAAACACAACCTCTAACACAGACAGGCCTTACAGTATCATCATGATTGGAATACTGAACACAGTAAAGCATTGTATGGACAGTTAAAAAGAAAGAACAATTTAACAAATTTAAAGGAAAAATATAAAACTCCATCATTATGGGTATATCAGACAAAGCTGTTCCCCATCCAAAA
>JBAMNC010000261.1:562500-723149 GCA_037902135.1 Cetoscarus ocellatus
GTGACTTTGGCTTCATTTTTGGACACAGGAGGTTGCCACTTTGTGCCAACACATGAGTGGCGGAGTAAATCAAGAGAAAAAACGTCACTTTTACATCTTTTATATCAAATGGTCTGCAACAGAAAATGCAAATACTCTATTTATTCAAAGTATAACCCAGGCCTAATACAAACCAAAAAAACACTAACCCTAACATTTGCAGACCCAATTAAGACAAGTATGAAAATTGGTTCAGTGTGAACCTCTGCAGTAATGTAATACTTACTGTTGCTAATTTCTTTGAGGTCAACTAAGGTACTTTATCTTAAAATGGAAACAATAATGTGCAATTTTCTTCTACTGAGCCCCTTGTGAATACGTGCAGTGTGTCACATTGTAACAGGCAAAACGCACTCTTATTGGCTGTTGCATAAAACACCTGTCCCAACAAAACACCAAACAGACCAGCCCCTGGCCCCCAGATGGGCAGCGTGAGACAGAACTTCCTTCCCTAAAGCCGTGCTGCTGGACAAGCACGATGAAATCATGAATGTGTAATTAGGTGTTGGTCTTCAGGCATCCATATGTGGCCTTCACAGACCATACACGCGTCAGCTCCGCTTTGATCCAGGCTCACATGGATCCAAGAGGAAAGACCGGAGAAACAGGAAGGACCATCAGTCCAAAACATCCAAGACAGAGATGGAGGAAGGAGAAGGATAAACAAAGACATGGACACATAATCCACTCATAGGCATGTGTGTGCATTGTAGGGCTGTGCAGTGTGTGTTTTCAATCAGTTTAAAATTTTCTTACCCAACTGTATGTAAGCTTGAGGTGTTTTTGAATTGCAAATACTTGCAAAGCCTATCATTTTGTTTGAGCTATTACATATCAGAGTTGACTATGCTGATGCAACAGAGTAGACCCTCATCTAGCTTCAGCTTTGGTGAATGATGTGTGATTGATCTCTATGTCATGTGTGGTCATACTAATTCCCTGTTTGCTTGGTGCTGTGCAGAACAAAAGCTTCATCCAAACAAAAATTTACTTACAGCATGACAATGCAGCATTAAAGGATACAGTGTTTGCTTTTCTACAGTTCCATATGAATTCTGGCCTTACAGCTCATGATTTTTAAGCCACTCTGAAGTCACAGACATGTTTCCATGGTCAAAATAAAATCTTTTGAGTTTTGCAAGAGTTGGGGCATTCTCTTGTGACAGTGGCCGATTAGTTTAAGGTGGACTCACGACTCATTAGAGATGTTTTTTGACAGTGTCTTTAAAATTAGCACAGATGCTTAGTTTTGTCTTCTGAAAATTATGTTATTTAATGATGTGACTGCTGTCAACAACCACTAGCAGTGGTTGCGGGTACAAATAGGAAGGGCTACAGAATTGTGGAAAATGAGGAGAGACAAGCAGATTTATGGGTAGAGCTAAAGGAGCTGCAAAATTCATTCAACATCTAAATAACATAATTTTCAGTTCAAAGTTGGAGACTTTCCATGGGAACAAATAGGAATTAACAGGAATAAACCTGGAATTTACAAAATTGAAGGTTGGTCCGTAATAGGGATTTGAAAAACTGTCGGGAAAATGTATTTTAGCATAATCTTAACTAAAATAGCCAGATTTCCTGCAAGGATACTTGGGAATATCTATGCCAGGGGTTGGCAAATAGTAGGCTCCAGACCGAACCTGGCCTGCCAGTAATAATTTCTGGCCCTCGCCATGATCTGGGAAATACCTTTATTTTTGTATTCACTCATTTTCTTAACAAACAAAACTCTGACAATCAGTAACAGACGAACGTAAATGCCTCACAGCATCGGCTGTTGCCTCCTCCTGCTGCAGCCACTCAGTGCCCCCACACCAGCGAGACAGAGACTTTTATTTCTGAAGATCAAGGATGATTGTTTTTTAAGTTACGAGTCTGATCAGCGTACATCTGATTAACCGAAGTGCTTCTGTGGTGAGAGAGTTTTAAGGCAGTCGTGGTGAGGGGCAAAAATACAAATAAACCAAAAATGTGCTGCACAATGCTGGAGAAGTTGATCCCAAAATGCAGACAAGATGCCAATAGCAGCTCACCTTGATTGAGCCCTTATCTATGTAATTCTGAGTATATTTTATTTCTTATGAGCCTAAAGACAGTCGCTCTTTCCTACCGATGAGAAATTGCTGCAGAACACTAAACGGCACAGAGCCACAAAGCACGTAGTGAGCCACAGCGTGGAAAAGGTGAAAAAACAGATTAAAACTTTGTTTTATCATCTGTTGTCTTATACTGTGCGTAAAGGAGACAGAAGTGTCAATCGCCCCAGCGCTCTCTCTCTCTTTCTCCTCTATACCTTATTTAATGCTTTAGAGGCAAATCAACTGAAACTCTTTATTTTAGGAAAACAAGGGTAGCTATTTTTAATAACTATTTCTACATAATAACCTCTGATTGTGTTCTGGCCTGACATTTGGGAACTTTGGAAAAATTTGACCCAAGGCCAAACTTAACTGCAGACCCCTGATCTACGTTATTCCTCAATCACATGCATACAGCACACTGCTTATGGCGGGGGTATTGAGGCCACGCCCCTATATGCACTGTGCATTCCTCCATCACATGCACAGATGGAGGAGTGCACATGGACTATTGAAGATTTGAGCCTGTGAAATACATAAAGTTAAGTGGAAATTGATTGCTCAATAAAAAAAGTAAAACTTGATCAAGTTCTGCGTACAGATCATCTGTTGAAATGTAACTTTTTTAAATTCTATTATTTTGCACGGATATCTGCCTCTGACAAAACATGATGTTTATATTTATGTTTGGATATGATACAGTTTGTTCAATTAACCTCAATTTCAAGTTAAGTCCCATAAATAATATTTTAAAGCCCAAAAAAGAATTGATGCATTAAATTTAATAGTAGCCTTGCAATTAGTGACACTGCAAGACCCCCAGTCTTTGCAAAATCGACTAAAGAAATTAGTTTTGGACAAACAAGGTGGTTGTAATGCAACACATATCCCACGATAAAGGAAAAGGCAGTGAAGAGGAAGATTTCTCACTATTTTACAATGCTGGAATATTTCAAATACTGTTTTGTTTATGCTATATGAGAATGCATGCACATTGGGAAATAGTTTGTAACCTATGTTTAAAATCAAGATTTCAAACATTGTGCTGCATCGAGTGAGACTGAATATAAACTTAACTTCTGTTTATTTACTAGCAGACACAGCCGGACATGTTTAAGTGTGTTGTTGTATCAAAAGTGAGATATATTTTCTGCTTCACTGAATAATAAACTTGTATTTCTTGTAGCTCTTTCACACATGACCCCGCTATATAGTACAGGCTGGTGACCTTGCTTGACCTGCAGCTTGTTCTTGTGTCAAAAATTCATAGCGATTACATTAACATGTTTGATATAGCCTGATTATTGATTAAATTTATACTTGCTTAAAAATCAGACATTTACACAAATACTGTAAATCTACTGAGAAAAATGAAATGAGTTAGATTAAGATTAAAAGATTAAAATCCTTAATGTCCCAATAAACTCTACTGTCCTAGGAAGCCAGCTGGTAAGAAATAATTTTTGTAAGATACTGTATGTTGTTGGAATCTTAAAAATTAGTGTTAATGCACCAACCATAAACTTGTTGAAAAATCACACAGATCTTGAAATGCTAAATGCATGTTAATTTCAGGGCTTTAAGACTCGTTACCACAGTTCTCTGGTAGTATTTGAAGGTTTATTTGTTTTGGAAGAACCATTTTTCTCTTTCTATCAGTGCTCTTAGGCCATCCTTTAAGGTAAAATAATAATAAAAAGACGTAAAATTTATGTGAGTCTAATAAGGCTTAAATGATGTCTACATCTGTCAAGTAAATGACATTTTTTGCCTAATATCTTAACATTCTCATCAGGATGACACAAGAATAGTATAACCAAGGCTATGAACAGGTCATCCTAGGTTTTGTTTAGTTGAATAACTACAAAATGTCCTTTGAGTTTGAGTTGTAAGACATTTAAAACATTGTGTGGAAGATCTGATACTGACAGATGTACATAGTTGATGTTTTCACATAAAAGATGTATCCACAATCACTCTTATTTAAAAGTTGTAACGCAGATGATGAACTACAACATGGATTAATAGTTTAAAAAATTTTAACTTTAATTGAATTCACACAGAACGTGTTCTTACCTGCCCATCCTGGCCAACATGCACCTGGTGGATCTGAAGATTTCCCTGAAATGGATAAAAGGAACGTCATGTCAAAATCCCAGTGTCATTATACTCATTCACAACTTTGTGGCTTAACTTATGAAATCATCAAGGGAGAGAAACAACAAAAAGTTTTATGTAAACTGTGTACAAAATAAATGTCTACCAAGATGCATGGATGTTCAGTTTGGTGAATAAATCTCAGGGGGTCACATGTGCCCCATGACACAGTAAGTGAGAAGGAAACAACAGGTTTAATTTTTTTTTCTCCCGTCCAAATTTTTGCTCTTTATCCAAATTTATTTGTTCTTTTCTGTATACAATTTATGAGCTAGGTTTATATTTTTTAAGTAAAATGCTGAAATCCTGCACAGCTGTGTTTCATTTTTATTTTCAAACAGTACTCTGCTGTTACAGTTTTCATTACCTTTGTTTGATTTCACATCATATCCACTCAATTGATCTGGCTATGTATACTAGCGTTTACCACATCAATAGAGCCCCTTAAACTGAACTGAACCGAGTGAGGAAGAGATACAAAGCAGGCGCTGCCAGTTACAAATAGAGCAGTGATGCTGGGAAATAAGACTGTTTAATGATTGTTACAGCAGTTCCAAGTCTTAAGAACTGGGACACCAGGCAACACAAATGTGCAAGAAGGTGCCGGATTTTGTTTGATTGAAGAGGAACATGCACTCCCCCGTTTCTTTATTGGGTTTGTATTTCTGTGCAGTCTTCTGTTCCAGTATCTACCCTGCTACCTGTTTCATCTGACAAAGACACTTTCTGATGTGTAGGTCATTAGCAAAAAAACAACTACATTTAGTTTTGGATGTCACATAGGTCTTTCTTTCTGCTGTGGGATCCAAACCGCTCAATTACATTTTATTTTTACAAGTAATTCTATCAAAATTTAAATTCTGTTAATGTGGAAATTGTTGATACATGTCACCCAATCTCATGTCCTTCCCAACTGCCAAAACCGCTGTTGAATTCAGACCAGTAAAACCTTGATGATTCAAGACCATAAAAATGCTGCACCGTGACAGAGTGGACATCTCTGTCACAGCTATTTACACAGGATTTTGAGCTTGTGTGGTTTGGCACAAAACTGTTGTTCACAATGACGTAAGAGTGCAAACAGGAGGGATGTCCTTGTATTTATTTCAGCTTTTCTGTTTTTTTCTGGCACACTGATGCTGCTGTAAACAGAAAACAAAACTCCATTCATCCTAATCACTGTCTCATCAAGATAAAGTGACCATCAGCGAGGATCTGAACACCCACAGTGATGTTAACAAGACCACGAGAGAGGGCATCAGATAAACCATATATAGCCAATCCCTAACCACAGCTGTGTTCTCGCTAATTTTATTTCATGTATAAATCAAGCAGAGTGGGGGCTGCCATATGGCCAGAGAGCAGTGTAATCTCTCAAACAGCTCATTTCCTTTTTAAAGCATGAAAAAAACAACGTCTTTGAAGAAAGGGGCCCATTCCAAATGAAAACATATTCCATGAGTGGCAGTCGAGAGATTTGGGATTTTGTTGCTAAGCTTTGAACTCCAAAAAAACAAACAATATCAAGGAATAGGAAGGAGAGAGGAGAAGAAAATCTGGGCTCAGCCACAAAGAGCAGGAAAGGCTTTAGAGCTTTTCTGCCTCCAAATCACCCCGTCTCTCATACTCATTGCACAACTGAATGGGAAATTAGAAAAACACTTGGTCAAGGTGTCAACAGCCTAATGCCCAAATGTCATGCATGTGCAGAGAGTGCCATATTCAGCATGTTATTGCATGTGCACATTTGTACTCAGTCTGATGACGAAGAGTAAATCTTTCTCCTGCAGCCTTGAAAGGTCTCCATCAATGATACTGATGTGGAAATTCCTCCTTAGCACTCAGTGCGGTGTGGAGTCAGATTTTGATGTCAGTTAGCTGGCTAACTCTGTGAGTGCACTAAGAGTGTTGAATGCTAAAGAACAAAAACATCTGGCATTATGTTAAACACAGCTCATAACTCCTGGCATTAGTAGGCAAATATCTAATATTAAGCTGCTCTACATTCTCTGCTGTCGTAGTACAACTAATGTATAGCAGCCTGTGGTCTGCTTCTGAGCATAGCAGAAGTTGGTCTACCAAGTGTCAGTTTAGGTTGTGCAGCACCAAAAATAAGGTTTTGAGTTTCTAACATTAACAAAGGTGTTGCAGAGCCTTCAGGATTAACCTCAATGTTTTCAACCATGTAAAAACCCTGATACCACAAGATCCTCCAATCCCTACGAAGCATTAAGTATCACCGCTTGAAATTCAATTACCTGATCTGATGTTGACAAGTCTTATTAGCAGATACTGCTAACTACTTCCTAGTTCTCAGTTCTGACTATCATCATGCATCTAAAAACTGCCTGTCACATATAAATTGCTTCCTTTGGAGGGTGATCAAGGATTTATTTGGTTCACATCCTTATAAAAGAAATATTTAAGACTAGATACACAACACAAAGTCCTTCCCTTGCAAAAAGTTGACCAAATGCATGTCAGACTTCAACTGAAACAAACTGAAATTCCCACACTTAAGTATTTATTTTTCTGCCTAACAAACCACTGCTCTCCCAAGCATGACTTCACTGTAACAGTTATATTCTTGTGTGGAGACCAATTTTCCTGACGGACATGTTTGCAAAGACATTTGATACACCAAAAATGAGTCAGAAGGAGCAGCTCTCTTCTGCCCTCACATGCACATACACACACAAACACACGCACACACACTTACCTCGCTGTCCTGTGTGATTTGCACCTCCTCTCCTTGAGGTACCTGGGCAATGTGCAGCTGCCCCTGTGGAATCTGAGAGGAAGAAATAAAGGATGAGAGAGAGCTGCAACTTCAAACACTATAAAATTAGAACTTTAAACAATCTAACAATTGCATAAGTGTGTTTTTCTGTGATACAAAACCTATTTTAAAGTGCAATAGCACCTCCATATTCTCAGGACATAGCTTTGAATTGGGGGTTAAAGAGGTATGTGTAGGTTAAATTTATTTTGACATTCATACAAAATCGACAAGGTCTTTAATGTAAGGTAACAATTGATTTTTAAAGTTTTTCCAAAAGAAAATGGCTCAAAATTTGCTGAAAAGTACCTGTTTTCAATAAGGCTGCCAGAACATTCTATTTACCTACACCATGTCATATTTCGTCACAAAAAGGAGTAATGTCACATGACTGTAATTATAGTTAATAAACAGTAGTAGGTTTTTCAGAGTCTCAGCACTTGTTGCATGTTATATTTACACCAACCAAATATTCTTACTCACTATTTAACTTGTTGATATCTATCCATGCCAGATTTATAAATTACAGTTTTTAGTTGATATTTTTCTCCAACATGAAAGAGAAAACACGTTGCTTTGATGTTCTGTAACCCCTGCTTTCTAACGCTGGATGTCCTTGTGCTAAAGCGAAGTCAAACTAGCTGACAAACATGTTCTGTTTCCTATAAAGTCTTCACAATAAAAGTCGTCATGTCTAAATTTGTTAGAGGGCTTTTAACTTGAAACAGCCTAACAGGAAACACAGATGTTAGCAGCAGCAGCGACTTAACTGAACTGAACGCAACAGTCTGAACTGAAAAGCTGGAAGTGGAGGCTCACAGCTCTACAGTAACTTTGCAGTAAGAGCTAAAACTCACAGAGTCTCACTGACAAAAACCTTCCTCTGGTCTGATCAACTTCTCACACAGTGACTTTTACAGGCATCCGTCTCTCCTCTCATAGACTCACAGGGAGAGCAGGTTTATAGCGTAATAAATTGTGACGGTGAATACTAAATGAAAAACACTCTTTAGGAGGAGTCTGTCTGACTATGATGACTCTGTGCTTCATTTTGACATGATTTTAAAACAGTTGAGATGAAAACAATCATTTTCAGCATGCTGATATTGCGATCTTACACTCCTCACTCACCAACTCCTGCTCTGATCTCTGCTGATTCACATCACACCAATACTTTATTTTTCATCTTCAGTCTTTATTTCTCCTCATCCTGACTTATTTCTCCTCACTCTGACACCTTACAGGTTTGCTATTAAAAGTCTGTTGACAAATGTTTACATGACGTGTAGATGCAAAAATCTTGTGGCCTCTGATCGTCAATTTTTTTTGTTTTTTTATGGTCATTGACTTCATATCCATTTTATATGATGTATGTACTTTCTAATTAATGTTGAAGGGTTGCAAGCTTTTCACCAAGCAGTTGCTGAGAGAAAAAATTCTAATGTGCTCAGTAAACAGCGATGGTTGCAGCCATGAACCCATGTAACAAAGTAAACTTGATGTCCTTTGCTGTAATAGAAGCACTCATAAATTTTAGGCTTAGCTGCACCCTTTTATAGCCTGTGGAGCATCAGGAGGATAATAATTGAACAGCGAACTTCTGACAGTCATCCATCTTTCCCACTCCTCCACCTTCTGCTTTAGTTCTCTTTTTCCTGCCTGTCCACCCTCTATCTTGTACATCTCTTCCTTCCAGTTACCTATCATCACAACCTCCAGACCCATGCATCACACAGGAACTAATTAACTGCAGAAACACCTCACACTGTAAATTATGAGGCAGCACTGTTGGAAAAAACAGTGGGTGTGCCTCCCAGTAGAATGAGAATGACTTCTCCAATGCTCACTTGGTAAAATCAGACATGCTTTATAACTACGATCATTTTTGAGTTGTTTGCACTCATGCTGCAGATTATCCTTAAGCAAGACAGAAAGCTTCAATAAATAAACCTTGATTTGTACTTCAGTTTGAAGCTACACCATATTTATGCTGCACTTGTGTGATTGTGACCATGTAGCTCTGTAGAAGTCCACCTCACCACTAGATGGCAGAGTGATTTTTATCCTGTTCCTCAAACTTTCCCCACTTATTTGTAAATGGGGAACAGTGTCAACTAATATGTTGGATTGTAGAGATAAAAAAAAATTAGCAGTCATTGATCATACTGTATTTTTTTGAAAAGGAGGACAGAGACAAGACATTTTAGGAGATGAAAGGCATGTCCACTAAATCAGTTAAGGAAAAGGATGGGAACATACTTTTGCTTGTTTGGCCACTGAGAGACATGGACAAGGGACTCTCTTCAAGTCACTTTAACAAGTTGTAAATCTGAGACTAAGTACAACACAAGCAAATATCTACACTGGAGGGAAACACCTTAGTAAGTTCAACAAACTGCTTCAAGTCCATTTGGACAGGTGCTGCCATGTAGTGCTCAAGGCAGTGCGATTTATTTATTTATTGATTTTTTTTTTTAACCAAGCTCTCAACAAAAATTCTTGTCAAGTTATCTCAATATCACCATTATCATAAGAATCATCATCCAGTTCTCAGGTCATTTACATCAATATCATGTCAAGCATCAACATGATCAGTGCTGAGTTGTCCACAAGGAGCTGGTTCTTCATCCTTCTACCTCGATCTACCAGAGAAGAGTGAGACTAAGTGCATGAGTGTTCACTAAACAGTTGGGTCTTCAACTTTCTCTTAAAAGTAGATAGGGAATCTGCTCATCCAATGGGGTTGGGTAGTTTATTCCACCACTTGGGAACAAAGGAGAAGAGTCTAGTTACTGATTTTGAGCTATGTTGCGATGGGAGCACCAGGAGTCTTTCACTGGCAGAGCGTAGGGGACCAGAGAGAGTGTAGACCTGGATGAGGGATTCCAGGTAAACAGGAGCCATTCTTGTTACTGTTTTGTAAGCCAGAAGTAGAGATGTGAATGAAGCTGCCACTGGGAGCCAATGAGGGGAGAATTAACTGCGGAGCGGGCTGGTTAAAGACCAGACATGTTGCTGCACTCTGGATCATCTGCAGAGGTTTAACTGCGCATGTAGGGAGGCCTGCTGGTAGCGAGTTGCGGTCACCAGAGCCTGAACCAGAAGCTGTGTTGCCTGTTCTGTCAGGTAGGGTCTGATCCTGATGTTATAGAGTACATATTGACAAGACCAAGCAATTGAGGCCACATGAACCTTAAAGGTCAGCTGGCCATCAGTCATGACACCCAGATTAAGTTGAAGGTGGTGTTCCTACTAGGGCTGGGCATTGTTAAGAACCTCACGATTTGATTCGATTTCGATTCTTTGGGTGGCGATTCGATTCAGTATCGATTCAGTAAGAAGTAGAAGTACACAAATAATTAAGAGTACCTGTTGACAGTTTTTGACTTTTTTTATTTTGATGCCAATGTGAACATATGTGCTATGTCACCTCATATTTTTAAGCAAACATCTGAAAATAAAAAATTTGCCCAGTAATAACTTATTTGTGCATATGGAGTACAAAATTAAAAACATGACAGTTAATACTATAATTATAAATGTCCACCTGGTCTTTTTTGTCTATAAATGTGTCAAGGATTGTCCTTTGAAAACATTTTTTCATCCTTTTTCACGAGAAATAAAAGTAAACAATTCTTGCAAGTATTTGTCATTATTATGTTATAAATGCTTAAAACAGTGTGTAATTACAAGAAAAGAATAAAAATGGCTTTGAATTTTTAACAGGATTCTCTTCATAAACAGTTGTAAATGAACATGTAGAAATTTTCTGAGATGACCAAAATAAACTTAACCTATTTTACTTAAACTCAAACATTTTTGTTTGCCTACAGCATTTAGTCTCCATGTTACAGCCTGTTATAACAGACCATGTCCAGCCGTGTTTTAACTGATGGTAGTCCCTGAAGCAGTTCTTGTCAAGCTGAAGACAGAGATCTCGACATTTCTTCCTCCAATATTTCTAAAATTACTATTTATGGAATCCATAAAAAACAGACTACGATCAAAAAGACGATAAAACATGCAGAAAATACGTCAGAAATATGACAAAACAGAGAAAACATGGCAAAAGAACGAAAAGAAAACACTCTAGAATGATACTAATGCTGTTGTGTTTAATATTTTACATTATTTACACAGAAAATACAGATAAACGGTCATTAAATCACTCATGTTCGGCTCTCAGCCCTACCACTCTGCAAGCATGTCTTCTGCAACCGGTGGCAGCTGGATTAACACTGAAAAGGTGCACAGCACCCCCACTGGCTAGGAGGTGAATCGATTCAGAGGATTTGCTGAATAAATATTGAATTGTGAGGGGAATAACTGCAATGCATTGCTGAATCAATATTTCTGCCCACCCCTAGTTCCTACAGTCATGTGGAGATATCAGCAAAGCACAATGAAATCTGAGCGGAGACAGTTGTGTCATCAGGTGGGAAAGACAGGAAGAGCTGAGTGTTGTCAACATAGCAGTGGTAGGAGAAGATGAAGATGACTTCAAATACAGGTATATTTGGGCATGATTCAGACTTCATAAAGACAACTTTATTCAGTCATGTCTCAACCAAGTTTTCTTTTCAGTTTTTGTGGTCTCTTAAATTTTGACTAACATGTTCTCTAATTTACTAATTTCCTATAAGTTTACCCTGATTCCTGATGTCCTGTGCAATAGTCTTGCCTAAAAAAACCACTCAAAAACCTCTGTTTCATCCTTTTTGAGAGGAGGCTGTTTTAGAGTGAATCATCATGAGCTGTCCCTGACTATGCCCTTCTTCAGAAGTGCCCCTCTCCTAAAGCATTAGCTTCTCAGTATTGTGCTCTAATGTTTACTGTGTCTGCACAGACATTCAAAGACATGTTCTCTACAGTGGAAGCCGCTATGACCACTAGGTCCCCTAGTTACCTCTGCCAAGGAGGTTATGTTTTTGATGGCGTTTGTCTGTCTGTGAGCAAGAACATTCCCAGGAAACACTGTCTTTTACACTTGACAGAGTTGCTGAGGGAAAAATATTTTTAAGTCACTCCCATTTATAAGTTCACCTTTATTTGAGAATTGTGACCTGTTAAAATTAAACGTCTGACACTAAATTAACAAAGGTTAACAAATTTTCCAGTGAACATTTAATAATTTTTGTAAATAAATGTTTCATGAGAAATATAACAGTTTGTCAGATTTTGTTAGGCATTAGTAGATTTAAAGGATAAGTTCGGTTTTTTGACACCTGGACCTTATTTTTAGGATTAAATACGCTCGTAGACTCACCGAGACAATTTTTGCGGAGCTCTGAGCCGTTTTCAAGCAATTTAGATCCATCCGACGGCATTTTTCCTCATGCCGTAGTAGCAGACGGGGCCAGAAATCGAAGCCCCTAAATTAGACATTATCTGCTGCGAAACTCGCTCATTTCAGCTACATTTTATAAATGAATGGCCAGTGTTATCACCATGTCAGCTCAATTTTGTTGTTATGGTCATCCGGGGCTTTACAAGGATGGGTAACTTTTGGTGACGTCACAGACAAGAACATGAGCAGAGCCGCTGTTGTTGCTAGGCTACACGGCTACACGGCTATTTTTGTGCAACATGGCGGAATATTTATCCGATGTCGAAGTGTCTGACGACGACTTTGAGTATAATGGATGCCCGTATCGTTTTGAGCCAGAATATACCGACGAGGAGCTATCTGAAAGGAGGATGCAGAGGGAAAGAGCCGAACAGCTGGCCAGAGAACAAGCAACCACTGCATGTCCACGAATGGGGGCTAACTGGTGGTGTTGTTGTGGACATTGCATGGCAAACACAACAGAGGAGGAGTACCTTTGCTGCTTAGAGTGGGACTTGAGACCAGAGGAAACACGTATTGATGCCCCCCAAAATACGATATCTGGCCCCGTCTGCTACTATGGCATGAGAGAAAAACGCCGTTGGATAGATCTAAATTGCTCGAAAACGGCTCCGAGCTCCGCCAAAATTGTCTGGGTGAGTCTACGAGCATATTTAATCCTAAAAATAAGGTCCAGGTGTCAAAAAAACGAACTTATCCTTTAAGAAAACATGTATAGACTGACATAAAGACTAGACACTCGTTACAGTAATTTGCATGAATATGGTGTGTGTGAGAATTTAGACTAATTTTAGTTGTGCTCAGGGGAAAAGGAGTTTCATAAATACTTATAAAGTGTCAGAAAGTCAAAAGGAATAGAGATTTGAAATATTTTCTCTAAAAACTTATGAACCTCTTACTGGCAGGATGTGAGTTTTTGGAAGCCCTAAAATAAAAGATGCCTGGCTACATCTAAGCCAAATTAAAACCAAAGCTTAGTTCCACTGTAACAACTCAATCACACTAGAATTCATGCCTAATGTCTGCAGATATTATTTAGAGGCAGTCCCCTCAACCAAGAAGGCCAATGACCCAGTTTTTTGGTCCGAGCCATTTCTAATCACATTTTTGGGAAGGCACACATTGTGCACGTCGGCTTCTGCATCTATTAAGCTCTACACAAATCTATGGCGTATTCTACAGCATAGATTCAACCCCCAGTTTAAATCAGCTGTAAGCTTGGATAGTACGTGGGACTTGTTTATTATTCACAATCTGATTTATTTATGTATATGGTCATTATTTGACTATTATGTCATGCCTTTATTAAGTAAATAAAATTTAACAGATACATATAGGCTCCAAATGTCTATCTTTAAGATCTTAAGCATGTCATTGGTCCATGACCTTTCCCACAAACTACGTACATAGAGGGTATCAATAAATATTGATTGATTGATAGATACGTCAACATAAAAATATAATAAATTTGCTTAGTTTGAACAGAGAATATGACTCATTGTTCAAAGTTTATTTTTGCACAATCAACGTGTTTGCTGAAAAAAAAAAAAAAAAATCCTGACACTCACCACCTGTACTTGTCCATCCTCGCCAATTCGGTGGAACTGGACCTGCTGGTTGGCGAGTGTGTAATGCAAAGTCTGTGGGGTGGCGGTTTCAATGTGGGCTGTTTCTTCTGCTGCGCCTCCCTCTGGTTAGGAGGACATGATGGATAATCATTGATTTGGAAGTAGGTCAGGGATACAGTGTAAATGACTCCAGCACACACAGGAAATAGAAATTAAGTCTCTCAGACATACGCACACAGACAAACATGCACAGACACTCACAAATAAACACCCACAAATGATCACGAAAGGAGGCTCAACAACATCTGAAAAAAAAAGGACTGGCTGATTCCCAAGCCATCTGCTGGATGATGCTGTGTTTATACTTTATCAGATGCTTAAATACACAACAAGGTCTCACAAGCTGGCCATCCAAACACACTGGTTTGGCAGCCAAACACAAACTGAAGGCCTCAGTCAAAACATCCACTATCATACAAGATATCTGAAAATATGTTGTAACGTTTTTCCGTTTTTTACTATTGCACTGTTCCATACATGTGTTATTAAATCATACCTTAAAAAAGAAGCAAAGATGGAAACGTTTGACTTCCTTAAGGTCAGGAGCACTAAACCTGCTTCAGCAATAACTTATGCACCTCCATCTTTAAATAAAAGAGGTTAAATAAATAAAGAAGATCCTGCATTGCTCTAACTTATAATCAAAAGCAGTTACAAAAACATAACAAATGTTTAATGTTCACAATAAAAATACTTAAGCGTTGACTAAAAAGTTCTATTTTGGCGACACAGACAACAAAACAACATAACACCCTCCTCTGAAATACTATCAGCAGCTAAACAAGTGAACTTAGGAGAAGTATGGGCTTCTGAGACTTGCAGTCATACCTGTGTCCTGACCTTCCACTAGTCAACAGTTCGGCTCTATATACCGTAATTTCTCATATATAACACGCCCTCATTTATAACACGCACCGCATTTTTTCATGCTTTTTTCCTTTTTTTTTGCCCAAACCTTAGTCTCTTAGACAACTCAAAAATTACCTTTATTTAAGTTTTAATCAATGACATTTCAGTATTTTCACAACAAATACCAAACACGATTTTCACTCTCAACCGGATGCAGAAACACCTTGTGCTTCACACATGCGCACTTACTCATTTTCTGCCAGAGCATAGGCCAATCAGAAAGCAGCTATCAACATGCTGATGTCTTTGACCAATCACAGCACAGCTATTTTGGTCCCCTTGCTCACAAGATGGCAGCGCCCGGTGTGTTTACACGTGAATGGTACCGTAACGCTTGAGAATTGCATGAAGGTAAACAAATTACGACCCAAAATACTGGATTAGAGCAGTTTAACAGTCAGTTTTATAAGAATTACAAAAGTTTGGCAGTAATGTTCCACAGAGAAAGTGAATATTTCAGCTTTTTGTATCAGATGTGTTGTAATCGCGATGTTGGGAGACAAAATATTTTACATATTAGACCAAATTTCAGAGCAAAAAAAATGTGTGTTATATTGTGAGTCATATACAAGAAATTACGGGAGTATAGGTTTTGAAAAAAATCTGAGAACAATGCTTTAAATTTAAAAAACAGCTCACAAAGACCTCAAAAGTTCATTTAAGTTTTGTTTTTTAGAGAAAGCAGTGTTTGTAATCAGGCAGATCCATCTGCCAAGCTCCAATCTGCAATGATTGTGAGCAGCCCAAAGCGGGACAGCCCAATCAGAATCCTTCAATACAGGGAGATGGGAAGAAGATAGCAGGAAGTGCCACTTAGACAGAGTTTAGCGTAGATGCTAACAGCTTCAGCAGCAGTTTTATCAGATCTGGACCACATTTCTTTAGTAATTGAAAAACAACACCATAAACTTCTCTATAGTTAGGATATTTTAGCTCAAGTTTTTACACCTTTTACATCTTTGACAAGTTTGTTTTATGAAGTGATTCACTATTTATAGCACAGTAGTGCCTGCCTACTAAATTATCTGATTGGCGCGTAATAAATGTGATTGGCAGAACGATCACCCAATCACCTGTCGGATATGCTTCTGAAAGGTTCTGCCATCCCAAAATATTTCTATGGACTAGTGAAATACGTTGAACAGTCCATCTAGTGTGCCCGGTTAGCCACCCATCTTCTGTTGCCACTGCTCTTATACTTTTGTTTTTGTTGTCCTTTCTACAAGAAGAAGTAGATCCAGATGGCTTTAGAAACCAACATGTTTGGTTAGTGCCCTTTGTGCTGGTTCATCGATAAATCAGTCCCAGAACAGGAGAATTGCCTCTTTCCAGTCCATTAAACATGTGATCTGATAGAGGAAGGAATCATTTTGGTGTGTCGTTGCATGTTTGTGCATGGACCATCTGAACTTGTATTTGTGCTTTACGCTCTGGGGTGTGTGTGGCCTGAAAAGGCACAGCCTGATGATCCACCCCTGGTGTGTGCACACAGGATATTTGGATTTCCCCAACAGTTTGACTTTTCCCTGGTCAGAGGTGAGAGGTGAGAGGTGACGTCTCACAGGGAGGGACGGACAGACGGCATTGTGTGCAGATTACAACCATCTGCAGCAACACACACTAGATGTGAGTTTGGGTTCAGGTCTTAAAATAGCTTTTGTTGAACTGATAAATAAGACATCTCTGACTGTGTGTAAGGCTGTCCACTAACCTAAAACTAAAAGCCTGTTAATACAATGCATTCACATGAATTAGTATCCATCCATTGAGCATTTAGATACAAAGCTCAGATCACACGAACACACAATGCTTTGACAATGCCCATCCAGCGGTGACATGCAACCAGAATTTACATGTTTGCCACTTTTGTAAATAACTGTACATCATTTCCATGCCATTTTCCCCCAGCTGGTGTCAACGTTGCTGACCAAGCTCATGAGAGTGCCTCACCTGCTTGACAGTACAGATGCACTGATCACTCTTCCACTGGCAAATCACGATGGCAATACCAATTTTGCCGAATATTGATTCTGTCCAAAAAGTTAGCTCCATGTATGGCATGAAAAGGTTAATGTACATTTGCCTGGGATTGGTAAATGATCTGCTATGAGTGTGAGGGCCAGCCAGTCACTGATCAGGTCCAGGCATGCCAAAAATCAATTAATTCTAGTCCAAACTGGTCAACTTGATGCACCTTTTTCACTTGAGAGACATGAAGAACACACCACTCATTGGCTTCATTTAAAAAAAAGCAAAAGATGGCTGAAGGAAAGTATTTCAGATTGTTTCTTTTTTATGATTGTCATTTATGATGCTTCTTTTTTCATCCTACTTTGATTTTTCTTCGAAATGGACAAAGCCAGCAACAACTAGCTGCAAAAGGACTGAAACTGTGGTTAAAGTGGAACATGAGGACAGAAAGGACTTTCTTGACAGCTGTGAGGACCACATGGTCCCAGAGGAGGTTATGAATGAGGGAAGAAAGTCAACACTGTGGGGACACAATTGTGTTGGCATTAGGGCTGGGAAAACAGGGTAGCAACCGACTTGAAATGACAATAAATGCCTCCCATATTAGTAAAATCACAATACAAGGATACTGCAAAATTAATATATTTCAATGATGTCATACAATCAACACAATCAACACATTTAACAACTCTGAAGGAAAATTAGAGCAAAAAAATACAGGTTTTGACTCTCAGGTGATATGTTAGACTGTCAGAAGGTTGGTTGGTAGACTACCTTAGATTACATCAAAGGACGGTGCAATGTTTCAGCACTTGCAAGTGCACTTTTAAGGTGCTCACAGACTGGAACATACTGTGAGCGGAGTTTAAATTTTTCTGTCATGGTGTCCTACACTGACAACGCAGAAGAGGAGCTGCTCTGTCGGCTGGCTTTGCAAAGCTTTAAAATTAAGAGATGGTGGTATATACGGCCATTCAATGCCCCAAGAGACGAAAGAAGGGAAGATGCTATGTTGGAGATGGACATGCGAAATTGACGATGAAAAACTTTTTTAATAATTCCGAATGTCAGGTGAATAGTTCGATGATCAGTTGGGCACCTAGCCCCCTTCCTTCTGCACTCTGGGAGTCAGTGGTCAGTGGGTTGATGTGAAAATACATACTGAGAAGTGTTTTGTGTGACACCAGTGCGCATAGCGGAGTCCGCGCAGTCGTAAAACTTGAGCTTGGGGGCCTTATGGGCATCCGCTTTGAGTTCGCGGAGACCTCCGCAGAGTCTGTTCCGCGTACGTTCTGCCAGAGTATGTTTGGGCCTTTAGTCTACATAATCAAGCTAGTTTTAGCTGCTTGAAATGGCTAGTTTCCCTGGTCCCTCCAAAATAGACCTACAGGAGTAACATCCCACTATTGTCTTGACAGCAGTTTAAGCCCATTGGCTCAGGGTGGCAAGTACAGTGCAGAGCATAGTGTATGGAATGGATGTAGAGTTGTTGACAACATGGCCCTGAGCAGCACTGACCAATCACCACAGAGTAGACAGGTTGACCACTAAGGGCGGACTGGACACAATTGGTGAAGGGGGCCTTAAAGGGGCAGGGGCTCTAACAGAGCTTTTCACACAGACTGGGAGTGCAGCTGGATCAGGTGCACGAAAATAGCAAGATTTTTGAATATTTGTCAACTTACACTAGCAGTCATAGAAATCAAATACATAAGTACATTTGTATTAAAATACTCCTAGTAACATATGCAGAACATGCTGCAGAGTTAGTCCACCAACAAACTTGATGACTATAACTTGTCAAAATATAATTTGACCAGATAAATTGTTCTTGTTAATCATGCTTTGTTTATCTTACAGACTGGTCAGCAAAACTGATACAAAATCTGAATTTAAATGGCCTGCTCAGTTTTGGCAAGAAAGGGATTTTTTTCCCTATAAACTGGAATCATCATCAGCCTTAAAACAAGGAATATTTTAGCACCTAGATTCAGTGTTCATAAAAACCTGACCATCCAAAGGACATTCAGTTAACCAACTTACACAAGGCTAAATCTAATGTGATGAGTAGAGGCTGATTTAAGTAGTATTAAAAAATAACACTGGGTATAAAAGTTTATGATCAACTTTGGTAACAACCACATGATTTTTTTTTAGCATTCGAGATGCTGAGGTTTACAAGGCAAAATGCTGTCATTAAGGTTTTTTTTGCTTTAGAGAAAAAATGTACCACTTTTCCTCTTTGTAGAGCACCACTAAAAAAATTCACTTCATGTTTCAAAATTTAGATTTTATTATGGGTTACATAACTACAAGCCAACACACATAAAACATGGAGAAACCTACAGAAACCATTTTCAATAATAAAAAGTAGAAGATGAACAGAAGTGGTGCTCCGGGCCCACGTCTTGATTCCCACAACTGAACAACTTGTTTGATTTTAAAACAGATGAAGAAAACTAGCAACATTATCAGCTAATAACTCCTACCAGAGAAGTGCTGGGAAGGTGTTGGTTTTTCTAAAACCATAGAAATGATTTCCCATGTGCTTACTCCTAAAGCATTTCACATGAAATGTGTCATGAAGCTGAATGTGCTTTGATTCTTTTTGTTACTAACAAGCTTGCCACTTGACCTGAATGTGCTATTGAAAAGTCTTTGGCATGTTTAATTAATGATGGTGTATTTAAAGATTATAGTTAGCACTTGTCTTCTCCTCTTCAACATTTAAAATTTCAGATAAATACATACTTCTCAGCCATGTGACAAAAAAACTGAGGTTTACCTGAAGATGAACGAGGTGTGCGTTTGGAGAAGCTCTTGACTGCCAAACTCTGGCCACGCTGTTTACGCCTCCAGGCTGTCCGACATTTTGAGTCAATGCTTTGCTTGATGCGGTACCAGTCTGACTCTCCGATGTTAAATTTGTGGAACAAGTGACCTGAGAGAAACAGAGATGCAGAGAGATGATTCCACACTAAAATTTAAGAAAATCTCAAATATTGTTGGCACTGGGGTGCACATTGCCCAATGGTTATGTCCACCCACTCCAACTACAGAGGCTGCTGTCCTTGTCCATGGTGACATGGGTTGAGCTTTGGCCTAATGCCTCTTTCCTGTGTATCATCCCACATTCTCCCTCCACACTTAGTGACTCAATCTACCATCTCTTTCTTTTCACTAAAAGCATAAGCAGCTCAAAAATAAATCTTTAAAAAATAAAATAACACATTGTTGGCTTTGTCATATAAAGTTTCCTTAAGTTTGTGTATCCAAAGACTTCCTTATTTTTTTGTGATTCATTCTGAATTAAGCTGCTAGAAACGCTCCCTTTATCTTTTGGCCTGCTTTTGTCAGTTCTAATACTGGAGCAAAATATGATCCGCCACCCTTTAAAAGGACAAAAAAAGTTTTTGTAACTAAAAGAGGTGTACTGGGGTGTCTGGGGATACTATATGTACTGCAATACATGGGTGACAATATATCACAATATGTTGCAAAACTATGCAATGGGCAATACATCGTGATATGACAATTACACCTCTGCACATTGCAGTTGCCATGTTAAAGTTATATATTGTTCAGCCCTTCATAAGCGCATGGTCATTTGCACAAGCTTCTTTCAACAACTACACACAGACAGAGACAATTAAATTTTCCCCACTTTCCTTGACTGGTCTGCAACTGGAATCTACTGGGACCTGCCCACCATCGTGGCTGTAATGAGATCCCTTGCTAATGGTGTAACAAAGAAGTAGTGACTGGTTATTGCTAAAACTACTCTAAAACAGGCAAATTTTGAAGTCCTTGTGAGGGAAGCGGCATCTTAAGAGGACATCCTGTAATTGCATGAATCAGCATGTTTGTGGTAAAATTTAGGCACAACCCAGTGAAGTGAGGGGGACTTTCTTTTTGGATGGAAGTTGGCTGGTAATTGGCCAGAAGTTGGCAGGCATTCAGCTGGAAGGGGACAATTGAAGTGGCTGCATCTGTATTGTGTTACATTTGGACTTTTTCAAGTGTTAGCTGTCAGTTAATATTAAAGTAATGATAACACTGTGAATTACTGTACAGCTTACAGAAATATTAGATATCTTGATCCAATAGTGTAATATATACTACATAAATACGTAAATAAAATATGATAAAAATTAAAACCCAAAACCCAAAATGGTCATTGAAATAACCTGAAACTGACAAAGGTAATAATAAATAAAAATTTACTAAAAAACTAACAAACGAAATTCAGACATTTTTTTTGAATTGTGGTTCAACAGAATCATTTAAGAAAATAATGAAAGTGGCCTGGGCAAAAATGATGGCACCCCTAGAAATATTGAAAATGATTGGACCATAGGGACATGTTAAGCTAAGGCGTGTCCTGTAATTAGCATCACAGGTGTCTTCAAGCTTGTAATCAGGCAGTTTGCCTATTTAAAGGGTGAAAAGTAGTCACTGTGCTGTTTGGTATCGTGGTGTGTACCACACTGAACACGGACCACAGAAAGCTAAGGAGAGAGTTGTCTCAGGAGATTAGAAAGAAAATTATAGACAAGCATGTTAAAGGTAAAGGCTATAAGACCACCTCCAAGCTGCTTGATGTTCTTGTGACTACAGCTGCACATGTGGACTTAATGGAGGACATCACTGTTGAAAGCAAATCATAAAAAAAAGTGAGACTGGAATTCACCAAAATGCATATTGACAAGCCACAAAGCTTCTGGGAGAATGTCCTCTGGACAGATGAGACAAAACTGGAGCTTTTTGGCAAGTCACATCAGCTCTATGTTCTCAGACGCAAAGAAGAAGCATACAAAGAAAAGAACACTGTACCTACTGTGAAACATGGAGGAGGCTCAGTTATGTTCTGGGGCTGCTTTGCTGCATCTGACACAGAGTGTCTTGAATCTGTGCAGGGTACAATGAAATCTCAAGACTATCAAGGCATTCTGGAGCAAAATGTGCTGCCCAGTGTCAGAAAGCTTGGTCTCAGTCAAAGGTCATGGACCTTCAACAGGATAAAGACCCAAAATACACAGCTAAAAACACAAGAATGATTTAGAACAAACACTGGACTATTCTGAAGTGGCCTTCTGTCATTCCTGATCTAAATTCTATTGAACATTTGTGGAAGGAGCTGAAACATGTCGTCTGGAGAAGACACCCTCAAACCTTAGACAGCTGGAGCAGTTTGCTCACGAGGAGTGGGCCAAAATACCTGTCAACAGGTGCAGACGTCTCATTGAGAGTTACAGAAATCTCCTAATTGCGGTGATTGCCTCAAAAGGTTGTGCAACACAATATGAATTCAAGGGTACCATCATTTTTGTCCAGGCCAGTTTCATTATTTTGTTTTTTAAAATGATTCTGTTGAAACACAATTCAAAAGCAATGTCTGATTTTCATTAGTTGATTTTTAGTACCTTTTTGTCAGTTTCAAGTTATTTCAGTGACCATGTGGGTTTTTCCTTCTTTAACAGAAGGTACCAACAATTTTGTCCATAACCCAACACATCAAGGCACACATCCCTTTAGCTTACAAAAATCTGTAAATATCAACTCCACGTTTGAAAGAAACAAAATACCTGATTTTACTCACAGCCTTTCACAAACAGCTCTAACACAGGTGTATTTGTCACTTTTTTCAGGTAAGTTGCATGCAGGTAAAACTGGATTCAGCTGCAGTTAATGCCCGTGTCTCTGAATGCGGTGAACTGTTTAAACTAGGGGTTGAGCCATGTGGCATTTTGTTTCTACATGAATTAAAAGTGCAGAGCCTCAGGGCAGAAAAATGAGACAGGTAGACGAGTTGAGGGGTATCTCTGGATGACAGCATGCAGCAGCCCTTTTGCACTTGATGAGTCCTGTACAGGCAGAGCAGTTGCTCCTTCATTCCTTTTCTTTTTTTTTTGGAAAGGCAGAATGAGTCACCCAGAAGTCACCTGGCCCAGCTCCAGCTTCTGCATACCTCAATGTCAGGGCAAATCTGAATGCAACCGCACACACCCACATCGCATAGAAGAAATACAGGTAACCAAGTACACAAACAATTACATATGCCATGGTAGACATCAAGTTTAACCTCGTGCAGGGGGCATGAGCTGCACAGCAATTGAAAGCCTACAGCTAATGCAGCCTCTCTCTGTGCTTCAATATAAGCTCATACATGCAGTTTATAACCCCAGATCTTTCATAAATATCCCTCTATCTGCAGACTTAAACCTGACTCTGCTTAATCACATATCAAAGAGTTCACCAGATTCAGGGTGACTCCATTCAGATCTTTCTTGCAGACATGTGCTTGTCGTTTAGAGTCTGGTATGTTATAAAATGTGTTGCACATTTATGCGTGTGCAATGATGAATGCATGTTGTTGTAACCCTGCCTTGGGAATACAGTGTGCAGTCTATTTCTGTGTTCAATTTGGTGCTGCTTTGTAATGAAACAGGGATGAAATGTGGGAAGGTCTTAGAGAGTTCATTTATTGCTGCAAGCAGGCAACATGGCTGAGTGAACTTCATTTATTTTGACGATGTAACAATGATGTAGTAATCAAAAAATAAGCTGCACTTTAGGGCTAAAATGGAAGTCACATGTCGGTCATTTGGTCTAGTGTTTTTTTCTTTGATACCACGTGATTTAAAGGATACAATATTTGTAAGTTCTGTGTCTATAACAACATTAAGTATCAAAGCTATGAATGAAAGAACAGATAGTCTTACTTTAGGGTGCCTCAAAGGGAAGGAGGAGAGAGAGAGAGAGAGCGTGCCACTAACAGCAGTAGTGGTCTCTCCACATTGAGATTAAATAGGTCATTTTCTGTTTTTTCTTATTCATAATGCCCTTTTGTGTGTTGTAACATCTCCTCAGCTTGAAAAAGTACTTATGCGTAGAGTTGGGCATTAAAACAATGTCAAAACAGGATCCAATCAAATTTTATGACAGTGACAATAAGTAAGCTTTGGGTGTATGTACTCAATAAAACCCAGCAGCAATCACGTGTGGAAGCTGCCAATCAGTGAGTTTTTCCAAGGGGGTAGTTACTCTGCTTCACACTCCAACTTGGGTGGCTGTAATGCAGTCTAAAAGCTGGTTGCCACTTGCCAAAACAAAAGAAGAAGAAAACTGATTGTGCATGTTGGTTACCCCCACTTGCTACATACAGTGGGAATGTGTCTGGATGGGAAGAAAAGTGAAGTTAGAAGAAAAGAAAAAAAACAAGCGAAAGTGGAGCCAAGGGGAGCAAAGCTGAGGACAGCACAGGAGTTTCGGAATTTTGAAAATGGTTTGGAAAATGCAAAAAGCAATGCAGCGCAGACAAAACAAAATATGTCATCAGTTTGTGGCAACCAGGAGAGAAAACACAGATCTCTTTCAACACCTGAAAAGATACCATCACAATGACTGCAGAGTAAGAGTATGAGAATGAGGGCTAATGATGCTGCCTCAACTTTATACACACTACCTGAAAGGTTGCAGGTTCGAGCCCGGCTCTGAGTTACAGCAAAGCTTACTCCTTTGGTGGAGAAAGATAGACCGACTACAGAAAAAAACACCCTCATCCTCTTTATGTGCAAAGAGTACACAACTACAAACGGTCGCCAGACATTCAGCTAAAGTGTGAAGTCACTGACTTCGACTGACCAAAGCCCTGGTTTATTAATAGGAGTAGCTTAAAGTCCTATTTGCTGACTGATAACTCATTTCTAAGTCAATCCTGTGATCATCTGTTCAGTGTTTTTGTTGCAAGAAAAGTGAGTAAAATTTCCAAAAATAGCTGCATTGTGACTCAGCGTCTCCATGGGCCATGTGCCTTCTGCGCACAGCTTGAGGGGAAATATCAGTCTGTTGAAGGTGGATGATTGCTTTAACAATATGTGAGTGTTTTTGTGATTTATACAGTGTCCTTTGACAGCTTTAATAGTAGCAAAAGCCATGCATGCCTGTTGTGGTTCAGCACTTCACATTTCTAGACATCACAACTTTCAGTGCTGTTTGGCCTACTTTTTTCTTTAAATCTGATACCATACAACTATAAAGTAATTTCCAATAAAATTGGGGTAATCTGTTGAAAAACTGAAAATCCACACTTTCCACTTATCTGTGTGGAGTAAATAAATACGATTGGGCAAAAAACACTTATTTACTTATAACTGAGTCTAAAGGAAGCTGTAAAACAAGGAAAGCAGTACAGGCAGCTCCAGCCTGTGACTGACCTGTGGCACTCACAGCTCCTAAAACAAACCCGCTGTCTGTGCATGAAGAGTGTGATGCAGTCAGCAGCTCTGAGAGTCAACGGAGTAATTCTGCCCACCGGCTATAAAGGGAATCTTTATTTACATCGTTTAAATGACCTCCTCCAGGATGCATGAAGTGTGCAAAACAGAGAGGGTTTAATTTACCTGTGTGTCTGCGTGAGTGCGATGGCACACTTGATCCCCACTCTTTTTCCAGTCGGTCATAATGATGGACAGGCTCCAAATCTTTCTGTTATCCAACTAAAAAATACTGGTCAATGACGGACAATATTCGGTTAACGCAACACCTGCATGTGACTGACATGGTGTATCCTGCAGTGCAACTACTGTACATACTCACATTGCAACTGCGATGTTTGAAAGATACACTGTTCAGTCCTACATCTTTGCAAAGCTTTAGCCATGCCGTCTTAACAGGAGAAATTTGTATGCTGCTGTGTTCCATTGTAACTTTCCCCTTAGGCACACAGACAGGCAAACAGCTAATAAGTTTCCCTCCACAATATGAAGCCTATATGACTTAAACTCTGAAATCAAGAGACACAAAACGATGCAGGGAACACAAGCGTGCTCCTTACAGTGATGCCAGCTACCTGGTGTCTAGAAAGCATCACTGTTAATGTGAATCCTGTGGAAAGTTCAAAGGTCAGTGAGAGGAGGAAGCAGGCTGCATGACAAGCGTGGGAGCCTCAGAAAGAGCGCCATGGACCGATATACCCGAATCTTTAACATCATGACCTGATTTCCAATTCAGATCTATTTCTCTTTATACTACTTAACAGTACAACATACATGTGACGTCAGCATAGAGGGACTCACAGCGAATGCCGTAGATCATGAGGGGGTCCAGCTGCTTCTTGCCATGTTTGCCCTGACCAGAGAGGTTTGACATAGCCTGGACCTCTCTATGGAACAGGTAGTCCAGCAGCGTCAGGGCCATTTTCTCTGCTGTGCGGCAGTTTGAGGTGATGTGGATCATGTCAGCTGGAGACACCGGGCAGCGAACTCGCATTTCCGGGTTGTTCTCATCTCCAAGCCATGTGCCTCCTGGGTAATCCTCTGTGTGATGCAAAAGAGGGGACATGCAGTCTGAGAAAAAAAGCTGTTAACTAAGGCAGTTAGTTCTAATAAGCCTTCTTTCTGAGCATAGACAGACAAATACTACACTGACACAGGAAGACAGAGACACCACAAGTTATACAACAGCACACCCATGTGGCAGTACAGGAGAAGTAGGCAAACTATGGGGAACTTATGTTACTGCTAGAGCACAATATGTGGTCTGACTGTTTTCTCACAGCGTATGTTGGGTGTTGTGCCAACCACACAAAAACACAAAGCACAAGTCATAATCCTCCTCACACCACATGCTACCATCTAGCTCATGATGACTAACACAGTTTTAAAATGGTAACCCACAGCTGCATTGAAATGAATGGTTTTTCTTTGAAGATAAGAGAGTGCTGCCCAAATCCAATTAAAACTACTTAACTAGAAATCAGCAAAACTGCCAACAATAGAGGCTTTTTATAAGAAGTGAACTCTTTTGTTTAAGGTTCAGCCAAACCCATCAGCAAGTCACCAGAAAGCTGAACATATCAATCAATGCAGTCAGTGACAAAACCAAAATGAAATCAACGTGACACATCAGCACAGTTTGTTTGCCATGCAATATGGAGACCAGCTGAAGGGAGAGCTTAGGCCTAAACAACAGAGAACAATCAAAACTGAAACGTCAAAAGCAATTATTTAGGGAAGTCTGTGACTCAGGAGGTAAAGCAGGTCACTGACTTATCAAATCAAAGTATGAAGAGAGAGAAAGGAAAAGACTTTAAACATATGAGGTCTGTTTTAAATTAAAGGTTTTCTCCCTTAATCACCCATTACAGCGATGAAAAACTGATACAGAATGACAAGTGATGACCTTGCACAGCAGCTGCCTGATTTAATATCTGATATCGGGCTGATACATCTTGCAAAGCTCAAATCTACAACAACTGTGAGCGGCCCAAAGTGGCATGGTCCAAATGGAGTCCTTTAGAGCAGAAAGAGGAACGAGCTACAAGCAAGGCCACAGCAGGAAGTGACTGCTCATACAGGGATTAGCATAGATGCTAACAGCTTCAGTAGCAGTTTTAGCAGATCGTAGCTGCATTGGTTTGTTAAATAAAAAATAAATACCATCACTACAGACTTTTCTATGGTAAGGTTATTTTCGCTTCACTTCGGACAGCTTCTGTCGAGAGTTACTTTGTTTTACAAAGTGGCTCATGTTCTGAAGCGCAGCAGCTCCCGCCTACTACATTATCTGATTGGCCAGTAACAAATGTCGATTGATGGAGCGATTATCTGTCACGTGCCGGATATGCTTCTGGAAAGGTTCTTCCCTCTACAAACACTTTCTATGGGCGCTTTCCCTGATGGATAAGTGAAATATTTTGAACGTCCATCTGGTGTGCCAGGTCAGACAAGTAAGACAATTAATTTGAACCTGTTGGTGCTGAGCGACCACACCAAAAAGTCCTGTTCTTGGCCTGATTCTTGCAAGAGACGTGCTTTTTTTTCTTGAAATAGGAGGTGTGACACAGCCAAGGTCAATGTCAAGATGTTGAAAAATGACAGCATACAACTGACACCTTAAACACCTGGATGCATATGAAATTCACTCTAATCATCAGTTTGGCATCCGAAAGATATTCAACTTATTTAGCACTTCAAGAATTCTCTGGCAGATTACGGACAGCTCTGGATAATTATTAGTATGCAGTAGGAATATCCTGGATCTTTCAGGGGCGTTTGATTCTGCTTATTAGGGTTACTCAAACATGGAAAAATCAATATTTTAATGGATCATGAATATTGGGTTTGATCATTCGATAATTTCAAAACAACATCAGTGCATACATATTTTCATGACTGAATAAAAAATTTTGCCACAAGAAGCAGTCACAGCATATTCTGTGAATAATTGTGAACTGTCCAAAAACTTGTTATAAAAATGCTGAGGTTATTAATATTGCTTTGTGGGTTCTACACAGGAGAGTTTGAAGGAGTATGTGCTCAACTAAATTAAAAACTAACATTAACTAGACATTATCACACTTCATTTTGCAAGCCGTTTGTCATTCCTGTGCAAAGGGGGTTTTGGTTGTTTCAGGGGTTTTAGGACCTCTGCTTTTGATAAAACAGTCTTATTTAAAAAAAAAAAACATGCTCCTAATTGACATACATGTCCAAAAAAAACAGCACGCAAAGAAAATCAGAGAGAGAAGCAGAAAAACAGGGCTGATACCAGTAAATATGGTTCATTATGTCATCTTTTCATTTAATTATACAGTCTAAACAAAAACCTAAAATGTGATTTAACATGTGCTTTTTTTGAAGAAAGTTTAGTAGAGACAGACAGAGAGTACTTGACTAATCTGTAAATCACATTAATGACTGAATAACTGGCTCAGAAATATTAAGAACAACAGCACTGAGCAGAATCATTGGTAGTCTCACCACTGGATAAAACTGATGAGGTTTTTACTCTGAAATGCCACCCAAATTATGCAGAGCCTTACATTCAAGCCCAGGATTAATCCACAGGCAGAGACTGCTCTAGAACCTTTGATATCATTTACTCAAAATTAAAACTTTGCTTGGTTATCAAATGTAACATTTCCATTACTTTTTGCTAACAAAACCAACCTTTTAGTCTTAAATTGAGATTTAACATCTCTCATTCTCGTCTTAAAGCAAGATCTGTCCAATTAGTTAACCTGGTTTCGGACAAAGAAGATATAATTTTATTTACAGTTTTAAAAAGTATGACTAGGAACAATTACAGCTTTACACAGACAACAATAAAATTATCAGTCCTTCATCAACAGATCTTTTGTGTATAAGAGTTGATCACGAGCGGTTCCATACAAATCATTTTGTAATATTGTTTGTGACAAAAATTGTTTTCAATGTGTCCCCATAAAATTGGGGCTACAGAAACAATTGACAGATTAGCGACTTTTTCCAAAATCTGTATAACAGGTGTTCCACTTTTATGAAAGTGCTGATTTGACCACTTTGGCACAAGCATTGTCAAAATTTGTAAATTTTACAATATAGTTTTAAATCAAAACTCAGATTCACCCTTCTGTTTTTCAATTGTTCAACAAGTAATTTGAATATAACAATTATTAAGATGTAAAAAAACATCTCTTTATCAATTCATATTTAAATAGAAAGAGTCATTTTATGGAATTAAAATATTCTTTTTATCATTCCTTTCATGCAACTGAATGTGTACAAAACAATACTAAACAGAAATCTTTGATGTCAAAAACATGAACTGTAATATTTATTATTATTAAACCTGCCCAAGAGGTCAGCAGCACACGCCAAATATCAATACAATATAAAATCACATCCGTATGACATTGTCATTTGTTAAGTGTTCATCAACACATTGTTGTTTAATTTTATTCCTTCTGTTTTGTTTCCCATTTAACCAAACCTCATACCTGCATTGAAAGTGTGATGTTTGGTACCTCGGTTTGGTGGTTTTGTATCACCTTCTTCTGTCTAAGTCTCATAAAAGTGGTTTATATAAATCACGTGCAAGCTTCTCCCATACATGTTTTTATGTCATTATAATGTGCCTTTTATTGTGATCCGTGTGTTAAATATGAAATGAAATGAAATAAGATAAAATACAATAAGATAAACATTCCATATCATAATTTCCAGGCGGTGACAAATAAGACAACATGAGTGATTATAACCATGTGCTCATTTCTCCGTAAAAATAGTAGGACTTCATACCTTCTGAATTCAGCGTGATGAGGGTGACATTTGGCGTGTTATTGGAATTTCCACTGTTGGAAACGGTGTCACTGGCCTCTGAGCCACTCTCTTGGTCTTCCTGGCTTTCCTCAGGACCAGGAACCTTTACCAAGATTGTGTTCTGCCGCCTCCTGACCACAGTGCTGACATGAAACAGAAATTTTCTTCAGTACGTCCATAAAAAAGAAAAATTACTGCAATGTTTTAACTAAAGAAATCATTTAGACTCTATATAGCCCTTTAATGTCTTAAAAAAATTGGCAGGACATAGATCTGAATACACAAAAATCAAAAATCGCCAGATTTGATTACAGATTGTTTTTTCCTGTTGGCATCATTTAGAAGGAGGGGCAATGGACTACCATGGGGTCACATGCAGCCATCTTTCTGAATCAAAGAGGCCCACGAGTCAAACGTCAACAACTTGTTAACATGAGGAAAAAATGACAGATACCCAGTTAGATACCTGTTGCATTAATTCTTTTTGTTGAACTCTTTCATTTGCATTAGTAAATTCATTTGTTGAAAAAAAGATATATCTTTTATAAACATACTAAAAATATCAATAGACAGCATGTTTGTTACACTAAAAAATAATTGTTTAATTTGGCTTGAATTCTCTGTTTAGATCAGCATCAACAGGGATGCCATTACACCCTTCAAAATGTACTGAAAGCAAACCAAAAGTTATCATTGATATACAGGTCACTTCCACCTGATCTTATACAAAAGTCTTTCCCCCCTTTTCTGATACAGTAACTACATTAGCATCAGAGTTAGCTCACGATAAGGCTTACATAAATACTCACCATTGAAAATAACATCTTTTTTTAGCTAACATGAGTTTATATGGAGTGAGAGCTGTACAGTTCTGTGGCTGCTGTAAACACACTAGCATCAACATCATTGGTACTTTTAATCTGAACTTGATCATCCAGTGGCAACACCACAGTGAGAGTGGATGAGGCTGGAGGTAAGACAAATACAGGACAGCATGATGACAGCTACGTGTTTTATTACTCATGTCCACTTCAATTATACCTGCTGCGTGTCATACATTTATCCAAAATTGGCCTGAAGGACGAAAAATACCACATTTGTTTGAAAGTCAACACAGCTTACAAGGGAAAATAATGATGAAATATGACCATAAAGTGTTACTGAAAGCCTTGGAGCTTGCTACTGAGAGTCTAAAATACCAGTTATAATTAGACATTTTGCATCGCCCCAGGCTAAGGATTCATTAACAGGAACTTACGAAACTAAATTTGTTACTTCTGTCTGATAACATCCCCATAACTGAAAGTTGATGGTTAGAGGGATGAGGAACATTTGTTTCTCATGAATGAATTCTGACTCAGGTGACCTGAGATTTCAAGGTTTTTTGAGATTGGGGTAACGGAAATGTAAGGCCCATTTTTGGGGGGAGCTCACCACAGATTTGAGCTGTGTTGCTCATTCTACAAACGCACAATTCTTACAAGTTGTATCTCGTTGTTGTAAAGGTGACTAATCAGGCTTTACAACAATCTAAAATACAATATAGATTGGTACTGTTAAAGGGGGAAAGAATCAACCAAAATAATGTTTCCAATTTTTTTTAAGGAGTTTAGATAGAAGTGACACATTTGTTCTTTTGCCTACATTTTAATTCATTATCATAGTTACGTACATTATTTATACAACAATAGAGTATCCTAATATTTATAAGAACTGGCCCTTAGACAGAGTGGCCCGCTCAGTAATCTAAGCTGCCCATCTCTGGTTTACAATGCACTGTGTTGGGGGACAGATTTGTGTTTTTTTTTCATAAAGTGTAAGAAAATGTACGACTCACTTGCTGAGCAAGTTCTCCAGAGGGCTGTCTTCTTGGCCAGAACCCTTCGACTGGTCACTGCTTACGATCACATTAGTTTGAGGAACAACACTAAAGAAGAAAGACACATGAGTTAATTTAGATGTATTAGAGCTCAGCAATACATCAAGGTTTGGGATTTATCTGAACATTTCCAGTATAGGGCATATACAAGACACCTGAAGTTGTACTAAATACTTCTAGGACCTTTATTTAGACTATAAATACATTGAGGACCCCATCACATCTCCAATTCTGACCCGTTACTCTAGCAACACAAGAACATGTTTTACTGATTAACAGTCTCACTTTATCATAACCAGTCACCATTGCTGCATTTTTCAGACTGGCCTTAATTTTCAACTCATTTCTCAACTTCAATGATTTCTATGACTCCATCAGTACCCTGAAGATACAGGGTGTGATATTGTGGTTTATATCAGCATCGTCTTCAGTAGAGATGCACTATACTGTATTTTTACCAATATGCCAATATTTCCAAAGTCATTATCCCCAATACTGATATCAATTTCTATATTTTTTTTGTGTGAGAACAAAAACTCCTCAAAACCAAAGCTGACCTGTTCTTTCATGGTAACAGTCTTTTTTTGTTAGAAACACATGTGAGGCAAAAGAAAAACAACATTTCAATTCTTCAGTAAATTAAAAAAATACATTTTTTTACAGCCAATATTTGAGGAATTTATGGCCAATTTGTACAGCTAAAACACTGTCTGTAAATATCAGCAAAAATGTTCATATCTACCAAAAACCACATTTTAAGGCAATTATCTACTGATGCCCAATATCACTCCAATATTATCTTGCATACCAGGTTTGGGACTAAAGGAAAGATGGATTCATGCTTTTATTTTGTTTACAAGAATTCTGACCAAATGCTTCATCTTGAACAACTTTTGGTCAGTGCAATAATGATGCTGGCAAGAATCACCTACCATCTCACTTTGTTCCAAGTTTGAGTGGCCCCCTGAGGAGACCCTGCAACCATAGGGACTTGGATAGGGCTCTTAGCACCTGGTGTCATACTGTCCAGTTTGCGTCCAAGAGCTCTGCATGTCATCTCCAGAGCCTGTAACTTTGACTCGATTCCCTCTAACCGCTGGCTGATTGTTGCAGTGAATGAAACCAATAGATTCTTGAAATAGAAATCAAGAGTGTGATATAAGTATGATTTACTCTCAAAAAAATCCCAAAATGATCTATCTTTTGCACTAATTTACTTTGAGACATACAACTGAATAAGATCTGAACAGTGTTTCAGTGAGGTGGTACCTTAATAAAAAATATGTCTTGGTTATTGTTGTTATTCTCCTGACTGCTGCTTAATTTTCTTTTCTTCTTTTGAGGCCTTTCTTCATCATCTTCATGATTCTCCAACATCTCTGACAGAGAGCAAATAAAGAGACAACTTTAATGCAACTCTCAGAGTATCAAAAACATCTAGAAAGTACAATAATGATTACTTTTAAGACCTTTATAGGACCGCTAAATGGAAAACAATACCAGTAGCAACTTTAAATTGAAAGGTGGGAAAACACATTCGTCCAGTATGTTAACAAAAGGATCACAGCTACATACTGCGTACTGTTGCCTGTAACACAGATGTTGGACTTGCTGGAAGTATCATGAACTACAAGTAATACAAAACATAAAAACTGAGCAAATAAAGACGATAGGAAAATCGGAAAAGGAACCCTTAAGTCAGTCTGCCAGATAAAATTTCAGATTGGTGAACCCGAGCTTCCTCTGGGCATGCTCCTGACCTGTTGTTTCCTCCTGCTTATTTTTAATGTGACAAATCATTTAATGAAAAAAGCTTCAAAAATTGGCCAAATGGAGGTCATATCAATGTAATTATTTCATCAATTTGTGTTAAATCTGTGTACTTAAATTTTATATTATTATTTCCTGCCAGACAAGCCATTGTAATCTGACTTCCTTGGGTTTTATGTCACCTACATGTACATACTCTCTATTACTTTTGAAATATATATTTTGTAAAGAAAAGCAATTCTTCATTTGAAAGTCCATTAAATTCCATAAATACAACAACACACATTTAAACTGAGCTAGTTATATTTTTGAGTGAGTTGAGATGAAAGAGAGAGAAAAGTTAAAAAAAAGGTGATTATCCCTCAATGTTTTGAAAAGATTAAAGTTCAGTTCAGATGTTGAAAAAATGAAGGCACCCATATAGAGAAGATAAAAAAATAGAATTATTTACTTTTGATTAAGTTGTAATAATAAAGACATTTTGTTGTACGAATTCCCCCAGCACACCTACAGTAGCATTTCCTTATGGCACATTATCAGCGTTCCCGCCACATGATTTAAGAACCATTAGCTTACAGCAAAGCTCCTGCTTCAATACGAGGCAGAAGAATCTAAAAATACTGAATCCCAGAATGTAACCTATTTATATCTGCTCAGAGTGTAAGGGAACTTGTTCAAGTCCAGCATTTTAATATACAGGGATACAAACACTCAAAAGTTATTGTATTATATCATAGCAATAATACCTGTTTGGCCATCCTGGTTAAAGTCTTCCACTGTTATCTGAACAATCTCATCCAACTCTTGTTCAGACATTGTTCACAACTGTAAACAGAAACATGAAACTCTGTTAGGTTTGCAAAATATAATTTAGTGACAATGCTGCCATCAAGCTGACTATCTTCATACACATCAGTGTTACATAAATGTTTTATAATTAATTTGTCTGAACAGCATTTGTAGATTAATTTATATCAGCTGCACAAACACAACCATAGACATATTGTATGAGGCTGACGATTGTCCCAATGCAAATGATTTTCAAGCAGGATAGAGAATACACTTATTCTTTGGAGACACAGATGGGAGACAAAAGCCACATTAATGAAGAAGTTCACTTTATGGGTCAAAAGGAAAAGGGAAACAGAGTCATCCAAGAGGAAGCAAACCAGTAGGAAAACATGTTCATCATCCTCGGGCCTCAGCAAGGTAACGAAGAAATAAACAGAGATTGTACTTTCATCATCACAACTCTAATTTCATAAGAAGTGCCATCATAGGTTAACTTATGCTGATCAAGTACTTGATGTTTAAACACTTGGTAATTTCTTTATTTATGTTCAAAAAAATCAAAAGAAAACAAGGTGCATTTTGCTTTCTCTGGTCTATCATTTTTGGCCTTTACAAATTTTACATGTAATAGTTCATGTCAACTATTAAGTGTCTACCATGTGTTTGTATAACAGGGATTCGCTGTATTGACTTTTTGCCAGTATCAAAAATACCATTTCCAATGTCATTACTGCTGATAAAAGTAACAATATGTTCATATTTTTGTCAAGAGCACAAAGCCTCTTCTATGCTAGTATACTAGTCTATACTGAACCGTTCCTTCCATTGTGACCTTCTATTTGTGTAAGAACTGATGTGAAACAAGAAAAACACTTCATTCTGTGATCAGTTCTACTGTATTGTTTTTAAAGGTGGACATTCAGTGGTGATAAGATGAAGCATTACAGTACATTCTACAATATTACAGCCAATGTACACTATATTGCCAAAAGTATTCACTCAGTCATCCAAATCCTTGAATTCAGGTGTTCCAGTCACTTCCATGGCCACAGGTGTATAAAATCGAGCACCTGGGCATGGAGACTGAACTACAACCATTTGTGAAAGAATGGGTCGCTCTGAGGAGCTCAGTGAATTCCAGCGTGGTACCATGATGGAGGCCACCTGTGCAAGAAGTCTAGTCGAGAAATTTCCTCTCTACTTAATATTCCACAGTCAACTGTTAGTGGTATTATAACAAAGTGGAAATTATTGGGAATGACAGCAACTCATCCATGAAGTGGTAGGCCATGTAAAATCTCGTGGTCGCGTGGTCAGCGGATGCTGAGGCGCATAGTGCACAGATGTCACCAATGTTCTGCTGCATCAATAGCTACAGACCTCCAAACTTCATGTGGCCTTCAGATTAGCACAAGAACAGTGTGTGGAGAGCTTCAGAGAATGAGTTTCCATGGCTGAGCAGCTACATCCAAGTCTTATATCACCAAGTGCAATGCAAAGCGGCAGATGCAGTGGTGTAAAGCACGCCGCCACTGGACTCTAGCGCAGAGGAGACATGTTATCTGGATTGACAAATCACGCTTTTCTGTCTGGCAATCTGATGGATGAGTCTCAGTTTGGCAGATGCCAGGTGAACAGTACTTGTCCACTGTGCCATGTGTAAAGTTTGGTGGAGGGAGAATTATGGTGTGGGGTGTTTTTCAGGAGTTGGGCTCGGCCCCTTAGTTCCAGTGACAGGAACTCTTAATGCTTCAGCATACCAAGACATTCTGGACAATTTCATGGTCCCAACATTGTTGGAAGAATTTGAGGATGGCCCCTTCCTGTTCCAACATGACTGCACACCAGTGCACAAAGCAAGGTCCATAAAGACATGGATGAGCGAGTTTGGTGTGGAAGAACTTGACTGGCATGACAGAGTCCTAATCTCAACCCAACAGAACACCTTTGGGATGAATTAGAGTGGAGACTTAGACCCAGGCCTTCTCATCCAACATCAGTGTCTGACCTCACAAATGAGCTTATGGTCAAAAATTGCCATAAACACTCCTAAACCTTGTGAAAAGCCTTTCCAGAAGAGTTGAAACTGTTATAATTGCAAAGGGTGTGCCAACATCATATTGAACCCTTTGGATTAAGAATGGGATGTCACTCAAGTTCATGTGTGTGAACAAGTTGATACTTTGGCAGTAAAGTGTATACTGTAACATACATGGCCAATATATCCGTAAATACCAATATTGTGCTGATATCATACAGCCTACTGTCTAAGCAGCCATGTGTTGCTGTCATTGTCCAAAGAGTTTTAAGCAGTTTTATCTGCTGTATTATTGAAAAAAAACTCCACAAATCTCTGAAATCATACAAATTAAAGCCCTTGTGATAAATAACTGAACGACAACTTTATTAAACTTACAGTGTAACTCTATGTAAGACTCACTTGGGTTAGTGTTCACACTGCATGAGTTTTACTGGTGGCATGGCAGGCCAAATCTTTTTGAATACATTGGTAAAAGCCTCTGCAGCTCTTTTATTGACACATAGCAAAAGTGTGTAAAAGTGTGCCAGACCGACCAAAAAACATAAAAACAACTACTACGTTGAATTAAAATGCATACATCCCTACAGTTAATTTTCATCTTTGGAGATATTCTTTGGCAGTATTAAACTGATGTGTGTAGTGAATGCCATTTTTTTTCCTCCTGTGATGTATTATATAGATAAACGTATTACTTTGTGAAAGAGATCTTGATCTCAATGGGTTTTTATCTGGTTAAATAAAAGTTAAATACATAAACATGGCTTATATTGTCGCGCAGAATGAACCAACCTTAAAACACAGCAATCTTAAATGGGATTTGGTGTTTGATAAAGACAGTCTGGAGAGCTACAGTATGATGAGCCAGCATTACGATGTGCCATTTTTATGTTTTATCACTTAAAAAGCTATGCCTTTTGGCAAAGTACCATCAGTATTTCCGTGATAGTAACGCAAGACGTGCATTGATAATTGAAATTACTGAAAAGGGAAGAGTTTTTTTTTAACGGAGTCAATGCTACAAGTACAAATCATGTATAATACGTTAGGGCTGGCAAAGCCCTACTTTTCATATAACTCAACAATGTTAACATCTCATAACAATGACAAAAGTGCTGCAGGTTGATGAGACATACGTGCTGGATTTGTGGCTGAATTACGATGTGACCCAGTTAGCCTAGTGGCTAACGTTTAGCTATCTGGGCGGGGGTCTTGATTTTTGTATTAGACAAACGTTTAAATGTTTGCAGGCGCTTAGGTTGTATTTCTCAAAATAGTCCGAATGTGGTAAATGAGGATCCCAGGTTGCGTTAAGGCCGGTTAAAAGCCTGGACAAAAATAGCAAATGAAGCTAATGCTAACTGTCAACAGGATTTAGCAGCTTTGGCGCTAACCTTAAAGCTACACGCTGGAACAGAGTCGCTATTTAAGCTAACGTTTTTGTTAGCATGCTAGTAAGGCCTAAAGGCCGCCGAAACGTCATTCAAAGATCGTAAACCGTTTGAAGAAAAACGATTAAACATGAATTTGTGTGAACTCCTTTCCCAGACTGCTGGCACACCACACATGTACCGTGTAAGATTGGGTTATATTACCATGTGAATGATGAATTCTCGTGTTGTTTCTAGAGATTCCGATAACGGCGTCGTTCCTCGCGAGAGATGAGCCTTCGTGTGTTCCTCACGTGAACGGTCACTTCAGCAGCGGGGGAGCCCTGACTGTCAGAGACAGACCCCTCAGCACATGAACCAAGACAAGTGAAACATTTACATTCAATGTTCTCAAGAGCTAGGATACCACACACAACTTCAGGAAACTATTACTCTACATGCCATCCCCAGAAGTGCAATTAGTTTATTTTAAATGCACTCTCAAAGAACAACAAGGTGTTTTTAGAGGAGGTACTGATATCAGGAGGCATAAAAGGGGTAACAATTCAAGCGATTCTAAGGGCCCCCAAAAAATATTGGAGTGTAGGCAACATTTGCTAAGTGTATTTCAAGATTTATTTACTATTCACTTACAAAAAAAACAAGTCTTTCATGTTTTTCCAAAAAATAACATCCAAGGTGCTGCACTTCCAAATCAATAACATTCATACATGGGAGAGGCCATTTAGAATTCTTATTAGTGGATGTCTGTTCAAGCATTTTGCTGTATGCCAGAATGTCTGAATGGGATGCTAAATATTTTTAAGAGATTCATAAGGGCTGGTGACATAATTAAAGTCAATGATAAGACTGCTGTTTTAGTTTTAATATTCTGTAGTAACTTTGAGCCCTTTAATCTTTTTGTATGATCTTGTATCCTGTTGTTTTAATCTTCTACATTTAAAAAAAATGAAATAAAATAAGATAAAACAGAATATAAATAAGATAAATAAAAAATATTAAAAGCTTTAGATGGCCCAAATACTTATTGGTTTCTTAATTCTGTATTAATTATGAAGCAAAAGAAGTTATCCTTAAGGTCTCACTTATAATATCTCCAACGGAAGATAGGGTAGAATACAGAAAAACTGGCATCAATGTACACAGGTTAATGTGTCTGATGAGCTCATTTTTAAATGGGTCTTGCTGTAAATGTCAGTCATGTAATTTAACCCCCTCCAGTTCTTGGTCAGTTTCACACCCGTAAATCAGAAATCACAGCTTTATTATGGAAATTGGCTTCTTTCTTAATATACACTGTGTTTTGTGCATTGTCCATGGACATTAATTTAACTATTGGATAAACTGCCAAACTCTTTGTTGTAAAAAATTAAAGAAAATAAAAATAGAAAAATCTGCCTTATACACCAGTGTCAGATCTTGTAAGTATGGGTTGCACTCATAACTTTAACCTTTTGCTACAAAGTTTAGGCTCTCTTCGTTTTATGGTCGTGTTTTAATAAAGCACAAGGTTCGCTTGATATCTGTTTCTAATATTTTAACGTATCCTGTCACATCTAACCTTTTTCTCGTTGAACAGTCTGCTTTCTTGTCTAGATTTCTTAGTGATTACGGTTGAGGATTATTGCAATATATGCGGGTGAGTGTAACATAAATATCAAGACATCAAAACGCAGAAGTGACCACGCTAGCCAGGAGTCGAACGAAAAATTCTTCGAATCTTCTGATCCATAGTCCGACGCGTCATTTACTGCTTTGGTCAAATCTTGGTTGAATCTTGGTAGCCATAAGCCAGCTGACTGGCTCTTATGTGACGGGCTTTGCTCGACTTACAGGTGACAGGAACCTCATCATCTTCGCATGGTTTTAGTATTGCCTTCTTATAGCCGTTGACTTTTAACCCATTTTTCCTTTTTATTACGTGTAGATGGCGGATAAATAAAGCATTTTACTTATTTTTGTATACTATTGTTCATTAATTTAATTTGTATCAGACGATGTGGTGTGGGGAAAATAAATCAGCACTCGTTTGAAACTCTACGTCTGGCTTATTCATTCCAAGAGGCCGCTATGTTATGTTATGTTATGTTATTTTTAATTGTTTTATTTACTTCGGTTTAGTCTCTTTTACGTTAAATGTTTTTTTTTTATCATTCTTTTTACTAGTTTACTTTAACTGTTTAATTAACTAAACTTTATTTTTGCTATTTTAACTTTAAGCTTTCACTGTGCACTGTGTTTCTCATTCACTTTCACTATTCACGACTTTTATCTACTTTTATTTATTTATCTATCTATCTACTTTATTATTTGTGTTGGTTTTATCTTTCTTACCGTTTCCATCTCATTCTTTTACTTCAGTCTTATCGAGGGGGCGGGGGCAATTCGTGGTATCATCCAGCGATTCCATTGGTCAAATCTTGGTAGCCTAAATGAGTGGTAATTTGTTCTTGCAATTCTTGGTAGCAGTGTCACCCGTGATTGGTTAAACCTTGGTTGAATCTTGGTAGCGATAAGCCACCTGATTGGCTATTATGTGACGGGCTTTGCTCGATTTACAGGTGACAGGAAAATATGAGGTCGCAGTTTAAGTTTAATTTGTGATAAGATAGAGACAAGGGATAAGATGGGCCAGTGGCGCAATGGATAACGCGTCTGACTACGGATCAGAAGATTCTAGGTTCGACTCCTGGCTGGCTCGGGATTTTTTGCTTTTTGATGTCTTCATATTTGTGGTACTCTCATCCGTATGTATTGCAATGAAACTCGACCACCTCTAACTCCAGTACTATCTAGTCACAAATTAAACTCCAACTCTGACTTAATGCTCTGTAATTTTTAGTAAAACATTACACAACCTCACATCATTTAATTGAAAAAAATCAGATCTGAAAATTCTCAGAAAGCTTAAACCTTCAACCTTCACTGCTTACCATTTGTATCTCATTACATACGTTATTCAACCGTTAATTTAAGAAGAATCTCAATGATCTATCGCTATTACAGAGCAAAATAAATATTGCTCTGAATGAACCTTCTGTTTAATTTACTTACAGAAAACTGGCGGTACAGCCCTTTACCATGAATAATAAAATATGTGACAAGACAGTGATTCCAACATTAGGTCACAATGCTGAGGAGCATAGTTTAAATAATAAAACAAAAACATGAACCATGGTTGGTCCATGGGGGCGATGAAGGAGCTCATCTTGCTTGTACAACAAAAAACCACGTGGGGGAGCCAGCTAGCGAAAAATCAAAAGTAGCTCTTACTGTAATGTAGGCTATGTGTTACTCTAAAGGACCAAAAATGACTGAAGTATAAATTAATATAAAATTATAAATTGATGAATGCACAAACGAACACAATATATTTGTTTATTTATACATGTAGGCATTTGTTTCATAATTAACTTATATATTTATGCATTTATTTAATCATTAATTTACTTATTTATGAATTCAAACATTTAATCATTTATTTCCACTTTTTTTTAATTGTTCTGTTTTCATATCAATTTATTCATTAATTTATGGCTCATCCGGATAATATCCAGATGATTTGAGTTTTTTTTTGTGAGTGTGAATTGGGTTTTAAACTGTAAAAGGTAGACTTATTGCACAATTTAAAGCTCAAGTTTTTTTCTCACATGTTTTAAGGTTATTTGTTTCTTTAAACAGAACAACTTGGCCATAATATTTTTAAGCGGTCCAAAAATTATATTCCATCATATTTATTCCTTATCTGCTTGACAGATGTATAATTTGAGAAGAAGTGCACAGTTGGTCTGGGATAGGGCCCCATGTGATATCTTTGCTTAAAGGCACACCAGTGCCCCACCACAGCATTTAAGGTCCGCAGTCAGAGCATGGTTCATATTATTATTTCTTCAGATTCATATTATTATTTCTTCAGATTTAAGGTTTATAACTGAGGGCAGATTTGCACTAGGAGAAGTCCCAGCATAAAGTTTTGAATGTTCAGGCTGTAAACTCGTTGATCTCTGGCCATATAGTCTGCTTTGAATTGATCGCCTGTCTGTGATGTGTAAAGTTTACGTCACATCTTCCGCCTATAATATATAGGCTACATGTTGTTCATACCGGGTCACTAGTGAAGGCGTTGAAGGAGGAGACGCTTGCCCTGTTCCTCTCTGCAGTTCTCTGTTGTGTCGCAGTCCTCACAGGAGACCACCATGATGAAAACTTTCTTCCTTCTGGCGTCTCTTCTCTTTCTCTCTGTTACTGCAGAAGGAAGCTGTAAGTAACAATCCTTCCTCTGGCTGCACTGAAAAATCAACCATATGTAGTATTTTGTACCTGCAGGAAAAGACCCCATTTACTTTTAATTTATGTGACTACATTTCATATGTAATGTGAAAGTATTTGAATCGTCTGTTCACAGTTACATGACAACTGCGGTCAAGCCTGCGCGCCTCAGTTTTCCGTCGTCAAATCAGCCGCCCCTAAATTTGGAGTGCTCACGTCTTCATGACTTTACGGTAAATGCTCCGCCTTAAAGGTGAGGAGGTGACGGGCTGCGCGACCTCGTGAGGTTTAATATTTTCCGTTACCAACCTGAGAGTAAAATGTTGGCTCTAAAATACTAGTGTAACCATCATGTATAAACCAGATGTGTAGTAATATTGTATCAGAAAACGTCTGAGGTCCTTACATGCACGGCGCGGTTTTAGCCTTTTGGACTAAAATTCATATAAAACTAAAAAGATCACTTCTTGGATTATATGTGCATGTATAAAAATGTACTTATATTGTTTATTTTCCAAGAAATCAAGCTCTAGGGGCTATAATATTCAGACATTGTTACAAACTTTATTTTCCAATTAAATCATTCACTTTAATATGTACCACATGAAACCAGTATCTTTGTAAAGAGTACTTTCTTTATGATAAGTTGAAGCAATATGTACGTTTACTGTGTACTTTTTGAGTGATCCCCATTCAGAGTTCTCAGTATCCTATGAAAATCAGACATCGTAACTAACTCTGATGTCCAAAAATGTGTTTCTTCCATAAGTATCTCATGAAAGTGGTACCACTGTAAAGAGTACTTCCTGGACTATACAAGCAAGCAATGTAAAGTACTTTTAATCTGTACTTTTCAAGTAATACAATTTCAAACTACACAGTATAATACAGAAATAAGACATTGTCACTAATTTTGACATCCAATAAAATATTTTCCTTCCATTAGTACGTCATGACTCTTACATCATTGCAAAGAGTACTTCCTGGACTATATGTGCAAACAATGAAGTACATTTATTGTGTATTTTTCAAGTAGTCAACTTTTAAAGTAAATACTGTACAGCAATATTCAGACATTGTCACTAACCATGATGTCCATTAAAGGACTTGTCTTCCATTAGTACCTCCTTAAACCTATATCGTTGTAAAAAGTACTCCCAGGACTACATGTATTAATTAAAGACAATTATTTTATTAAACATCAAAATTAGTGACAGTGTCTGAATATTTTACCATCGTGTTTACTTTTTAAGTATATCACTTGAACAGTACACTGTAAATATACTTTGTACACACAGAGTAAAAGTAATATTCTTTGAACATATAGTCTGGGAAGTATTGTTTACAATAATGCAAGTTGCACAAGAATAGTGGGAAGAAGGTATTTTATTGGCCATCAAAGTTATTGACAGTATCTTGATAATGTAGTATAGGGTTAATGGAAAACTGGGGAGTGGCTGGCTTGACCACAGTGTGTCACGTAGGCTTGTGACATTAAACTATGTCTTGATTACCTCTTACCCAGAGGGTGGATATGTTCCAGCCTTGGTGCCGAAGGTGAAACTACAATGCCAATGGCATGAGCTGGGTGTGGTTTTTATTATGATTCACTTTATCAATTTTATATTCATTTTCTTTACTTTGGCACAGTTTCTTTGCATGGCTTATAATACATGCAAGACAACCGACTGACCTAGAATGTCTTTGGGTTTGTAAACATACTGAGTCTGGTCTTACATTGCCAGTATTTACTGTGACTGACTACATTACTGGTTCACAAACATTTCATTTTTGAGCCCCCCTTAAAACTGTTTAGCTCCACATGACAAAATCTAATACACTGTACAAAATTAACAAACACTATGACTGATTTCATTCATAAAATCCCAAAAGAATGGGCCATGTTCTTATCAAAAGACCTTTGAAGACAGTATGCAGTAAGTGTGTCATCTTTGTTTCTGCCTACAGTATATTAAATCCTTAATTTGAAAACCTCAGAGCTGACAGAGACTCAGGCCTCTCCTAGTGATCTCTGGTGACTCCTGTCAGAGGGCCTTGACCCCAAGTTGGGAGCACAGGGGCTACATTGCACAGGAAATCCACTATCTATTCTATAAAGCAAGGTTGCTGATTTCAAATATCATGACAACCAAGATCATTTTTAGAGCTTCCATCAACACTAATTAGCCACTCACTGAACCAGACTAAAGGGCCACATAGCCCTTCACAAGAGCCATTGTGTTTTTCTGTATTCGTCATGATGTGTACAGTCATGTTATTTGAGTCTGTGTAGAGGTCATCCATCTTATCGTTTGAGTCTGTGTAGAGGTCATCCATCTTATCCTCACATGCCCCTCCCACTGGCACCTTATATCCAGCTGTGCCATATACACTCTAAGGTTTTTGTCAGACTATAACTGTTTTTACACCCATCAAGAAAAGGCAGAAAGAGACAGAATTCAAATCTGCTAGGCTCAGAAGATGTGAGGACTTGCAGAGGCTTCTGCAATGAGGTTTTGTGGCACAGACTAGAGCTTCTGAGAAGTTAGTGCCTGGAATAAATGAAACACATGTAATGATTGATTCTAAACAAATTAAAGCAATCCTAACGTGAGGGCCTTGACCTGTGTCAGTAGCATTCTTATAGACCCTCAATTCACATTTCCCCCCTTGGAAAAGCCTTTGTTAAGGTCCTGATCTGCATTTTCTCCATTTAAAGTGAACTAATTAGAGCAGTGGTTCTCTCACCACCCCCTCAATGAGAAACATAATACATATCTCTAAAGATTTATAACCACTCAAATTTACTTCAAGAAAAATATTGCCCTCAGTGATGACACCCCCACCCCCACCCCCTTAAAAAGGCCTAATGATAGTACCAGAATTTTACTAGAGAGACAGGACAGTGTTCACCCTTGATCATATTTTTTTGCACTTGCAGCATTATTAATCTTTCTTGTATCAACAGGACTTTAAACCGTATGCACCCGGCCAAAGTTGAAGCAGGGCGTGCCTCTAATCCTCACCAGCACTGATGTAGTCTGAATGGCTGAAATATTGGCTGTGTTCCCACCTGCTTACCTTAAGTAGTCCTCATTAATAAAGCATAGTGAAAACCTTTGAACCCTAGTGCTCATTGTATATCTAACTATTAATCAGTAAGCTTTATGATCATAAAAGCTGATTGTAAAAGAACTTGTGCCAGAGCATATGACCCATTTTGAAATACTGCTTATCAAACAAATAGATTAAAAAAAATTAAAGAGTGCATTTTTTTCAGTAACAACCAACCTGATCATAACATCTTTCAAGGACTTTATTTTACCAAGGCATGATATAAACTGAAAAGGCATGTTTCAAGATCAGAAGCCAAAGTGCTTTTCAGTGAAATGTAAGAAAAGATAGCGATGGACAATAAAAGACAGTGACACAAAAGCAGACAGACGAGTTACTCAAAGGGGGGTCGAAGGAGATGGGTCCTCAGCAACAGTCTGTTTTAGTTTTTAGCCTTAAGTGAGGGATAACCAGCAGACCCTGGCCAGAGGACCTCAGAGTCCTGCTGCTGCTAAATGGCTTCAAAAGTTCTGAACATAAGCAAGTTCTAGACCATGCAATGCTCTGTCCAAAACCACAAGGCTTTAGAACTAAATCTTACTTGGGAGCCAGGCAACCTCCATGAAAACATAGTGAGCAGCCTTGTAGCAGCATTTTTAATTACCTGTGGAGACAAACATGATAAGGACAAATTTATGATCCAGGCATAGATTAATTAGTCTCATTTTAATCCCTTTGTCTCTGCCCTCATTCTTACCTCAACCCACTCACATTTATAACACAGCTTCAATGGATAGCTGTTCAACATGAGTCTGGTTCTGCTCAAGACTGCTTAACACAGGTTTTTTTTTTCTTGCCACCGCAATCAACTGTTACTGATTTGTGGCTAAATGTTTAACTCATAGTAGATTCATGTTGAGTTTGGAATAAAAATCTAAAAATTAATTTATTAATCAAAATAACCAAAATAATAATAATAATCAAATCAATAAAATATTTATAAAATGAAGATTATGGTCTCAACCTACTTTTTTGTTAAGTGTCTTGAGATAACATTTTTCATGATTTGGTTTTATACAAAAAAAAAAGATTTATTGATTTACTGACTGTAGGCTGTTCAAAGACAAAATGCTAAGATAACTAAATACAAAGTTACGATAGTCTCACTTTTTCACACAACAGGCCTCAGTTTGGAAATATTCTTTAAGTGATAGAAGAAGAGCAGACCAAACTGCTCCGAGCCTGACCAAGACAGGAATAAAATGAAAAAATGCCAGACATTCAAACATGTAATATTTCATAATAGGCTTTTTACTACCAAGCCAGGTTTCAAATTTGTATTTTTTATTGTCTTCCAGGCACCATTTTCTTATTTTAGTATTCCTAGTCAAAAAGTTTCAACAGTCTCAGTGTCCATTAAGGTTTTTTATTTTTTCATTAAGCGAACATAGCACAGATAAAATTTAAAAAGCACTTTCCCTGCATAAATATCCAATGTAGGGAAAGAAGAAAACAACATAAAACATGGTAATGTTATGGCACAATGATTACTAATGCATCAGAATGTATTATGTATTAAAAGCTGACATGTTTCAGATCATGTTTATTAAAATAATCCTGTCTAAGAATTTGTAAGCAAGAAATAACTGTTTTAGTTGTAGTTTTCTTTCTACAAAGTTGTCAGACCATAATTTGTTTTGCACACATTGTAATGTCATGTTATATAGAGGAATTAACTTTTTTTCTGATATATATGAGCTGTGAAATGATATCAGTAGAACTATATATCATTACATTTTACAATATCATATTAATATATCATAGTGCAATATCAATATTATATCAATTAATAAATTATAGAATTTTAGAACATTTGTTCTGCTTTTAATTAGCCTCTGGTCACTGGATGGCAGCAGCCATTTTTGCCATTTGACCCCCTTCACACTGTTGTTGACTGTTATTTCTGTCACAAGGACCATATACTAAGTTTATTTATATTGCATGGAAAATGCTTTGAAAAATGTGCTATGTGTAACTTGAAAAAGATTTCAATTATTAGCCAAGACTGACTCAGCTTCTCTATCTGACAGCACCTGAAGTCCACACAGCACTAGGAGGTCTTAGAGGTGGGTATGTGAGTGTTAAGGGGAAGGAGTCTGGGGTCCATGCCTACCTGGGCATCCCCTTTGCAAAGCCACCTGTGGGCCCTGCTCTGAGACTGGCTGCCCCTCAGCCTGTTGAGGCATGGGGAGGAGTGAGAGATGCCACCCAGCAGCCATTCATGTAAGTGATTGATGTGTTTTCAAGTGAAAAATATCACACGCTGATACAGCATGTCTTTAATGGTTGATATGATGTTTATAAAGTAACTTGAACCTGAACCTGTCTGTTCAACAGATGTATTCAACCTAGACAATTTACGCTAGAGCTTCTCGAACAGTTTGGGGACATGACACCAGATATCCCAGATGTTTCTGAGGATTGTCTTTATCTGAACATTTACACTCCTGCAAACAGAGCAAATAATGCCAGACTTCCGGTAAGGACTTTTCACACAGTTACTGATATCAAGCTTTTGACAGAGTTCTTGGTGAAGTTTGTTTGATTGAGTGGAATCATTAAAACAGTTTTACTGATAATGACCAGATTTGGACTCAGACTGCATGACATCACTTCTACATCCAAGAGAAACTCAAGTTTTTGTTTATGTCCTGAAGTTGATGTCATAATAAAGGTCAGGTAAAATGTTCTCAGTGCTGTGTAAAACACAAACAAAGTCTTTTATCCTCCCAGGTTATGGTCTGGATCCATGGTGGAGGTTTTGCTACAGGGTCAGCATCTATGTATGATGGCTCTGCACTGGCTGCATACCAGGATGTGGTTGTGGTTCTGATCCAGTACCGTTTGGGACTGCTGGGCTTTCTCAGGTAAAAAGACTGGAGTTTATTTTTTTCAGTGGATTTCTCCTTCCTATTATCGTTTTTTTTGTTTGCTTTGTTTTGTTTTGTTTTGTTTTGTTATGTTTTTTACCGTATAATCGTCTGATAACTTTCATGTGACGTCAAACACTTGTGCAAAACGCCCCTGGTGGGCATAAAATGCTTCCCACTGACTAGTGTGGAAAAACTGACAGTCTCAGTTTTACACAATTTAACCTGGTTAAATTTTTTTTGGATGAAAGACTGTGATTTTTGCATTTGATTGACGCACTGATGAAGATCATTTTTCAGTCAAAACCCAGAGGGGAGCATATAGTGGATAAATGCTGTCAAAAGCACTATAACAGCTTTAAGTTACAAAGACAGAACAGACTGCTCTTTGTCCTGACATAAAATTTTTGTGTTAAATTGATCAGATCATTACTGTGTTTCATAAAACACTGAAAGTTTCAGCTGCAGTGATCCTGACACATCAGTAAACAACATAAAGAAGAAATAAGCCAACTGGAGAATCACTGATCCTGTAAAAAATACATTAGACTGCCCATATGTTTATATATTTTTATCCTGGCAGTGGTGTAAGGGGAGGGTTTCTCCACTATCTTATTGTGTAAATATACCTGTGTGTAATGGTCCAAAGGGCCCTCAAACATGCTGATGTTCACAAATATCTCAGTGTTTCTGCATTTTTCATGCATATAAACGTGTCTTTTTGTAAAGATGAAAAGTTAAAAGCCTGTGCCACATCTTCACACACTGACCAATACTAAGTGACAAACACACATACACACACATACAGTATATATAAATATGTGTGTGTGTATGTATATATATATATATATATATATATATATATATATATATATATATATATATATATATATATATATATATATATATATATATATATTTATTTATTTATTTATTTATTTATATATATACATATATATATATGTATGTATAAATAGATAGATAGATAGATAGATAGATATAGATATATATATACTGGAGGAGATATGGACTATATATATGTTTATATGTATCGTCCACATCTCCTCCCCAGAGATTGAAAAGCACAATTACAGTGTTACATGAAGATAATCGTATTTTATGAAATAAATCATGTCCCTAACTGACAAAGTGCTGATCCTATGAAGTCATCATAAGCTGAAAATGAAATTCATCCTGATACCTGCTGTCACGGTGTAAGATTTCTTTTTTTCTTTTTTTAAAGCCCCCCTGTCCCTAAACTTGGAAAGATGCACAACTGAGCAGTAAAGACAGAAAATACTTCACGTATTCACAAATTATTTCAACAATAAATCAGCCTATAAAGCAGAGTAACAAAGTCTGAAACAACTGACCCAATCATCTCAAAGTCTTGGCTTTAATAGTTACAGGCTGTCAGATAGGTTCCAATCATCTATATTTTCTTTTTCATAGGTTTTATTTCTTGCACTGATATTTCATTGGTATACAGAGTTGCTAAGCACAAACTGTGCGCACACAAACACATAGACAACGAGAGATGGGAAGAAAAAAATGCCTATGTTTTGTACTGTCAAAAACCTGAATTAAAAAAGCAAAGGTCACATCCTGGTGGATCCTCTAATAACAGCAGCAACAGAGCTCACAACCAGTGAAGGCCACAACAAACCAAACAAAAATCTCTTTGCAGTTACCGAGGCTGTCTACGACCACAGTCACTCAGATAAACACACACCAACACTAGTCATATAAGTCCATCAGTCCAGCAAAATGTACCATTCACACACCAGCTCCACAAAGCGGCTCATTAAATATGATTTCACACACCAAAAGTTGAGGGGGATCATGACAAGAGAAAAGCAGCAGGGCTTGTCCATATCTTTAGTCCAGTGTAATAGATGTTGTAATCCACCTGATCAGGTACCTGCTGTCCCCCACCTGTCTGTTCTGCTGCTCAATGAAGTCCCTATAACTCTGTCAGGTTACACAGCAAGTCGGTGGCATTTACTCTTCCAGTTGTTATGATTTGATGTATGTCCAGGTAACTTCCACTTAGAAACTCGTCCTCAACCGCTTCATTTTTTGGTGAATTAAAAGAAACAGACTGGCACACTGAGAATGCACATTACCATTCCATGCCCTTTTAAGCAAAGACTTATCAGGTAATTTGACAGGCAAGGGCAGGGCCGCCTGGACTGCGGGATCCCAGCATTGTGGGGGATGTAGGGGTATAACTAACAGCCCAGCTATGGACATTAGGTACATATACACTGTGAGAAACATTTGTTGACGGACACTGAAACTCATCCAACCAGTCTAGTTTTTCCATCCATCCATTATCTATACCACATCCTTTTCAGGGACACAGGGACAGGACCCTATCCCAGGTGACACTGGGGAAGAGGCAGGGTACACTCTGGATAGGTTGTCAGGCAATCACAGGGCAGACACATAGAGACAGACAACCATTCACCCACACACTCACAGCTAAGATCGTTTCATCACTGAATGAGCTCGCAAGAATGTTTCGGTTTGTGAGGAAAGTTTTGTACCTGGAAACACAAACCTGTGGACCCATGTAAAGCTATCAGTATCCTGTCATCTGAACTGAACACAGCCTAAAAACTTAAATTATATGCTCTGTCCAGCACTGGAGATGAACATCTGCCGGGGAACTATGGCCTTCTGGACCAGGTACAAGCTCTGAGGTGGATTCAGGAGCACATTCACAACTTTGGTGGCAACCCAAATTCAGTTACCATATTTGGGGAGTCTGCTGGTGGAGTAAGCGTGTCCCTCCTGGTATGAATGAGAAACACACATTAAACTGCTTTTTTTTAACAGTTGTTTTGTGCCTAGATGGCCTATTTATGCAGGAGCTTATTTTTTGTTTCTATCAACAGCTTCTTACACCTTTGAGTCAAGGACTTTTCCACCGTGCCATCGCTGAGAGTGGCACTGCTCTAATAGATACAGTAGTAGGAAATAATCCTCTACCAACAGCGCAGGTAGGTTATTTGTGAAGATGTATTCATTGCACGATATTTAAATTATTATTACTCAACCTCATTGTTTTTTAAACTGTTGAGGTAACATTTACATTTTGTCTTGAGGTAATTGCGAACTTGTCTGGCTGTAGCATTGAGAGCACAGCGAGGATCGCTGACTGCATGAAAAACGTTGATATTGAAACTCTCCTGCCACTTACAGCGGTGAGTTTTTGTATGAAACACTTGAAGCTCAGTGTGAAAAGGTTGTCCTGTGTAATTACTTTATAAAAATTTTCCTTTACATTTTTGTTCTCTTAAGGATGAAAGAGTAAGACTCACTGTAAATATTGATGGACACTTCCTGACCAAATCTGTGGATGAGTTGTTGAGCAAGCAGGAAATTCTCAAAATTCCCTTCATGACTGGTGTCAATAATCATGAAGGGGGCTACCTACTCACTAATGTAAGTTCACCCACTAAAATAAAAATTAAGAAACTGATAAGTGACTCACATTTGAGCCTGTTAAATAATGATTTAGTTCAACTTTGGTGCTTGTCTGACATGTTAATCCCAGCTGTGTTTCTCCTCAGTTCTTTGCTCCCAAAAACTGGACAGAGGGCATGGATCTGGAGTCTGTCAGGGGCGTGCTCTCTATGTTTTTCCCTGATCCTATCATCTCTGATCTAATGATAGAGGAATATATGGGAAATGGAGAGGATCCTGTGACGAACCGAAATGGATATACTGAGCTGCTCGGAGATATGATGTTCCTGATTTCTGCCATCAGGACTGTCAATGCTCACAGAGGTATTTAACATAATGAAAAAGTGTCTGGCTGGCTACACACTTAATAATTTAATGACATATTTTACTCTTATTTACCCCTTTGAAGGTATGGGTCGCAGGCTTGTCCCAAACTTATGATTAATCCAAACAGTCCTTACATGACCTTAAACTTAACAAAAAAATAAGTAGGGTGAAATGGAAAAATATGTGCATATGAACAAAAAGCACACTTTTATTTATGGTTCTTCTTTCAAAAATAAGTTTCTATGACCTGCTCTTAACCAACACCCCCTTCCCCTAACATGAGAAATTACCCTACTCCCCTTTGTTGCTAATCTAAATTCTCAGAATGTCTGTGCTTTAAAAAGTCAGTTTTGAGCATCCCCCCTGATGTTGTCATTATGGGACATGTCACCTCTCGAAGAAAGGAGATCCACCTTGAGCCAGATTTTTTCTTTTGGAAGAAAAATAGCCAGGCATGTCTCTACAAACAAAGTAACCAGTAAAGCATAGTGCCAAAGAGACAAAGTCACATTTGATTCATGAGAGGGGTGTGATCAGACACACAGCTTATTATTATATAAACAAAAACAGCCTGTTCTGAGCAGGGCTGAAACAGAGTGGTTAATGGGCATTGCAAAATCCAATATTTGACTGGATTTTTAGGCAAAAAACTTATATACTGTATGTTTTCTGAACATCTTGGACCAGTGTTAACATTTAAAAGTGTACATTTGTTTGTTTGTTTGTTTTTAGGTAAAAAGTAGAACTCAGTTGCATTCTCAGCGTGGAATATGCCCCTGGTTTCCTGCTTTCATGTAGCTTTTGCACCAGACAGTGGTTACTTGCAGGAAGCATAGACTTTACAGCACTCATTGACACACCATCCTTCCAGTCTCAGTGTTGCTGCTTGAGGTAATGACTAGGACTGGAAGCCTAGAAGTAAAAATGTGAGAGTGGCCACTTCAGAAGATAGAAATGAGAACTGGACTGATAAGCTGTTGAAAGTTAAAGTATTGTTATCAACTGTAAAACTACTACTTCAAAGTTAAAAAAAAATACATACTGTTACTTAAAAGATGGTTAAAATGGGAAAATCCAATAGGGTGTTGCCAGCCTTAAGAATTCTGTCATAGTTATGGTCACATTTTTAGAATCAAGAAGTGAGATATCTTTGTCGTCTTAGATGCCGGAGCACCTGTTTATCTGTATGAGTACCGGTATCCTCCACAATACCTGCAGGCAAGAAGGCCAAGCTTTGTTAAGGCTGACCATTCAGATGAAATCTTTGCAGTTCTGGGATTCTGTTTTACTACTAAACATGCCAAAATACAAGGTTGAGTATTAACAAAACCTTTACAACTTAATATATATCTTTCCTCTGTGTTCAAGTGTTAAACCAGTCTGTGTTTGCTGTAGAATCCTGCTGTAAAGAAGAGGAAGAGTTCAGCAAAATCATGATGAGCTACTGGGGCAACTTTGCTCGCACAGGGTAAGGACCAGCCCTCACTGGAGACACTAATGCACATTTAGATCAACAAAATTGTTACTAACTTGTGTGCATGTGTGTGTAGGTCTCCTAATGGGGAAGGTCTGGTTTACTGGCCAAAGTACGGAGCAGAAGAAAAATACTTGGCATTGGATTTGAAGAAGCAAAGCATTGGTCAACACTTGAAGAATAACCGGTTCATCCTCTTTACCCAGACCATCCCGGAGAAGATGCAGCAGCAGAAAGAAAAAGCAGAACATGGCGAGCTGTAAAACAGTCTCTTCTTATTTCTGTGACTCTGCAATTACTTACTGATCGCAGATATAAACAACAAAAAGCCAGTGGCTAATACATTTGACATACTTTAGGACTTTTGAGACACAAAGTGAAACAAAAAAAAATTACAGGGTGTGAAATTTGGTAAATGGGCTCTTTTTCAAAAACAGATTTCTTTAAAGATTATGTTTACTCTCATATCATATTCATTGCATATCATGGGCCTTTTTACCCTTGTCAAGTGACTGAGACCATTTAAATCACTCAGATATTTGCCAGAACATCACTTCAGGTATGTTTACATAACATAGTATTGGAGAATCCTTCCCCTTACACCATTGCCATGATGAAAATTCACAGATATTTTGGCAGTTTTATGTAATTTGGGTGGAGTTGGATAAATAATTCTGTTGTTAAGCACGTACAGAACAAAACTGTCTTCATCGAAACATTTGCTTGTGAATCTTATTTGCTGATATCCTCAGGATCACTCTTAGCTTACACTTTCCACGAACTTTATGGCACAGTTGTTTTAATAAAGGAAGTTATGTCATGATCAATTTAGCACAAAATTTGTATGCCAGGGTTAAGAGAAGTATTTTTGTTCCCACTGTTTTTGTTACCAGGATTAATCGAGCATCTGACATCAAAAAACAACTTTTTGTTCCTCTCTGTGATAAAAGAGTGATTTATAATCCAAAGTCCAAAAATGTCCAACATTTACACCAATTTACTGTGAGAAATTAAACTGAATAAGATCTGAAGAGAGTTTCAATGAGGTGGTACCTTAATAAAAGATATGTCTTGGTTATTGTTGTTATTCTCCTGACTGGTGCTTATTGTATCCTTTTCTTTTGAGACTTTTCTTCGTCATCTTCATTATTCTCCAACACCTCGGACAGAAAGCAAACAAAGAGACAACTTCAACACAACTAGAGTATCAAAAATATCTAAAAAAAAAAAAAAAAAAAAAAAAAAAGCACAAAAATGATTACTTGTAAGAACTTTTTAAGACCCATAAAAGGTAAAAAAGACCATTAGTAACTTTGAATATGAAGGTGGGAGACACATTCTTTCTGTATGTTAACAAAAGGATCACAGCCACATACTGCATACTGCTGCCTGTAACGTGGGTGTTGGACTTGCAGGAAGTTTAATGAACTACAAGTTATACTAAACATAATAAAAACTGATCATATAAGAAGATAAAAAAAGAGGAAAAGGCATGCATTAATTCTGACAAGTCAAATTGGATAGCTCCCCTCCTACAATTTAAGAATTTTTTAACATCTAAAGACACTGATTTTCAAATTTAATGACTTTTCAAAGATTTGCAGGGGCCATTTTTCTGACAGCACCTTGTTAGATTTATTTATGGTATGCTATCAGTGAAGTTCCTGCTCCAATACAAGGAAGAATAATCTGAAAGTACTTAATTCCAAAATGTAACCTATTTATATTTGCTCAAAGTACGAATGTTTGTCTATGTCCAGCATTTCAACATACAGTGATACAAACACAGAAAATAAATAACTGTATTATATCAAAGCAATACTACACATTTAGCCGCCCTGGTTACAGTCTTCAACTGTTATCTGAACAATCTCGTCCAACTCTTGTTCAGAAATTGTTCACAAGTGTAAACAGAAAAAAAAGAAAACCCTGCTGGGTTAGCAAAATATCATTTAGTGACAATGCTGCCATCAAGCACACTATCTTAATGCACACCAGTCTCAGTGTTGTGTGAATGTTTTATGATTAATTTTTGTCAACAGCATTTGTAGCCCAAGGTCCATTTTACATCAGCTCTACATACATAACCATAGAAATGTTGTATTGGGCCCAAATGCAAATGATTTCCCATCTGTTTAAAGTGGTGCAGTGGAGTTAGCATTTAGCACTTCATGGTTCCCAAGGCAGACATTATATATGGGATGTTAGGAAAAAATAACGCTTAATACCTGAAATAAGGTTCAAGATGAACACATGCATATGAGACTTCAGTTTGATCAAAAAATAAAATGCATTTGATATCTCCCTGCTTTTAAATTTGAAAGAACTGATGTGTTTAAAAGGGCACCCAATCTGCTGAAAAGGATGACAAAAATGGCTGGGGGCCATAATGCAGCATTGGGATTTTTTTTTTTTTTTTTTTTTCAATGAATAATAATTTATTCACCATTGCTACAGCCGTGAGAATCAACTTGTTCAGGTCATTCAACTGAGAGGAAATTCTTAAATAAGAGGTTTCAATGTCACGTTATATATTGGTCAAATTATAGCTGCTTCTATGTTATACCATGTTGAAATTCTGTAATTGCTCATTTATAACATTTTACTCTTGGACAATATTGGGCATGACAATAAACTGCATCCGGTGACATGGCTCAGGCTCGGGAGAGCTGGTGTTCTGGGGAGTGAGGAGTCACCTCTTAAGTGTCATTACTCCCAGGTTCACTCAGGCCTGAAACGATAGCACCTGTAAGGGCTCCAACTATGGGTTAAATAGTAGGTAAACACTCTGGTTGCTGATTAGTATACACAGCCAAGACCCCAACGGCAAATCTAAGCTGAAGAAGAACATCCTTGATCTCAACAATTAATTTGATGGAAGAGGACTATGCCAGACGGGCTGGCTAAAAGGCACTATTCACCTCCTACAGAGGATAGTGGCAGTCCGTTGCAGTTCATTTATCTGATACTGCATGTCGCATCTCACATGCACCACAGTGGAAGTTTCTGGGATCATAGTGAGTGTGTCACTTCCACACAATGAACTAAATATCTGTTTCACAATTTTTTTTGCCACAGTCCTTATTATTGGCAATAATCCAAGAACTGATAGGGAACGAGTCCTAGGGTTTTTAGAAGGACCCAAGAGCAAACCGAGACAGGATAAAAGGTGCACAACTCAGGAATTTATTGATTAAACAAACAGAGGGAACAGAGGGTGAGAGCTTCTGGTGAGTGCTGGGATCCTGGAGACACTGAAAGAGAGGAGCAGAGACAATGGGTGAGTAAAAAGCTCTCTTAGAAACAAGATCAAACACTCAGGGTGAATCCCAATTCTACCCCTGAGCCCTTCCCCTTCGTCTTACCCCTTCCCCTTACCTCTCTGTTTTGAGGTCCAAGGGGAAGGGGTGAAAACATGCTACTGAGAAATGAGGTGCCACTCGATTCCCATTACGTCATCACCCAGAGCCGCTCGCTGGCTGTGATGTAGGCAGATGTGACAATAACCGTAGCTACAGCTGTGAAAGCTTTTATAAGGAGAAATTTTAAAATACGACCAACGATTCAAAACATGATAAATATTTACTTAATGATTTAATAATTACTTATAATTATGCGCTTCCTTCGGTCTCCGCTCTGCCTTCGTGTCAGCGGGCGGGATGTATTATGGGAAATTCTCATACCCCTTCCTTTCAAGTGAGGTCCTTGTCTGTCTTCGTTTTAAGGGCTGTGTAGCCCTTTGTCTTAGCCCTTCCCCTTAGCCCTACGGAGGGAAGGGACATCCCTTCACTTGATGTGAACGCGTAAAACCAAGGGGTAAGGGGTAAGACAAGTGCCAAGGGGTAGAACTGGGACGGACCCTAAATACATGGACTAGGTTTCCAAGTACTAGAGATGGCCAACAATACCACATGAACAAGTGGGAATCATCCGGCACTGGTGAAGAGACTGCTGCAGGCTTAAGAAGGGTGAGCTGATTCCTGAGATGAGGAGCAGGTGTGATCCAGCAGGGAACCACAGCTCCAGGTAGACACGCTCCCTCTTAAGGAGGGAGAAGGCAGCAGGAGCAGGGAAAAAGTCACAACAGCAGAATCCTCACAAGAACACTTTGAAAAATCTCCGAGTCTTTTGTCCAGAGAACCAGTGGGATGCTAACTTCCAGGTTGGCCTACAAAAACATGTCATCCCAGCGTCACTCTTATACATTTAAAATGAGCATTCTGCCAAGATCGCTTTATCTTCTTCAGAATCTTCCAGTCTTAATATCAACCAAACAATTCATAGAACGGGATGTGATGGTATCCAGATATTTATGGCAGGGGAAAAAACTTAGGATCAGGTATAAGGCCTTACAACTAAGCAAGGAATGTGGGGTCATGGGTCTCCCCTCCCTGAGAGAATATTACTACGCAGCACAGTTCAGGCCAGTGATTTGCTTATGTACCCCAGCATACTCTGCGCACTTTTGAAGCTACAATTGCTGACAGTGTATTTTTAAATAAACTGCTGAACATAAGCAACCCTTGGATAAATATACTATGTAATGGTTCTGTCTTATTTGTTTGCTTTATGTAATTTCTGGTTTCAAGTTCCTGTTTTATTTTGCTAATTCCTGTCTCCCTCTCTTTCAGTTCCTGGTTCGTCTCTCTCCTCTGCCAGATCAACTCAAGTTCTTTGTAATTATTCAGCACTCTTTCTCTGATTAGTCTCCAGTGTTTTTTGACCTGTTTCCTGCTTCCCTTTTTTGATTTCTCGCCTGCTGATTCTGTGCTCCTGCCTGTTCTTCTGCTTTGTGGGAACGACCTTGTTTCTGAATAAAGACTATGCCTTTTGTGTCACGATCAATCTACACATTTGAACCATTCTTGTCTGTGTCGTGATATGCTATTGAGATCCTGGCAGGAAGCTGTGAAAAAATATATTGTTTGAATGATTCAATTAAACTGCTGTAATGTTGTGCTTATGACACTGAACTTATTCCAAATAGGTAGTAAAAAATCTATAGGTCAAACAAATTATTACTCATTTACTAAGAATGGAACAGTCCATAGTTTTGAATTCCTATAGAGAAAGTAAAATCTTGAACAAAAGGATTTTTATAGATATATTCAAGTTAGAAACTACTTTAACCAGAATATGAGTACTTATTCAGGAAAAGCAGAAACAGGAATTTTGAATGTTCTTTTGTCAGTTTCGGAATCTCTGTGTACTAAGATTATCTCTAAACTCTAGAAAGACTCTGTTATGGGTCTAGTTAGATCGATGTCATCAGCTATCGACTAGTTTTGTCTTGTGCTGTAGTCTCAGGCTCCTGTCTCCCGCACTGTTGTTATTCTTTCCATGGCTGTACTGAAAACGCGTGTCTGTCGTCATCCATGAAAAGTTAACCTCAAAAAAGATTACCTCGGCGGAGGTAACAATATCCCTTTTATTGTCAGTACAGTAGATATGGGTGATGGATGGAGTAATAATGCTAAAAAGTTGGTTCAAATTCTTCTGGCTGGAAATACAAAAGTCATACAACAAGGAATTGGCTGAAACCTCACTTACCCACCATTGATGAATGGATAGACATTATTTATGAAATCTGTGTCATGGAATGGTTGTCATTTTCCCTCAAACTCCAGAGGGATAGATTTTTACAAAATCTGGAGCAAATGGACTGAATATGTCAAAGCTATAAAACCAGACTTCATTTAATTTAATAGAGTAAAAGGGCAGGATCACTGTGTAATATTGACCTAGATATTTTCTGTGACCTTCAACCTGCTCTTTTTTTATTTAGTTTTATTATTATTATTTCTATTCCTCCCCAATGTGAAAGCTTCCCATTATCTTCTTGTAAGTAATTCACACCTTGGTTAACATTAAGGTGAAAAAAGAAAATAACTGGGAACGCTAAACTGAGGAAATTTCAGATGAACTGCAGTAACTGTGTGCAAATGTGTGTAAGTCTGACTGAAATGTTTCGCAGCATTGTCATTTGTGAGTGCTCTTTCTAAATAAAAAATTAATATACAAAACATTACACTATCATGCTGGTAACATTAAGAACTTGACTTGGATTTATCTTTTTTGAGACAAACATTTTATTGAGTGGACACAAAGAAATGAACAAGGGAAAGTATGTACAACAAGGGAATCAGGCTTCCACTGGCCCCCTCTGGGGGGGCTTAGCCCTAAAAGATATTGATCAATATCTGAAAAACAGTTAAATAATTCAATCATACCTTGTGGTGCTCTAAAGAGTGCTCTGTTTAATATTTATGTTTTCCAAAGGGATAAAATATTGACCAAACGAACCCAATAATTTCCTTCCATTTCCCAAGCAAGCTAGACTGGCCATCTTACTCTGAGAGCATAATATTCAACACAAACTCCAGGAGTCTTACCTTCCCTGTCTTTATTCATGCTCCTACACCCATGACCTCCTCAATGACTTGCAGTAGCTCAAAGATCTATTGAAAAGAAAAACACAAGTCAATAAATTCATCTTTCATATGTTGTATCTATGTGAAAAACATACACATGACTGATGACAATTTTATTTAGCCGCTGGTCACTAAGGTTCATGGCTCTCAGTTTTAAGCGCTGTCTCAGGTTTAGTGATGTGGATGGGTGCTGCCATAGGAACATCCTATTAGAACAGATAGCTCCATTTAGTAGATCATCATATACGCTCTGAAAGCAAAGAGAAAATGGTGAACATTTAATCACTGATAGAAAATTTAATTACTTACAGAACAGTCTATTTAAAAGTTACCTTGATGTTATCCTTGGATAAAAAAAACTACCAGAATTCCTTCTTGCTCAACAGCATCCATTTTCCTGCAGATAGAGGATGAAAAAAATGAGGACTGCCAGCAGCTACTGCAAAAAATAGGCATTACTCAGCTACTGGGACTCAAAACTATTTGTACAATCATTTATCAGTAAGCATCTCCAGATTACAGACAAGAAGTTAATTCAGATGACATTTTGTGGTGAAAATGTGATAATGCAGTCAAAATGGCTAGCCTCTCTCATAAAAGTGCAGGCTGAGTGTGTCAGCCAAGTGATCATCATTTCTTGCCCTACGTTCTGTTATTTTTGTGAGACACTACATACAGATATTTAACTAGTAGTAATTTGGTCTGTCATTCGTATCTGTGCATCCACAGTTGAGTCAATGTTGAGATATTCATGGCACTTTCCAGCACAATCTTTGTGCAGCCAGCCCTTGCACATTTGGCACTGCACTCTACATATTGAAGTGTCCTTGGGCAAGACACTGAAACCACACTTGCCCTCCCTTGTATGAATGTGTGTGAATGATTGGCCCCGCAAAGAGCCTGTCTGCGAACAGAGCTGTATGTATGTATGTGTGTGTGTGAAAGGGTGAATGCAGTGTAAAGCACTTTGAGTGGTCCGAGTGATTAGAAAGTGCCATATAAGTGCAAGTACTATCATGGTGTGTTTCTGAATTATAGTAGTGGCACAAAATAGACAATGAAAATGACCTTGATCTCAGCAGGACAGATTGCATCTGCATATAACTTTTCAGTAAAACGGAGAGTAGAAAAATGACTTAAAATCCTATAAAGATATTCAATTGCATTTTTCCTTAACTGAAACAGTGAAACAGTGAAACACCACAACTAGGGATCTGGGGGGGTATTGGGTGTTGTGGGTTATCATTCAACAGGGTTGCCAGGTGTACGAGAATGATCGTATTTGTATGATAATTTGGCCCTCTGTACGATGTACGATCAATAATTCAACAAAAGGCTAGATGTACAATAATTTGACAGTTTTGCGAACTGCGCAGTATGTATACTGATATAGTAACCTACTGTTACATCCGTCCAGACACCGTAATGATGACGATCGAATCGGTTCATGAACACTGTGTCTTTTATTCGCCAGTCACTGTCGGCCCTGACCACGCCAACTCCAAAAAAATGAACAAACAGAAGACATTGAATGAATTGATCAACTTTCCTTCGCTCTCTCCTCTCCAGCTCTCCCCAGCTCCCTCACTCTCTCACTCAAACACACTACTCCGCCTCTCCCTCCTGCTGCACTTTCACCTATTCACAGCTTCCTGACGCCTTCACAGTGACCATCAACCCTGTAGAAACCGCTAACATCTACACTAAACGCATAACAAACAGCAGAGCTGTTATAGTACTACTCCTCAGTAGGGATGGGGCTGCCCTACTGAGCAGTAGTAGGCTACTGTAACAGCTGTGATGTTTGTTTTAGTGTGAATAGGTGAAAGTGCAGCAGGTGGGAGGGGCCGAGGTGTATGTTTGAGTGAGAGAGTGAGGGAGCTGGGGAGAGCCGGAGAGGAGAGAGCGAAGGAAAGTTGATCAATTCATTCAATGTCTTCTGTTTGTTCGCTGTTTTGGAGTTGGCGTGGTCACGGCTGGCAGTAACCGGCACATAAAAGACACCAGTGTTCAACAACAGACTTGTCAACATTGCGGCGTCCGGACGGACGTTACAGTACAATACCAGCATACGTACTGCCAGTTGAGAGTAAAATTCAATGAGCTGCACTGGGAGCAGCTGAATGAATCAGCTCAGAGGGGAGAAAAAGTATTTTGAGGGGATGCATTTTGCAAGGGAACACAAAAGTCTTCCTAAAAAAACTCACCGTGATCCTTAAGGGGCTCGGTATAGGCTATGTTATGAAGTATTGTTGAAGAAAAAATGTTCATTTCAACACTACTCTTTTGAGGACAAGTTAATGTTACTTTCTAAAATAAATTTCACGAAGTGAAGTCAGATTGCTCTTTATCTCCTTGTCAGTTATTATGAATAGCTTACTGTTTAAAAAAAATAGCCTCAGGGTCTCAGGATTCGGCTCATTAGTTCTGACCTGTTATTTGTTTAAAGGGGGTAAATGAATGTAACACAGCTGAGTTAGAGCCTGGTTGGAGGCTGGAGCTGCTGGAGCTGATGATGTGGGGCGGGGCGGTGAATGACCACAAAAGCACCTGTAGGACACTTAACAGAGTGACCAAATGTGACTTTCGCGCAACAATAAGACTGTTATTCTGATTATGACTCCAAAATACGATAATTTTGAGTCTCAGGTACAATAATTCTATATATTTTCCATCTTCAGAACTGTGAAATGTAATATTATACCTTGGAAATGCAGTGCATTTTCATTGTGTTTTTTAAAGTGCCTCTGGATCATACCTTCAGTTTTTGTTGTGAATCTTGGACAGTGAGGACACCCGAACTCTGTAGACAAGGCTGTCCGCTCCAGACTGGTTTCTTTTGGCAAAATGGACGAATGCATCTGGAAAAGCAGAGGTCAAACAAAATTGATATCTAGAAACCTTTACAGATCACTTATTAGGGAACATTGTCGATACAAACGGACACACTGAAGAACGATCATATTAAACTTGGGTGTGTGTCAATCACACATTGGTTGTTGGACATCATACAAAAAAAAGTTCTGCCCAGCTTTTTAGAGAGTGATTAAAGGACTCTTTCTTTTGCCATTCAATTTCTTTGTGTCAATCCTTGCATCGTAGCACAGAATAAGTAATAATATACACAAAAAAAGCAGATAGAGGGTAATGAAAAGACTCTTTCTCTTACCATTCTTCACTCTCTTTGTCAATTGTGGTGTCGTAGGGCTGAATAAGTAGTAATGTACACGAATAAGACCAACTTCCAGTTTGTACTTCCAGTAAGTGCTTCATATATTGTGTTTGTAATGACTTTTTAGGGCGTGTGTACCACAGCTGTGGGCCATCAATTTTTATTTAGTATGTAGATAAAGTGAAAGGTACAATATAATCACAAGTGGTTACATGTGATACATAAGCTATTTTACTGGTGTGTGAATATGCTGGGCCTTGAGGTTTTTATTTTGATCTTTGATGTGCCTTGGGCAAAAAAAGTTTGTGAAGCACTGCTACAGAGCATAGGTCACAATATAATTTGTTCAGATTTATATGTGCCTATAAAGTGCAGGACATTTGTTAAATATTCAGGCTGAAAACTCGTTGATCTCTGGCCAAGTGACACTAGTGAAGGAAATGGGCGTACAGTCTGCTTTGAATTGATCCCCTGTCTGTGGTGTGTAAATATTACGTCACCTCTTCTGCCTATAATAGCAGTTCTTTCTGGGTCATCAGTGAAGGCGTTGTAGGAGGAGAAGCTTCTCCTGTTCCTCTGTTGTGTCACAATCCTCACAGAAGACCACCATGATGAAAACTTTCTTCCTTCTGGCGTCTCTTCTCTTTCTCTCTGTTTCTGCAGAAGGAAGCTGTAAGTAATAATCCTTTCTCTGACTGCACTGAAAAATCAACCATATGTAGTATTCTGTACCTGCAGGAAAAGACCTCATTTACTTTTAATTTATCTGAATGACTATGGCTACAGTTTATATGTAATGTGAAAGTACTTGAATCATCTGGTCACCGTTACTTTACGTAACAAAGGCTTGTAATATCAAAGTATGTCTTGTTTAACCTTTTACACAAAGAGTGAATACAGGCTAATCTCATGTCCAAAGGTGAATATACAATGCCAAAAGCACAAGCTGGGCGCGATTCCTATTATAATTTAATTAGTTAATTTATTTATTTTTTTGGCTTAGCTTCTTTCCAAGGTTTAAAATTATTGGACCTGTAATGACTGTGGGCTTTGTAAACATAATGAGTTTGGTCTTACAAACCCCAGTTTAAATGAAATTGTGATGTGTAAAACATAAAAAAAAAAAAAAACACATTGCAATGTTTGGTAAATAATTTTCGACCTATTTCCATTAGAGACACTACAAAGACAAGATGTTTTATGTTCAAACTAATAAACTTTTTTTGCAAATACTGATTTTGAATTTGATGCCTGCAACAAGTTCCACAAAAGCTCTAACAGTGGCAACAAAAGACTGGGAAAATTGAGGAATGCCCAAAAAAAACGCTTTTTTGGATTATTCCGCAGTGGATTAGGTAAATTAGAAACAGGCGAGAGTTATGCTTTGGTATAAAAGAAGCCCTCCCAAAAGGCTCAGTCATTTACAACCAAGGATGGGGCGAGTTTCACTATTTTGTGAACAACTGTGTGAGTAAAAGGTTCAACAGTTTAAAGACAACATTTCTGAACACAAAATTGCAAGGAGTTTGGGAACGTCAGCATCTATGGTCCAAAATATCAATGATTCAGAGAATCTGGGAGATCTCTGCAAATAAGTGGACCCTCAATCTCTCAGGTGTCACTGCATTAAAATCCAACATCATTCTGTAAGGAATATTACCATGTGGGAACAGGAACACTTCAAAAAACCACTGCCAGTTAACACAGGTCGTCACTACATGTACAAGTGCAAGGTGAAACTCTACCATGCAAATCAAAAGCCATACATCAACAATATGATGGTGGCTTCTCTGGGCCTAAGCTCATCTGAGTTGGACTAATGCAAAGTGGAAAAGTGTGCTATGTCCATATTTTTTTTTTTAACAATGGACATTGTGTCCTTACCAAAGAGAAAAAAAGACCATCCAGATTGTTATGAGCACAAATTTCAAAAGCCAGCATCGGTGATATTGAGGTGCGTTAGTGCCCCTGGCATGTGTAACTTACACATTTGTGAAGGCACCATTAATGCTGAAAGGTTTGGTGCATACAGGTTTTAATGTAACATATGCTGCTATCCAAGGAACATCTTTTTCAGGAACATCCCTGCATATTTCAGTAACACAGTGCCAAGCCACATTCTGCATGTGTTACAATAGCATGACTTCGTTGTACAATATTGCAGGTACTAGACTGGGCTGCATGCAGTCCAGATCCGTCTCCCACTGAAAATGTGCATCACATGATAAAGCACAAAAAACTACAACAAAGACCCTTGAATGTTGAGCAACTGAAGTCGTACATCGAGCAAGAATGGAAAAGAATATCACCTACAAATCCTCAGCAAGTAGTGTCCTCAGTTCCCAAACACTTGCTGAGTGTTATTGAAAGGAAATGATATAACACAGCGGTAAACATGCCCCTGTCCCTGCTTCTTTGGAACGAGTTGCAGATACTAAATTTAAAATGAGTGAATATTAAATATTTGCCAGAAAAAATAATAAAGCTCATCAGTTTGAACATTAAATAGGTTGTCTTTGTAGTATGTTCAATTGAATATAGATCAAAAAGGATTTGCAAATCAGTTGCATTGTTTTCATTTCTGTTTTACACAACATCCCAATTTCATTGGAATTGTGATTGTGCACTGACTCTATATTCAGCAGAGACAAATGTGATTATAATATATATATATATATATATATATATATATATATGTATATACACACATATATGCATACATGTATATCTATACAGTGAAGAGAATGGCTTCAGCCTGCTCTACTGTAAAGTGCCTTGACATAACACTTGTTCTGACATGTACTGTACAAATAAAGATTGATTGACTGCCAAAATAAGAAATTGGGTACATCACTGATTCACAAAACTTTATTTTTGAAGCCCTCCTTAAAAAGTGTTGCAGTCCACCGAGACCCACATGACAAAAACTAATACTGTCACAGTTTGTATACCCAAAACCAACAAAAAAAACAACAACGGAGAAGACCCAAATGCAGATTTAACCAAAAAAGATTACTAAAAGCAGGATCAAAAACTCCAAAAACAAATCCTTAACAAAAAGTCCAAATGCAAAAACAGTTCTTTACAAAAGCTCAAAAATACAAAACAAAGTTCCAACAAAAAATACCTTTCAAAACTTAGAACACGGGAGAACACTGAAGACATGATCCAAGGAAGAAGTGACGGGAATGAGCCCACAAAGACGAGGGGAAAACACAGGGTTAAATACATGAGGTGATTGAGGTAAACGAGAAGCAGCTGGGGAAGAACAATCAAGGATCAGGTGTGAAAGGGCGAGACAGGAAGCAAAACCCACGGCAATAAGGGGAGACAGGAGGACTTTCAAAATAAAACAGGAAACACAACGACAAGACTAGAAACGTGAACAAAATGGGTAACTTGACAAGGACCAAGAGAAGAAACACAAGAGACACAAGACAAGAGGTCAAACCTGGAAATAAGGAGCAAGATATACAAAATAAAACAGGACAAGGAGTAAATTAACAGGGCACAAGGAAAAGGCATACAAAATAAAACAGGACCAGCGAAATCATGACAAATACATTGCTGTACTAAATTAACAAACACTCTGATTTCATTCATAAAATCCCAAAAGAATGGGCCATGTTCTTATCAAAAGACCTTTGTAGACAGTATGCAGTAAGTGTGTCATCTTTGTTTCCGCCTACAGAATATTAAATCCTACATTTGACAACCTCAAAGCTGACAGGGACTCAGGCCTCTCTGATGACTCCTGTCAGGGGGGCCAGGACCCCAAGTTGGGAGCACAGGGATTACATCACACAGGAAGTCCACTACCTATTCTATAAAGCAAGGTTACTGATTTCAAATATCATGACAGTTTACAACCAAGATCATTTTTAGAGCTTGTATCAACAATAGTTAGCCACTCACTGAACCAGATTAAAGGGCCACATAGCCCTTCACAAAAGCCATTGTGTGCGTCTGTATTCATCATGACATGTTCAGTGAGTCTGTGTAGAGGTCATCCATCTTATCCTCACAGGCTGCTCTCACTGGCACCTTTTATCCAGTTGTGCAACACACACTCTAAGGTTTTTGTCAGACTAGAGCTGCTTACCTGTTTTTACACCCAACAAGAAAAGGCAGAAAGAGACAGAATTCAAATCTGTTAGGCCCAGGAGAGAGGACTTGCAGAGGCTGCTGCAACGAGGCTTTGTGGCATAGACCGGAGCTTGTTGTTTCGAATTAATCCAATGATTAATTCTAAACAAGTTAGAGCAATCCTAATTTAAGGGCATTGGCCTGTATTTAGCACTCTTGAATACCCTTAATCCATGTTTCCCTCAGTGGAAAGGCACCTGATCTGCATTTTCTTCATTTGAAGCCAACTTTTTAGAGCAGGTTAGACTCAACTGGTCTAACCAGACCCATCAGCATCTCCACAATGAGAAATGTAATGCAGATCTCCAAAGATTTATTACCACTACATTTTTACTTTATTAAAAATATTGCAATCTGGACTTCAGATGAAACAAGAAACAATTAAAACAGTGAAATGACCCTGGATCCTGTTTGTTTCTACATCAAAAAAATGAGATCAATCAGTCACAAAAACAATCAAAATTTACCAAGTTTACACAATACAGGTTTACCAGTGGCAAACAGGGAACCAGGCTGCTCATCAAATTTGGATAAACCTGATTAGAAGCAGAAATCAGAATGTCTTTCACAGCAGAAATAAGCTGACACTAGATCAAGCTCTAAAACAATTTAAACATGAAAGTATTGCAGAGCATTTTTAAAACATTTTGGGTAGAAGGCATGCAGAGCTAAATATCTGCATAAAAAGGGTTGGACGCATATTTGAATTTTCTTATAAGATACTCTTAAGGGAGCTGATACAAGGAGAATAATCCAGGGTCCAGGACAGATCCTTACAGGGTGGCACAAGAGAGAGTTTGAACTGAAGCTTATTTATCCACCAATAATGTTCATGGCATACCATTTGGCAGAAATATGCCAAAAATAATTTGGAAATATGAATTCCATTTGTTATGAAAGGCCTAAAGAGCTGTCTATAATAAAAAAAAAACAACACTTATATCATTTTGGCCAAAAAGAGATTTTTTAAAAATCCATGTTAATGGTGGTTTTTGATCATATGTCCACCTACAGCTGAAAAACATGTAATATTTGGTATTAGGCACTCAATATGCTGACCAGGCTTCACATTCATTGTTTCTATTGTCTCCCAGCAGATGGTGCTATTTAACTCATTTAAGTGCCCCAAGACAAAAACTTTGAACACTTTCAGAGTCCATTAGGGGATTTAAACAAGTTTTTTTCTTTAAGCTGACAGCACAAATAATGAAATTCAAAATCTTTTCATTACAAAACTAATTTTGTCAGTGATAACTGACATACCAGAATCTGAAGTTGGCCCCTATTTTGACATGATATCCTTTTTGTAGTTTTTTGTAAAAATATTTCAAATTAAAACCATGACTCTGACTCAGCTTCTCTTTCTGACAGCACCTGAAGTCCACACAGCATTAGGAGGTCTTAGAGGTGGGTATGTGAGTGTTAAGGGGAAGGAGTCTGGGGTCCATACTTACCTGGGCATCCCCTTTGCAAAGCCACCTTTAGGCCCTGCTCTGAGACTGGCTGCCCCTCAGCCTGTTGAGGCATGGGGAGGAGTGAGAGATGCCACCCAGCAGCCATTCATGTAAGTGACTGATGTGTTTTCAAGTGAAAAATATCAAATGCTGATACAGCATATCTTTAAACAGTTAATATGATGTCTATATAGTAACCTGAACCTGAACCTTTCTGTTCAACAGGTGTATTCAACATAAACAAATGATTTTAGATATGTTTGAAAAAGTTGACTTGAAGGTGGATCTTCCAGATGTTTCTGAGGATTGTCTTTATCTGAACATTTACACTCCTGCAAACAGAGCAAATAATGCCAGACTTCCGGTAAGGACTTTTCACACAGTTACTGATATCAAGCTTTTGACAGAGTTCTTGGTGAAGTTTGTTTGTTTGAGTGGAATCATTAAAACAGTTTTACTGATAATGACCAGATTTGGACTCAGACTGCATGACATCAAGAGAAACTAAAGTTTTTGTTTTTGTCCTGCAGTTCATGTCCTAATAAAGGTCAGGTAAAATGCTCTCAGTGCTGTGTAAGAAGCAAACAAAGTCTTTTATCCTCTCAGGTTATGGTCTGGATTCATGGTGGAGGTCTTGCTACAGGGTCAGCATCTATGTTTGATCCTTCTGCACTGGCTGCATACCAGGATGTGGTTGTGGCTCTGATCCAGTACCGTTTGGGACTGCTGGGCTTTCTCAGGTAAAAAAACTGGAGTTTTTTTTCAGTGGATTTCTCCTGCCTATTATCGTTGTTTTTGTTTGTTTTGTTTTGTTTTTTTTTACCGTATAATCGTCTGATAACTTTCACGTGATGTCAATCACTCGTGCAAAACTTCCCTGGTGGGCATGAAATGCTTCTCACTGATTTGTGTGGAAAAACTGACAGTCTCAGTTTTACACATTTTAAACTGGTTACTGTGCTTTTTTTAAAAAATGAAAGTCAGTTATTTTTAATTTGATTGACACACTGATGAAGAGAAAGGACAAAATGTTTACCTTGCATCATTTTTCCAACAAAATCCCAGAGAGAAGCAAAAAGTGGATTAATGCTGTCAAAAACACTACAATATCTGTAATGTACAAAGACAGAAGCAACAAACAGACTGTTCACTGTCCTGACATAAAATTTTTTGTGACATTACTGCATTTCCTTGATTTTTTTGTCCCAAAATCCTCACTGAAACTTGCAGCTGCAGTGATTCTGACACAATCAGTAAACAGCATAAACAAGATATTGATGTTTAATGATGAAGAATTTTTTTGTTCCTCACTCCCCAAACCATGGAATCCTTTAATTCTGTAAAATACATTTGTCTGCCCTTATGTATATATATTTTGATTCTGGCAGTGGTGTAAGGGGAAGGATTCTCCAACATTTTATTGTATAAATGTACCTATGGTGACATTAAGGCAAAAACATTGCTGTTTCAACTGATTTTAAATAACATCACAGGTGCTGTGCAATGGCCCAAAAGGCCCTTAAATATGATAAGGTTCATAAATACCTCAGTGTTTCTGCAGTTTTCATGAACACGAGAATGTCTTTTTGGAAAGATGAAAACTAAAAGTCTGTGCCACATCTTCACATTTATCCCTCCATGCTCGTCATATGAAAGCTGTCAATATATTTAGATTAATAACAAACAGCAAGGATGCTGAGAGCCAATTGGTTAACTTTGTGTGTAGCATGCAAAAACTATGCTGTCCTTCATGTAGGCAGCCCACCCTGGGGTGGGCTGCCTACAGTGTTTTTCAGTTTCTAATGATATCCACTGTCCTATTCATCAAAAAGAAGAAATGAAACCTGAAAATAAGTCTTAAAAGAACAACAGTTTAGCTGCCATGTTAATTGCATTGTTATAATGTTTTAACTTCTTCAAAGCGTCTCAGATTACTATATTTTTTATTTTCACCTTACAAACTGATGTCAGCAGTGTTGAAAAGGAGCAGCAGTCAAACAGGTTGGTGTTTATTTTAGTCAGAACTCTTGTGTTGATGAAATCTGTTTCACGTCTTTAAACCGGGCTTTTGGTTGACATTAAAAAGTAACACATTCTGTTTTTGGAAACATGTCTGGGCTGCTAAGCAAGCTAAAATGTTCGAGTTAAGTCTCCAACTATTCATATGTTAAGTTCAGTCTAAACACTGATCCTTTTGGATATTTGAAATGACTTCTTTAGAGGATGCTGTGGCCAGTAGGTTGTTTTTTCCTCAGTGGTTGTCAGGTACTTTGTTTTTTTTGCTGCACCACCAATCCAACACAGAGCAGTTGAAGGCTGAGAGCTACAGCACACTGCTAACTATGTAAACATATAGTTTACATCAAGCATGTGCTCTTTATGTTCTTAAAGGATAGTAAATTCAATCCAATAGTCCTATGGGCATTTATGTTCCTTTTTGGCCGTTTACACTGTGGGTGACATTTGTTGATGCAGACTGAAACTTATTCAGCCACTCTAGTATTTCCATCCATCCAACCATTATCTATACAGCTTATCCTTTTGGGGGTCACAGGGGCAGGAACCTATCCCAGTTGTCAGTGGGTGAGAGGTGGACCACAGTCTGGACTGGTTGCCAACCAATCACAGGGCAGACACATAGAGACAGACAACCAGTCTCCCACACACTCACTGTCATTTTAGTCACCTAATAACCTCGCAAGAATGTTTTCATATTGTGTGAGAAAAGTTTTGTGCCTCGTGCAGGAGAACATGCTAACTCCTGACAAAACGGCCCCAGTCATTATCAGGGAGTTGAAGCAGCAACATTTTTGCAGTGAGGCTGCACCACCATGCAGTTTTTCTGGATGTTAAAAATGAACAGAAACTTGTGGACCCATGTAAAGCTATCACAGTCTCCTGACATCTGAGGTGAAAACAGCCTAAAATACTTAAATTATATGCTCTGTCCAGCACTGGAGATGAACATCTGCCAGGGAACTTTGGCCTTCTGGACCAGGTACAAGCTCTGAGGTGGATCCAGGAGCACATTCACAACTTTGGTGGCAACCCAAATTCAGTTACCATATTTGGGGAGTCTGCTGGTGGAGTAAGCGCGTCCCTCCTGGTATGAATGAGAAACACACATGAAAATGCTTTTTAACAGCTGATTTGTTTCTAAGTGACTCATTTACCCAGAAGCTTATTTTTTGTGTCAACAGCTTCTCACACCTTTGACTAAAGGACTTGTCCACCGTGCTATTGCTGAGAGTGGCAATGCTGCAATGGATTCGCTGGTAGCAGATTATCCTCTATCAATGACGCAGGTAGATTATTTGCACAATATTCAAATTATTACTACTCAACCTGTTTGTTGACCTTTATTTATTTTTTATTTATTTATTTAAATAGAGGACAGTGCACATCAATGAACACTGACATGTAAATGTGCCAGATTATGGCCACTGGCTAATTTACCATCTGTAGTCCCCGGCAGGTTGATGTAATGCATTTGTACAGGTATGTACAATCTTAAAATACATAAAGTACATAAAACAACATATGATATATTGCACATCATAATAAAAGTGCTAATGTATGATTGCACACTTGCCCACACCAGTTGTATTGCATAGGTTGTGCATAAGCAGACCTGTTGATGCACAGTATTGCACTTGAATAGCATACATAGATGTAGTCATGCACGCAAAATTGCACTTAGATTACATACATAGAGGTATCTATGTACGCACATTAAAGACAGATGTTTATAAATGGTCACAGGTCTGGTTTGTCCTGAGCCACACCTTCAGATGACCCTTAAAAGCTGCAAAGCTGGAACATTCTCTGACTGATGGTGGTAAACTGTTGCGTAATGTGCTACCTCTGAATAACAGAACATTTTGGCCAAAGCTGGTTTGTCTGAGGGGAACCTCACAGTCACCTCGAACAGTGGCTCTTGTGATTCGGCTTGAAGAGCCTGTGGTTACTTTCTGTTTGATGAACTCATTCAGTGGAGGAGGTGCCAGTCCATGAAGATCTTTATAAAACATGCAGCCAGTTTTTAATTTCTGGAAGTTGTCAAAGCTTAACATATTGTACTTGGAAAGGATGTTACAGTGGTGATGTGAGAGAGGTTTTTTATCTAATACTTTAAGTGCTTTTCTGTACAGAGATTCAACGGGTTTGAGAGTCGTTACTCCTGTAAGTGACCAGGTAGTTATGCAGTAATCAATGTGTGAGAATATCATTGAGTGCAAGAACATTAATGCAGCACTTGCAGTCAGAGGTTTTCGTATTTGTTTAAAATTGACCACGTTGGATTTTACAATATTGGTTACTTTTTTGATGTGGCTCTTAAAAGAAAGAGAAGAGTCCAAAATGACATCAAAGTACTTAAAATCATTTACTAGCAGTAGTTCCATATTTCCCAGAAATACATTACAGTGAGAGATTGTCTCAGGTTGCTTAGAGAGCATCATGCACACAGTTTTCTTGGTGTTTAGAAGGAGACATGATTTGGTCAAACAGTCCTGAATGTGTGTCAGTGCTGATGTAAGTATCTTTTGTATTTTTTGCATGGGTAAAGATTACAGCATCATCTGCATACATTTGGAAATGAACATCAGAACAAGCATTTGGAAGATCGTTGATGTATAAAGAGAACAGCAGAGGTCCGAGTATGGAGCCTTGTGGGACTCCTACTGGGCACTCCAGAAATGGGGATTTGACACGTTGACCATAACACGCTGTTTTCTGTTTGATAAATATGATTTGATCGAAGTTATGGCTTGTATGAAAAAGTTGTAGTGTGTCAATTTCGCTATTAAAATTTGATGGTCAACAATGTCAAATGCCCTTTTCAGATCTAAAAATACAGCACCAACACAGCTATTCCTATCCAGAAACCCTTTGGTTTTCTCAACAAACATAATGAGAGCAGTTTCTGTTGAGTGGCTTGGACAGAGTCCAAACTGCATGGGATGTAGAAAGTCCCTGCTGTTGTTTAGGTGGTCTGTTATTTGTTTTGCTACCCATTTCTTCAGAATATTTGAGAAGACAGGTAAGATGCTTCTCGGTCTGTAGTTATTCATGTCTGTTTTATTGCCTGATTTGTAAATTGGACTGACCACTGGTACCTTCCAGGCTGTAGAGACAACTGAATATTTGACAGATAGATTTATAAGCTGTGTTACAGGGTGCACCAGAGAGTCTTTGTGAGCTTTAAAAAAGTTGGTGTCAAATCCATAGTAATCCTTAGCTTTGGAGCTTACGGGAGTAGATGATTTTGATGACTTCAGGTTCTGATATGTAATTTATGGTGAACACAGGCTGAGAATGGTCAACAGGATGATGGTTAGATTCAGGTGGAGTGAAGAGTTTTGATATTTCTTGAACAGATTCTATGAAGGACATGTTTAATTCTGTAACCTTATCTGTTGAGGTAACATTTACATTTTCTCTTTAGGTAATTGCAAACTTGTCTGGCTGTAGCATTGAGACCACAGCAAAGATTGCTGACTGCATGAAAAACGTTGATATTGAAACTCTCCTGCCCATTACAGCGGTGAGTTTTTGAATGAAACACTGGAAGCTCAGTGTGAAAAGGTTGCCCTTTGGTCAATGTAATGTCTTTATTAAAAGTTTTCCTTTACGTTTTTGTTTCTCTGAAGGATGAAAGAGTAAGACTAACTGCAAATACAGATGGACACTTCTTGACCAAATCTGTGGATGAGCTGTTCAGCAAGCATGAAATTCTCAAAATTCCCTTCATGACTGGTGTTAATAATCATGAAGGGGGCCACATGATTCCTGATGTAAGTCACTCCACTACATGGTCTCCAAAACTAAAATTTAACAAACTGATAAGTGACTTACATTTGAGCCTGTTCAACAATTTTGTTCAACTTTGGTGCATGTCTGAAATTTTATTCTCAATTGTGTCCCTCCTTAGTTGTTTCTTCCCAAAAACTGGACAGAGGGACTGGATCTGGAGTCTGTCAGGGGCATGTTCTCTCTGTTTTTCCCTGATCCTTCCATCTTAGATTTGGTGATAGAGGAATATATGGGAAATGGAGAGGATCCTGTGACAAACAGAAATGGATATACTGAGCTGCTTGGAGATACAATGTTCACACTTCCTGCCATCAGGACTGCCAATGCTCACAGAGGTATTTAACATAATGAAAAAGTCTAAGGCCTCTCTTAGGGTGGGGCCCCCAAAAAAATTAATCAGGTTGGGCTGCGTACAGTGTTATATTTATAACAGCCAGTAAGAGGGAGCAGACTGTTACTATTATTATTATTCTTTTCTTTGTCAAAAAGGAAAAACATTAAAATATGTTTACTAGATCGATTTATTGCCATTTTGAATTGATTTTTAATTTAATAAATGAATTTGAATTGTTTCAAATGCAGGATGATTATTTCTATCTGTAAGCACGTATCCCTCTGGAGTCTGTCACAGCTGACACAGGGCAGGAGGCACAGTACACCCTGGACCGGTCACAAGCCATTCACAGACATGACAGAGGCAGACAACCTTTATCCACACAATCACACTGAGGGACAATGTAGAGTTACCAAACAACCTAACAGGCATGCTTTTAGTCTGTGTGAGGAAACAGGAGCACTCTGAGAAAACCCACCCATGCACAGGAAACTCACAGAAAGAACAAAGAAAGGCCCAGACCAACCATGGAATAAAACCAGCAACCTTCTGTTTTTGGGGCAACTGCATTACCCACTGGTTCATCGTGCAGCCCTCTTTTATTTGTATTTTATTTAACAAAAATATGTTTCCATGGCCTGTCCAGTACCACCCCCACCCTACACCACTCATCAGTAGCCAAGATGGTTAAAATGGGAAAATTCAATCGGGTGTTGCCAGCCTTGAGAATAAAAATCTGTCATATTTATGGTCAGATTTCTTGAATCAAGTGAGATATCTTTGTCCTTTTGTAGATGCTGGAGCACCTGTTTATCTCTATGAGTACCAGTATCCTCCACTGTTCATGAAGAATAAAAGGCCAAGCTTTGTTAAGGCTGACCATGCGGATGATATCTTTCCAGTACTGGGATTGTGTTTCTCCACTATACATGTCCAGATACAAGGTTGAGTATTATTAAGACTTTTTCAACTTGAGATATATCTTTCCTCTGTGTTCAAGAGTTAAACCAGTCTATGTTTGCTTTAGAATCCTGCAGTAAAGAAGAGGAAGAGTTCAGCAAAATCATAATGAGCTACTGGGGCAACTTTGCTCGCACAGGGTAAGGACCAGCCCTCACTGGAGACACTAATGCACATTTAGATTAACAAAATTGTTACTAACTTGTGTGCATGTGTGTGTAGGTCTCCTAATGGAGAAGGTCTGGCTTACTGGCCAAAGTATGGAGCGGAAGAAAAATACTTGGCACTGGATTTGAAGGAGCAAAGAATTGGTCAACACTTGAAGAATAATCGGTTCGTCTTCTTTACCCAGACCATCCCGGAGAAGATGCAGCAGCAGACGGAAAAAGCAGAACATGGCGAGCTGTGAAACACTCTCTACTTATTTCTGTGACTCTGCAATTACTTATTGATCACAGATTTAAACATCAAAACGCCAGTGGATAATACATTTGACATACTTGAGGACTTTTGAGACACAAAATAAAACTAAAATATTTGACAGGGTGTGAAATTTGGTAAATGGGCTCTTTTTCAAAAAACAAATTCTTTTAAAGGTTTACATCAATTAAAGGAGAGATCAGAATTTATTGTTCATAGTTTTAAATCACATGACCAGCAAATGATCTGCTGCAAGGCAGAGAGACTCAGTGGAGATGATTTCTGTCTGAAGCTGAGGCACATGATTTTTCATTACATGTTTACACTCCATGAAAACCACAGTAAATTAATGAAAACTACATACTGTGGGCCTTTTAACCCTTGTAAAGTGCCTGAGACCGTTTGAATCACTCAGATATTTGCCAGAACATCACTTCAGGTACGTTTACATAACATAGAATTGGAGAATCCTTCCTCTTACAATACAGCCATGATAAAAATCCATAGATATTTTGGCAGTTTTATGTAATTTTGGTGGAGTTGGATAAATAATTCTGTTGTTAAGCAAGTACAGACCAAAACAGTCTTCATCAAAACATTTGCTTGTGAATGTCATTTTCTGATTGTCCCAGGACCACTATTAGCCTACACTTTCAGTCAGCTTTTTGGCACAGTTGTTTTATTAAAGGAAGTTATGTCATGATCAATTTAACACAAGCAATTTATAGTCCAAAGTCCAAACATGACCAACCTTTACACCAGTTTGCTGTGAGAAATAAAACTGAATAAGATCTTAACAATGTTTCAATGAGGTGTTACCTTAATAAAAGATATGTCTTGGTTATTGTTGTTATTCTCCTGACTGCTGCTCAATTGTATCCTTTTCTTTCTATTCTTTTCCATCTCTGACAGAAAGCAAACAAAGAGACAACTTCAACACAACTAGAGTATCAAAAATATCTAAAAAAAAAAAAAAAAAAAAGCACAAAAATGATTACTTGTATGAACTTATTTAGACCCCAAAAAAGGAAAAAAAAAAGACCAGAATTAACTTCAAATTGGAAGGTGGAAAACACATTCTTCCTTTATGTTAACAAAAGGATCACAGCTACTGCATACTGTTGCCTGTAATGCAGGTGTTGGACTTTCTGGAAATATCATGAACTTCAAGTAATACAAAACATAAAAACTCAGCAACTAGAAGATCAAAAAGGAAAAGGCATACATTAATACTGCCAAATCAAATTTGATAACTACACCCTGATTTTTCAAAGATCTGCAGGGGCCATGTTTTCTGACAGCACTTTGTTAGATTTATTTATGCTATGCTATCAGTGAAGTACCTGCTCCAATACACGGCAGAATAATCTGAAAGTGCTAAATCCCAAGATGTAACCCATTTATATCTGCTAAAAGTGCAGGAAGCTTTGTCTAAGTCCAGCATTTCAACATACAGAGATAAAAACACAGAAAATTAATTATTGTATTATATCAAAGCAATACTACCCATTTAGCCGCCCTGGTTTATGTCTTCAACTGTATTCTGAACCATCTCATACAACTCTTGTTCAGACATTGTTCACAAGTGTAAACAGAAAAAAGAAAACTCTGTTGGGTTAGCAAAATATCATTTAGTGACAATGCTGCCATCAACCATCTTAATGCACACCAGTCTCAGTGTTGTGTGAATATTTTATGATTATTTTTTCTCAACAGCATTTGTAGACCAAGGTCCCTTTTACATCAGCTCTACATACATAACCATAGAAATGTTGTATTGGGCTGATGATTGCCCAAATGATAATGATCTCCCATCTGTTTGAAGTGGTGAAGTGGAGTTATGTAATGACCCTGGGTCATATTGTGTTTGTCATGTTGAAGCAGCTTTGCCTCCTCTCCTCCTGCTGTGTCTGAGTGGGTGTGGCTGTCCAGCACTGTGGCTGTGTCTGTGTCTGTGAGAAGTGAATGAGAATCCATGATTAGATCCTGGTGCGGCTACTGAGGCTGATTGGACCCCAGGATGGCTGCAGGTCCCAGCATGGAGGCTGATTGGCTGCTGGGAGGATTGCTGCCACCGGAGATCCCTTCCTGAGGCTATAAATATCAGCTGCTGCGGCCTGCTCACTCTCTTTCGGCTCCAGCCACTCTCAACGAAGCAGCCTGCGGTTCTGACAGACCTGAGAGTGTTCTTTGTACTTTTGTGACAGGATTTGGTGTTTGGGCTGGGCAGCCTACCTCATGGAGTTTTTGTTACCTTTGTCATTCTAGGAACCCCAGTTTAGAGTTTGATTTGAGAGTTACCATTTTATGTTACTGGGAGATTTATGTTGTACAGTTTCACTCTATGTAAAAATAAACTTGTCGTACAACTTTGGAGGAGTTTCCCGGCTGGCTTCCTTGAGAGTGTCTGGGCCCTGAGCATATCATGTTGTGTCCATGGTTCCCCTAGACCGGGGACATAACAGTTAGCATGTAGCAATTCATGGTTCCCAAGGCAGAAATGATATGGGATGTTAGGAAAACATAATGCTTAATACCTGAAACAAGGGATAAGGTGAACACATGCATACAAGACTTCAGTTTGATCTAATCTCCCTGCTTTTAAATTTTAAAGTGCCAGTGTGCTTAAAAGGGCTATGGCTAGCAATCTGCTGAGAAGGACAACAGAAATGGCTGGGGTTCCTAATGTAGCATTTAGATTGTTTTTTTTCAGTGAATAATAATTCATTCACCCTTACTACAGCCATGAGAATCAACTTGATCAGGTCATTCAATTGAGAGGAAATTCTCAAATAAGAGGTTCCAATGTCAAGTTATATATTGGAATTAATTATAGCTGCTTCTATGTCATACCATGTTGTAATTCTATAATTGCTCATTTATAACATTTTACTCTTCGACAATAGACATTTAAGCTAAAAAAAAAACCCATTACAGTTAGGTTTATTTGTCAAAAATATCACAATGAGCAAAATATTTGTTTTATGAACTTTTTTGCCACAGTCCTTATCATTGGCAATAATCCAAGAACTAATAGGGTGTTGCAAAATTCAAGCACCCCCAAAGTACAAGAATGCCTTCATTCCTTTCTCCTCTCTCTAAGGCCTTGTTGTAACTTACTAGAGACATGTGGAGCCATAAAGTCTCTCTTTATTTCCTGCCATCTACGACCAACAGACAACTTTGTTGACACTAAAGATGTATTTATTGCCCTGAACTTCCTGGCCTAAACAATGATTGGCCGAGACCTGATAAGGTGTTCGAACAGACTACGTTCCCGGAGACTTAAATAATTCTGTTCTACTCGCAGAGGATTCTTCTGTGACACCTAAGATGACTTTTGACCTCCTGGGTAGTGGACCCCTCATTGCTGCCCAAGACATCTGCATTATTGCCTGTTTCTATTGATGAAATGGTTATCATACATTTTCTATATATTAAGTTTTGGTCGCATAACATCTCAAAGACATACAAACTTATATATCTAAGTTTTAACCACATATATTTTGTTTGGTTGTATTTTTAAGAAGAATTTCATGTTTTATTCTTTCTTATCTTTTAGATATGGACTGTTTGGTATCAAACAATTTGTCGTAAGATTTTCTACTCAGATGGAGTGTTTATATTGGGTGGTTATCAAAGTACAACTTAACATTTTGGCCAAATGTAAGTTGATAAAGTCTTTGTTACTCATCTAAGGCCCTCCTCCTGTGAGACCCTCCTCACCAGTCAAAACCAGAGAGACACAGTCCTCTCACTCTCTTCTTCTTTGAGCTCTCTTCTTCGAGCTCTTCTTCTTTGACTTTTCATCCCTACACTTTGTTTTTACGTCTTCTTCGACGGTCTGATCCATTTTTCTTTTTGTCAATGCGGCTCTCCAATAGCTCTCCAATAGCTTTCCAGTAGCTCTCCAATAGCTCTCCGATATCTTCTCATAATTCTCCTAGTCCTCCAATATCCTCTCTTATATCTTTTTCTAAGTTTTGTCTAAGTAACGCAACACGCCCGCCGGTTTTCTTGATAAGCCAGTACAATATAAGACTACAAAGATTTATTTCATAGTAAATGGACTTTTGTTATTAATTCGGAATAATTTTCGTCAGGCCAACGAATAATTAGTTTTTGAAATTAATTACGAATCGTTTTTCATCTAATCGAGACCTCAAAGCTCCAGCTCCAGCTTCACCTTGGGACGACTCCAAACCAGAACAGTCCTACAAGGCTCTCCAGTAACTCCCGGACCAGTTTGAGATCCGACACCAGAAGCAACGCCATAGTAAGACTGCGGTTCTGAACTCCTACAGATGGGCTTGAGTGTCTTGGTTTAATTCCCCATTAGTTACCCCTGATTTGACCTTTCTAAAGTAGATTAATTCGTTAAATTAATCATCCATAACCACTCAATATACTCAAATGTTTCTTGAGGGTTCATAACTTCTTTCCTTATTCACAGCATCATTGATTAGTACGACTCTGACATTTCTTCCTTCTTAAGTGTTTTATTTTATTTTATTTGTCTTATATATTCATCATATGCTTTTAATAAATCACCCTTAAATTTAAAGTTCTGTCTGTTGGTATTCTATTTGGAAGATTGACATCACTGCATGAGAATTCTGTCTTTAGACTTGAGACTGATGAAATCGATGGATTCTGATTTAATTGATTTATCTGATTTTAAATTTAAAATAATTAATAAATCAGTTATTGAATTAAATTTTGCCTTTTTTGGATAAAAAGGATGGTGCCCCTTTAATTAACGAGAGCAAATGAGATATTAAATGAATATTAATTTCTTTAATTAATGTTAATTAATATCCAGACAAATAATCGCAACAAGGGAATGAGTCCCGGTGTTTTTAGAAGAACCCAAGAGCAAACTGAGACAGGATAAAAGGTGCACAACTCAGGAATTTATTGGTTAAACAAACAAAGGGAAGGGAGTGAGGGTAATCAACAGAGGGTGTGAGCTTCTAGTGAGTGGCTGAGATCCTGGAGATACTGAAAGAGAGGAGCAGAGACAACGGGTGAGTAAAAAGCTCTCTTACAAACAAGATCAAACGCTAAATACATGGGCTAGGTTTCCAAGTACTAGAGATGGCCAACAATACCACATGAACAAGTGGGAATCATCCGGCACTGGTGAGGAGACTGCTGCAGGCTTAAGAAGGGTGAGCTGATTCCAGAGATGAGAAGCAGGTGTGATCCAGCAGGGAACCACAGCTCCACGTAGACACGCTCCCTCCTAAGGAGGGAGAAGGCAGCAGGAGGGAAAAAGTCACAACAGCAGAATCCTCACAAGAACACTTTGAAAAATCTCATCTTCTTTTGTCCAGAGAACCAGTGGGATGCTAACTTCCAGGCTGGCCTACAAAAACATGTCATTCCTGCGTCACTCTTATACATTTAAAACTATCATTCTGCCAAGATCGCTTTATCTTCTTCAGAATCTTCCAGTCTCAATATCAACCAAACAATTCATAGAATGGGATGTGATGGTATCCAGATATTTATGGCAGGGGAAAAAACCCAGGATCAGGTATAAGACCTTACAGCCAAGCAAGGAATGTGGGGGCATGGGTCTCCCCTCCCTAAGAGAATATTACTACGCAGCACAGTTGAGGCCATTGATTTGCTTATGTACCCCATACTTTGCACTTTGGAAGGAATCTGAGAATATGCTTTTAGGAGGGGTACCTTTTAAATCTATATTGCAGACAGTGTATTTTTAAATAAACTGCTGAAGATAAGCAACCCTTGGATAAAAATACTATGTAATGGTACTGTTTTGTTTTTTTTTACTTAATGTCATCTATGGTTTCAAGTTCCTGTTTTATTTTGCTTATTCCTGTCTCCCTCTCTTTCAGTTCCTGGTTCGTCTCCCTCCTGTGTGATTACCTGGTCATTCCCTAATGTGTTTCACCTGTGTCTTCTTACCTGCACTCCCTGCTCATTTAAATACCCTACATGCTCACTCTCAATCTGCCAGATCAACTCACGTTCTCCGTAGTTATCCAGCACTCTTTTTCTGACTAGTCTCCAGTTTTTTTTACTCGTTTCCTGCTTCCTGTTTTTGATTCCTCGCCTGTTGATTCTGTGATGCCTCGGCTGCTGGTTCTGTGCTTCTGCCTGTTCTTCTGCTTTGTGGTGACGACCTTGTTTTTGAATAAAGATTAAGCCTTTTGTATCATGATCAGTCTACGTGTTTGAGTCCTTCTTGTCTGTGCCGTGATATGCTATTGAGATCCTGGCAGGAAACTGTAAATATCAGACCCTGGCTTCTGTCCCAGCAGCACTGGCCCACTACCTCCTGGACTTCCTTCCTGGTGGGCTCACAAATGTTGAATTTGACAGTGGGAGATGGTGTGTCCAACAGGGTTCTGAGGGGCCCTAGCTCTAGCTCTCTGTCAGGGTCGCTCAGGTTGTTGTGCAGGAAGTGGTCTACTTCTTCCTTGGATCAAACTAGATGGCCACTGCGTTTCTGCCCCAATAGCTGCTTAGTGAATCCGAATGGATCAGCTATGAATGCAGTTCGCATCCTGGCTCTCTGTCTCCTCCATCTCCTGTGCCATTCAGCTCTGCGCAGTGTCATCAGCTTCTTCCTGATGTTTCGGAGCTCGGCTAATGGTGGTCTCTCCTCCTCGGTTGCTGCCTTGTGTTGTTTTGTGAGAGTCTGTAGCTCCTGCTGCAATTGGTGGACTTTCCCGGCCCTTCGGTTCATGGTGTAGTTGGGTCTGTTGGACTTGCCTTCTTCCATGCCAAACCTGTCTGTTCTGAAGGTAACAATGATTGTGGTAATGGTGGAGCCGTCTGTCGACACTCCCCTTCACTGTTAATTCAATGATTCTGGCTGCATCCTCATCGAACTGGTGCCACACTCTGTGCTGGCTGGCGGGAGGCCACCTGATGCAAGGCTGCTGGCATGTTTTGCAGGCAGCAAGAGAGTTTGGCACTTGGAGGTTCTGGGTACTGTGGCTCGTCTCCCGGCCGGGCCCCTCCGTCGTCTCACCAGGAGTTGATCCTGTGCGCTGTATTGCACCCTCCTGCGCCAAGCATGTCATACGGTCCTGATGTACCTTTAGGCCATGCTTGTTCTTGCAGACCTTCCCGCAAATGCATCCTTCAATTTTTGTCATCGTTATGCCATTTGCCAATGTCGTCAACGTTGGGTCTGTCCTGTTAGGGAACTCATCCTCCCCGTCTCTCATCCTTCCCTTGGGGGTATTTCTCACTAGGGTGATCTGTGGCTTCTTTTGGGTTCCTCCTCAGGAAATACCTGATATATAAAAGAAAAGTGGGAAAAAGAAGGCTATTTAGACATATCAGAGGATACACGGAAAAGACTATGTCTCTTAAGGTGGACTTCAACATGTTCAACTACTTGCTGAGAATTTTGCTGGAAAAATGTTGTACAATTTTTTTTATTACACCTTGACAAAAGGGATATTGGGGAGGGGGTACCAGTTGCTGGCGGGGTTATGGTACAGATGACACAAACCATTACCATGTTTTCTGGAATTGCCCAGTCATCGTTCCCTACTCGCAGGAAGTCCACAAACCTATTAACAACATATTTGGAGACAATATCCCTTTTATTGTCAATACAGTATATATGGGTGATATTCATAAGATGGATGGAGTAATAATGCTAAAAAGCTGGTTGAAATTCTTCTGGCTGACAGTAAAAAAGTCATACAACAGGAATTGGCTGAAATCTCACTTACCCACCATTGATGAATGGAGAGACATTATTTATGAAATCTGTGTAATGGAATGGTTGTCATTTTCCCTAAAAATCCAGAAGGATCGATTTTACAAAATCTGGAGCAAATGGACTGAATATGTATGTAGGTGTTGAGTGTTATAATTCAACACTGTTAAATGTAATATTATACTTTGGAAATACAATGCATTTTCATTGTGGTTTTTTAAGGTGCCTCTGGATCACACCTTCAGTTTTGTTGTGAATCTTGAACCGTGAGGACACTCAAAAACTGTAGACGACAAGGCTGTCCGCTTCAGACTGGCTTTTTTTGGTAAACTAGACGAATGGGTCTGGAAAGCAGAGGTAAAAAACAAATTGATATCTAGAAGCCTTTACAGATCACTTATTAGGGAACATGGTCTTGTGATACAAACTGACACACTGAAGATCGATCATATTAAACTTGGGTGTATGATTGTTGGACATCATACAAAAAAAAAGTTCTGCCCAGCTTTTTAGAAGGTGATTAAAGGACTCTTTCTCTTGCCATTCAATCTCTTTGTGTCAATTGTTGCATCGTAGCACCAAATAAGTAATAATATACATGAAAAAAAGCAGACAGAGGGTAATTAAAAGACACTTTCTCTTACCATTCTTCACTGTCTTTGTCAATTGTGGCGTCGTAAGGCCGAATAAGTAATAATATACATGAGTAAGACCAACTTCCAGTTTGTACTTTCGGGTATGAGCATCACATATAGGGCTTGTAATGACTTTTTAGGGCATGTGTACCACAGATGCGGACCTAGTATGGCACATCAATTTTTATTTAGTATGTAGATAAAGTGATAGGTACAAAATAGTCACAAGTGGTTACATGTGATATGTAAGCCAAATTACATGTGTATGAATATGCTGGGCCTTGAGGTTTTTATTTTGATCTTTGATGTGCCTTGGGCAAAAAAGTTTGTGAAGCACTGCTACAGAGCATGGGTCACACTATTTGTTTAGATTTATCCGTGCCTATAAAGTGCAGGACATTTGCTAAATATTCAGGCTGAAAACTCGTTGATCTCTGGCCGAGTGACACTAGTGAAGGAAATGGGCGTACAGTCTGCTTTGAATTTATCACCTGTCTGAGGTGTGTAAAAATTACGTCACATCTTCCGCCTATAATACATGCAGCAGTTCTTTCTAGGTCATTGGTGAAGGCGTTGTAGGAGGAGAAGCTTCTCTGTTCCTCTCTGCAGTTGTTGAGTCGCAATCCTCACAGAAGACCACCATGATGAAAACTTTCTTCCTTTTGGCGTCTCTTCTCTTTCTCTCTGTTTCTGCAGAAGGAAGCTGTAAGTAACAATCCTTCCTCTGACTGCACTGCAAAATCAACCATATGCATTATTCTGTACCTGCAGGAAAAGACCTCATTTACTTTTAATTTATCTGACTGACTTTGGCTACAGTTTATATGTAATGTGAAAGTTCTTGAATCATCTGGTCACAGTTACTTTACATAACAAAGGCTTGTTATATCAAACTATGTCTTGGTTAACCTTTTACCTAAAGAGTGAATACAGGCTAATCTCATGTCCAAAGGTGAATATAAAATACCAAAAAGCACAAGCTGGGCGTAATTCCTATTACAACTTAATTTAATTAATTAATTAATTTATTTATTTATTTATTTTGTTTGTTTTGGCTCAGTATCTTTGCAAGGCTTAAAATTAATGAACCAGTAATGACTGTGGGTTTTGTAAACATAATGGGCTCTAATTTCGTAGACCAGGCGCAGGCGGGGCGCACCTGCCCTGCGCCGTGCCTGCGCCGTGCCAACGAGGTGTGTCCAGGGCATTTTGCAAGTTTCGTGCACGGCACAGTCTGGCACAGCGAGGCGCACCCACGCCTCCGTCTCTCCTACCGGCGCAAGTAGCAGAGAGGGAGGACAGAAAGCGTGAGTGGGTTTAACACAGCCTAGTGTGATCTTCATCAATCAAATGAACGTCTCTCCTCGCCTTTAAATGCACCGCGGGTGAGGCGCAGTGCCAATTTCACCTTGGTGGAGAAGAAGATCAGAGCCGCTGTCACTTTTGCAGCAGCTGGGAGAGCGAGGGGCCACAGGGCCGTGCATAGGAGATCACGATGCGCGTCACCGTGTGGACCACCTCGCGGGACAGATGTCTCATAAATAGGAGTACAAAATTAAGTTATAATTCTATTTAAACACATTCATCATGCTTGTGATCCACCTGCATTCCTGGTCTGTCATCGCTAAATAGCAGAACCTTTGGTGAAATATTCCCCCCCGATATCTCCTCCTTATCCTCCTTGCGATAATGTACTCCATCTTTTTAGATCACGTTATGAATAAAGATTAAAACAGAGAAATATGGGCAATCACAGGTAAATCCTAAAGACACCGAGTGACTTACATTTATTAAGCGAGCGTCTCTCTCTCTTTTTTTTTTCTTTTGACTTTCATGAGATGAGAGAATCTCCGTATCGGATGATGTGGCTGTTTGTGGTTGGCTGAGAGATGTGAACTCGTTAGTTATGACAAACGTCTGTGATCTGACATCAGATGTGACGGGACAATTAATATAGATACAAATGTATTTGCTGGTTCAGACTGTTACATGAAATAGTGGTTGCTGTGATTGTTTATTGCATTGAAATGTGCCTGACACTCTGGATACCTGCCTGCGAGGTTTTGGTGACGTGTGCGCACAGCGCGCCTGTCAGCCAAAGTACCACTGCCCAGGGTGCGCCTCATCTGCGCCGAGAATAGACCAGGCTGGAGCTAGCGGGCTTTCAGCGCACCTTCCGCACAGTTTTTGGCACGAAATTGTCACTGTGCCAAGTCAAATCTTCCGACACCTCCCCCTGGTGTGCTGTCACACCCATCTCGGCGCAGCCATTCTACCAAATTGCCAAATCGGCTGTGCACGGTGGTGCGCCGGACGAAATTACCACTGCACGGGGTGTGACAGGCTGCGCCAACCTGCGCCACTCCGATTTGCACCAGGAAATTAGAGCCCATTGAGTTTGGTCTTACAAACTCCAGTTTAAATGAAGCTGGGACGTTGTATAAAACATAAAAAAAAACCGATTACAATGTTTGGTAAATAATTTTCGACCTAAATTCCATTAGAGACACTACAAAAACAAGATGTTTGATGTTCAAACTAATAAACTTTTTTTGCAAATACTTATTTTGAATTTGATGCCTGCAACAAGTCCCAAAAAAGCTGGAACAGTGGCAACAAAGGACTGGGAAAATTGAGAAATGCTGAAAAAAACACTTTTTTGGATTATTCCGCAGTAGATTAGGTAAATTGGAAACAGGCGAGAGTTATGCTTTGGTATAAAAGAACCCCTTCCAAAAGGCTCAGTCATTTACAACCGAGGATGGGGCAAGTTTCACTATTTTGTGAACAACTCAGTGAGTAAAAAGTTCAACAGTTTAAAGACAGCATTTCTGAACATAAAATTGCAAGGAGTTTGGGAACGTCATCATCTATGGTCCAAAAATCATCAAATGATTTAGAGAATCTGGGAGATCTCTGCAAATAAGTGGACCCTCAATCTCTCAGGTGTCACTGCATGAAAATCGAACATCATTCTGTAAGGAATATTACCATGTGGGAACAGGAACACTTCAAAAAACCACTGTCAGTTAACACAGTTCATCACTACATGTACAAGTGCAAGGTGAAACTCTACCATGCAAATCAAAAGCCATACATCAACAACATGATGCTGGCTTCTCTGGGCCTAAGCTCATCTGAGTTGGACTGATGCAAAGTGGAAAAGCGCGCTATGTCCATATATATGTTTTTTTAACAATGGACATTGTGTCCTTGCCAAAGAGAAAAAAAGACCATCCAGATTGTTATTAGCACAAATTTCAAAAGCCAGCATCGATGATATTGAGGTGCGTTAGTGCCCCTGGCATGTGTAACTTACACATTTGTGAAGGCACCATTAATGCTGAAAGGTACGGTGCATACAGGTTTTAATGTAACATATGCTGCTATTCAAGGAACATCTTTTTCAGGAACATCCCTGCATATTTCAGTGACACAATGCCAAGCCACATTCTGCATATGTTAGAACAACACGACTATATTGTAAAATAGTTCTGGTACTAGACTGGGCTGCGTGCAGTCCAGATTCGTCTCCCACTGAAAATGTGCATCACATGATAAAGCACAAAAAACTACAACAAAGACCCTTGAATGTTGAGCAACTGAAGTCGTACATCAAGCAAGAATGGAAAAGAATTTCACCTACAAATCCTCAACAAGTAGTGTCCTCAGTTCCCAAACACTTGCTGAGTGTTATTGAAAGGAAATGATATAACACAGTGGTAAACATGCCCCTGTCCCTGCTTCTTTGGAACGAGTTGCAGGTACTAAATTTAAAATGAGTGAATATTCAACATTTGCCAAAAAATAATAAAGCTCATCAGTTTGAACATTAAATAGGTTGTCTTTGCAGTATGTTCAATTGAATATAGATCAAAAAGGATTTGCAAATCAGTTGTATTGTTTTCATTTCTGTTTAACACAACATCCCAACTTCATTGGAATTGTGATTGTGCACTGACTCTATATTCAGCAGAGACAAATGTGATTTTAGTCCCTTTGTCTCTGCCTGGATGGATACATCTCTGGATGCATGTATGTGTACATGCACATATATTTATTAGATGTATTTATATATACATGCATACACGTGTATCTATAAAATGAAGAGAATGGCTTCAGCCTGCTCTACTGTAAAGTGCCTTGAGATAACACTTGTTATGACATGTGCTATACAACTAAAGATTGACTGATTGCCAAAATAAGAAATTGGCAACATCACTGGTTCACAAAACTTTATTTTTGAAGCCCTCCTTAAGAAGTGTTTCGCTCCACTAAGACCCACATGACAAAAACTAATACATTGCTGTACTAAATTAACCAACACTTTGACTGACGTCATTCATAAAATCCCGAAAGAATGGGCCATGTTCTTGTCAAAAGAGCTTTGAAGACAGTATGCAGTAAAATCTGTATTCATCATGACGTGTTCAGTGAGTCTGTGTAGAGGTCATCCATCTTATCCTCACAGGCTGCTCTCACTGGCACCTTTTATCCAGCTGTGCAACACACACTCTAAGGTTTTTGTCAGACTAGAGCTGCTTACCTGTTTTTACACCCAACAAGAAAAGGCAGAAAGAGACAGAATTCAAATCTGTTAGGCCCAGGAGATGTGAGGACTTGCAGACGCTGCTGCAACAAGGCTTTGTGGCATAGACCGGAGCTTCAGAGAAGTTATTGCCTGGAAGGAATAAGACACATGTAATGATTGATTCTAAACAAATTAGAGCAATCATATTTTAAGGGCACCGACCTGAATAATTAGCACTCTTAAATACCCTTAATCCATGTTTCCCTCAGTGGAAAGGCCTTTGTTTGGGCCCTGATCTGCATTTTCTCCATTTGAAGCCAACTTTTTAGAGCAGGTTAGACTCAATATTGCAATCTGGACTTCAGATGGAACAAGAAATAATTAAAAACAGTAAAATGACCCTGGATCCTGATTGTTTCTACATCAAGAAAATGAGATCAATCAGTCACAAAAACAATCAAAATTTACCAAGTTTACACAATACAGGTTTACCAGCGGCAAACAGGGAACCAGGCTGCTCATCAAATTTGGAAAAACCTGATTAGGAGCAGAAATCAGAATGTCTTTCAGAGCAGAAGTAAGCTGACACTAGATTAAGCTTTAAAATAATTTAAACAAGCAAGTATTGCAGAAAATTTTTAAAATATTTTGGGGAGAAGGCATGTAGAGCTAAATATCTGCATAAAAATGGTTGGATGAATCTTTTAAATTTCTTATAAGATACTCTTAAGGGAGCTGATACAAGAAGAATAATCCAGGGTCCAGGACAGATTCTTACAGGGTGGCACAAGAGAGGGTTTGAACTGAAAGTTTATTTATCCACCAATAATGTTCATGGCATACCATTTGGCAGAAATATGCCAAAAATAATTTGGAAATTTGAATTCCATTTGTTATGAAGGCCTAAAGGACTCTGTGTAATCAAAATAATAACACTTATATCATTTTGGCCAAAAAGAGATTTTTTTAAAATCCATGTTAATGGTAGTTTTTGATCATATGTATAAACATATACTATTTGGTATTAGGCACTCAATATGCTGACCAGGCTTCACATTCATTGTTTCTATTGTCTCCAAGCAGATGGTGCTATTTTCTCATTTAAGTGCCCCAAGACAAAAACTTTGAACACTATTCAGAGTCCATTAGGGGATTTAAACAAGGTTTTTTCTTTAAGTTGACAGCACAAATAATGAAATTCAAAGTATTTTCTACTAACTAATTTTGTCAGCGATAACTGACATACCAGAATCTGGATGTGGCCACTTTTTTGACATGATGTGCTTCTTGTAAAAAAAATTTTGTAAAAAGATGTCAAATTAAAGCCATGACTCTGACTCAGCTTCTCTATCTGACAGCACCTGAAGTCCACACAGCACTAGGAGGTCTTCGAGGTGAGTATGTGAGTGTTAAGGGGAAGGAGTCTGGGGTCCATGCCTACCTGGGCGTCCCCTTTGCAAAGCCACCTGTGGGCCCTGCTCTGAGACTGGCTGCCCCTCAGCCTGTTGAGGCATGGGGAGGAGTGAGAGATGCCACCCAGCAGCCATTCATGTAAGTGACTGATGTGTTTTCAAGTGAAAAATATCACACGCTGATACAGCATGTCTTTAAACAGTTAATATGATGTCTATATAGTAACCTGAACTGAACCTTTCTGTTCAACAGGTGTATTCAACATAAACAAATGATTTTAGATATGTTTGAAAAAGTTGACTTGAAGGTGGATCTTCCGGATGTTTCTGAGGATTGTCTTTATCTGAACATTTACACTCCTGCAAACAGAGCAAATGATGCCAGACTTCCGGTAAGGACTTTTCACACAGTTACTGATATCAAGCTTTTGACAGAGTTCTTGGTGAAGTTTGTTTGATTGAGTGGAATCATTAAAACAGTTTTACTGATAATGGCCAGATTTGGACTCAGACTGCATGACATCACTTCTACATCCAAGAGAGACTAAAGTTTTTGTTTATGTCCTGCAGTTGATGTCCTAATAAAGGTCAGGTAAAATGGTCTCAGTGCTGTGTAAGACACAAAAAAGTCTTTTAATCTTCCCAGGTTATGGTCTGGATCCATGGTGGAGGTCTTGCTATAGGGTCAGCATCTATGTTTGATCCCTCTGCACTGGCTGCATATCAAGATGTGGTTGTGGTTCTGATCCAGTACCGTTTGGGACTGCTGGGCTTTCTCAGGTAAAAAGACTGGAGTTGTTTTTCAGTGGATTGCTCCTGCCTTCCATCGTTTTTTTTTTTTTTTTTTGTAAATAGTATAATCATCTGATCACTTTCATGTGTCGTCAATCACTCGTGCAAAACTTCCCTGGTGGGCATGAAATGCTTCCTACTGATTTGTGTGGACAGTCTCAGTTTTACACATTTTAACCTGGTTACTGGGCTTTTTTTTTAAATGAAAGCCGGTTATTATTCAGTTTGACTGACACACTGATGAAGACAAAGGACAAAATTTTTACCTTGCATTATTTTTCCAACAAAAACCTAAAGAGGAGCAAATAGTGGATTAATGCTGTCAAAAGCACAACAATATCTGTAAGATACAAAGACAGAAGCAACAAACAGACTGTTCTATTTCCTGACATAAAATGTGTGAGCATTAAGATAAGATAAGATAAGATAGTCCTTTATTGATCCCCAAAGGGGAAATTCTGGTATTGCAACAGTACAGGGCAAGTACAGGGATAGTAGCATGCATTGAATAAGACATAGATCAAAAGAACAGAAGATATTTACAATTATCAAAATTAAACATACTAAAGCACTAAATTAACAGAGTAACAAAGTAAGTGTTGTTCAATTATCAAATAAACTAATATACTAAAATGCTAAATTAACAGAGTAAGTGGCGTTCAATTATCAATTATTACTGCATTTCCTGAAATATTTGTCCCAAAATCCTCACTGAAACTTACAACTGCAGTGATCCTGACACCATCAATAAACAACATAAACAAGATATTAGCTTATTATGCATTAATGTTTAATGATGTAGATTTTTTTTGTTCCTCACTCCCTGAACCATCGAATCCTTTAATTCTGTAAAATACATTTGTCTGTCCATATGTATATATATTTTGATTCTGGCAGTGGTGTAAGGGGACGGCTTCTCCAACATTTTATTGTATAAATGTACCTGATGTGACATTAAGGCAAAAGCTTGGCTCATAAATAATATCAAAAAGGTTCATAAATATCTCAGTGTTTCTGCAGTTTTCATGAACACAAGAATGTCTGTTTGGAACGATAAAAACTAAAAAGTCTGTGCCACATCTTCACACAATGGTCATTGCTAAGCGACACCCTGTTTGTCTTTTATTTCTTTATGCTCGTCCCATGAAAGTTATCAATGCCAAAGTATATTTAGTTTCATAACAATCTGCAAAGGTGCTGATAGCAAATTGGTTAATTTTGTGTGTTGCATGCAAAAACAATGTTGCCCTTGATTAGGGCAGCCCACCCTGGGGTTCCTCTGCACATAATTCAGCTACAATGTTATTTTTAGTTTCTAATGATATCCACTGTCCTATTCATCAAAAAGAAGAAATGAAATCTGAAAATCAATCTTATAAGAACAACAGCTTAGATTCCATGTTAATTGCATGTTCATACTGTTGTTTTAACTTTTTCAAAGCTTCTCAGATTATTATATTTCTGAACTTGATATAGCACCTCAAAACCAATATCAGCAGTGTAAAACTGAGCAGCAGTTAAACAGGTTGGAGTTTATTTTACTCAGAACTCTTGTATTCATGAAATCTGTTTCATGTCTTTAAACCAGGGTTTTGGCTGACATTAGCTGACCATCCTGTTTCTACAGCCCGTCTCTGAACACAGATTACACACGACCAGAACTCCAAAATGACTGGAAAAACTCATAAATCCATCTATTTGCTTGCAAGTTGGATAGAATAGATCATTTAGTATGACAATCTGCTTCTGATCTGTCTTTTGTTTCATTTCACACATTAAGCAACCAGCAGCTTCAGTAAACTCCCACTTAGCCCAGCAGCTCACAGCCACATACCCTTCAAAACACCAACACAAAACTCTGCATCTTTAATGAACTATGTTGCTCACCCATTGACGATTCTGATCTTCATAACCTGATGAATTCAGCTGCAACCGCTGTTCACCTTAAACTTTAACACCCTGCCGTGAAAAATGGGTCCTCTGGTTCAGTAATAGTTAAGCGTTGTCCTCCGTTTGTTGGTAGTTTAGTGTTGTCCTTTTGTTGTTTATCCTTCCATCAGACTTACGTTTCCACTGCTGTGAGCCTGGATAGCCTTGAGCATGCTAACCACCAGCTCCAACTCTGTGTTCATCTCATGAATATTCAATTAGCCATGTGCTGCTTACATATTTCAATAACTCTGGCACTGAACAGGAAAGAGTATCGCTACCTGATAGTTATACAAAGAGAGTTAAGAGGATGTTTTTATTTTTTTTTTTTTGAACTTTTTATTTAAACATTTTAAACATTTTAAAGAACACTTCCTGACATATGGGAAAGACACAGACAAAAACACCACCGATAGCGACAGGCAGAGCAGCATACATCCATAGTGGCTGGGAAGGACCTCCCAGATAGGAGCCCCCAACCACACACCTTCATCTCACTCTGTCTACTCAATCCCCAAGTATCTGGAAATACAGGACCATCTTTGGGTGAAAGTGTCTGTTTTGAGTTGCAGACTGGCCGTCACTCTTTCCATCCAATAAACATTTTTCAGTTTCTGGGTCCATTGTTCGATAGTTGGAGGTTTTACCTCTCTCCAGTTCACTGTAATCATCTTCCTCGCCATTAGCAAAAGAATCCTCAGTGCGTGTTGTTGCTCAGCATTGTAAACGTCTCTAGGCATGATTCCCAACACAAACAGTTTTGGTTCTAGAGCAACATCTATCTCCAAAATAGTGTCGAGTTCCCTCTTGATGTCATCCCAGAATCCCCGCAATACAGGACAGTCCCAGAAGATGTGTGTGGTGTCTCCAATATTTCCACATTTTCGCCAACATAATGCAGCATTGGGATTCTTCACATATGAAGAGATAATGAAAGGAGTATTAAAAAATCTAATCTTAACCTTCCAATCAAATTCTTTCCATAATTGACTATTAATTCCCTTATGGCATCCTGCCCATATGTCCTTCCATTCAGAGTCTTCAATTATAACGTTCATTTCTAGTTGCCATTTATCTTTTATGTACTCTGTGTTTTGAAAAGTGCCTATTATTAATCTTTTGTATATGTTAGATAGGTGTTTTTTTGTTGGGAAATGTTTCTCTAGAACATTAATGAAATATTCTTCTATTTCATTAGGGTTATTTCTGACCAATTCCTTTTCCTTATGATTTGTGACATAATGTCTGATCTGGAGGTACCTGTAGAAATCCTTTGATGGAAGGTCAAATTGCTCTCGATGTTGAGAGAATGATTTAAATTCTGTTCCTTTAAAAAGTTGATTAATTGTACAGAGACCTTTGTCTGCCCATCCTTTAAACCCGCTGTCCCACAGGGAGGGTGGGAATTCCATATTTCCTACAATCATCATGGCCCTTGAGATCGACTCCGATCCCTTAAGAGGATGTTTTTATAAAGTGATAAAACAAAAAAACTTTGATTTTTGTTGATTCTGCTGATCACTCTCATTCAGACTTATGCTAGTCACAGGACTTTTACCACTGCAGTAATGGCGGCTCGTAAACTTCCGGTATTTCTCAGGATTGGTCTATACGACTTATCCTTTTGGAGGTCACAGGGGCAGGAACCTATCCCTGTTGTCATTGGATGAGAGGTGGGGTACAGTCTGGACTGGTTGCCAGTCAATCTTAGGGCAGACACAGAGAGACAGACAGCCATTCACCAACACTCACGGTCATTTTAGTCACTTAATAACCTCGCAAGAATGTTTTCATATTGTGTGAGAAAAGTTTTGTGCCTGCAGAAAACTCATGCAGAAGAACATACTAACTCCTGACAAAAAAGGCCCCAGTCATTATCAGGGAGTTGAAGCAGCAACATTTTTGCAGTGAGGCTGCACCACCATGCAGCCCTCTATTTTTCTGGATGTTACAAATGAACACAAACCTGTGGACCCATGTAAAGCTGTCACAGTCTCCTGTCATCTGTGGTGAACACAGCCTAAAAACTTAAATTATATGCTCTGTCCAGCACTGGAGATGAACATCTGTCGGGGAACTTTGGCCTCCTGGACCAGGTACAAGCTCTGAGGTGGATTCAGGAGCACATTCACAACTTTGGTGGCAACCCAAATTCAGTTACCATATTTGGGGAGTCTGCTGGTGGAGTAAGCGTGTCCCTCCTGGTATGAATGAGAAACACACATGAAAATGCTTAGTTATTTTGTTTCTAAGTGACTCATTTACCCAGAAGCTTATTTTTTGTGTCAACAGCTTCTCACACCTTTGACTAAAGGACTTTTCCACCGTGCCATCGCTGAGAGTGGCACTGCTGCAATGGATTCACTGGTGGCAAATTATCCTCTATCAATGACACAGGTAGATTATTTGCACAACATTCAAATTGTTACTCCTCAACCTGTTTGTTGACCATATCTGTTGAGGTAACATTTACATTTTCTCTTTAGGTAATTGCAAACATGTCAGGCTGTAGTATTGAGAGCACAGTGAGGATCGCTGACTGCATGAAAAATGTTGATATTGAAACTCTCCTGCCACTTACAGCGGTGAGTTTTTGAATGAAACACTGAAAGCTCAGTGTGAAAAGGTTGCCCTCTGGTCCATGTACTGTCTTTATCCTAATTTTTCCCTTCATTTTATATTTTTTGTTCTCTTAAGGATGAAAGAGTAAGACTCACTGTAAATATTGATGGACACTTCCTGACCAAATCTGTGGATGAGCTGTTCAGTAAGCATGAAATTCTCAAAATTCCCTTCATGACTGGTGTTAATAATGACGAAGGGGGCTACACACTTCCTAATGTAAGTCAATCCACTACATGGTCTCCAAAACTAAATTTTAACAAACTGATAAGTGACTTACATTTGAGCCTGTTCAACAATTTTGTTCAACTTTGGTGCTTGTCTGAAATTTTATTCTCAATTGTGCCCCTCCTTAGTTGTTTCTTCCCCAAAACTGGACAGAGGGACTGGATCTGGAGTCTGTCAGGGGCATGTTCTCTCTGTTTTTCCCTGATCCTTCCATCTTAGATTTGGTGATAGAGGAATATTTGGGAAATGGAGAGGATCCTGTGACAAACAGAAATGGATATACTGAGCTGCTTGGAGATGTACTGTTCACACTTCCTGCCATCAGGACTGCCAATGCTCACAGAGGTATTTAACATAATGAAAAAGTCTAAGGCCTCTCTTAGGGTGGAGCCCCCCCAAAAATTAATCAGGTTGGGCTGCGTACAGTGTTATATTTATAACAGCCAGTCGAGGGAGCAGACTGTTACTATTATTATTCTTTTCTTTATCCAAAAGGAAAAACATTAAAATCAGTTTACCAGACTGATTTATTGCCATTTTGAATTGATTTTTAATTTTATGAATGAACTTGAATTGTTTGTTCACGTTTGTTAAATGCAGGATGATTATTTCTATCTGTAAGCACGTATCCCTCTGGAGTCTGTCACAGCTGACACAGGGCAGGAGGCGCGGTACACCCTGGACCGGTCACAAGCCATTCACAGACATGACAGAGGCAGACAACCATTCATCCACACACTCACACTGAGGGACAATGTAGAGTTACCAAACAACCTAACAGGCATGCTTTTAGTCTGTGTGAGGAAACAGGAGCACTCTGAGAAAACCCACCCATGCACAGGAAACTCACAGAAAGAACATAGAAAGGCCCAGACCAACCATGGAATGAAACCAGCAACCTTTCTTTGAAGCAATTACCTGCTGGTTCATCATGCAGCCCTCTTTTATTTGTATTTTATTTTACAAAAATATGTTTCCATGGCCTGTCCAGAACCGCCCCCTCCCTACACCACTCATCAGTAGCCAAGATGGTTAAAATGGGAAAATTCAATAGGGTGTTGCCAGCCTTGAGAATAAATATCTGTCATATTTATGTTTACATTTCTGGAATCAAATGAGATATCTTTGTCCTTTTCTAGATGCTGGAGCACCTGTTTATCTCTATGAGTACCAGTATCCTCCACTGTTCATGAAGAATATAAGGCCAAGCTTTGTTAAGGCTGACCATGCGGATGAAATCTTTCCAGTACTGGGATTGTGTTTCTCCACTAAACATGTCAAAATACAAGGTTGAGTATTATTAAGATTTTTTCAACTTGAGGTATATCTTTCCTCTGTGTTCAAGTGTTAAACCAGTCTATGTTGTCTTTAGAATCCTGCAGTAAAGAAGAGGAAGAGTTCAGCAAAATCATGATGAGCTACTGGGGCAACTTTGCTCGCACAGGGTAAGGACCAGCCCTCACTGGAGACACTAATGCACATTTAGATTAACAGAATTGTTGATAACTTGTGTGCATGTGTGTGTAGGTCTCCTAATGGGGAAGGTCTGGCTTACTGGCCAAAGTATGGAGCGGAAGAAAAATACTTGGCACTGGATTTGAAGGAGCAAAGAATTGGTCAACACTTGAAGAATAACCGGTTCGTCTTCTTTACCCAGACCATCCCGAAGAAGATGCAGCAGCAGAAAGAAAAAGCAGAACATGGTGAGCTGTGAAACAGTCTCTTCTTATTTCTGTGCCTCTGCAATTACTTATTGATCACAGATTTAAACATCAAAACACCAGTGGCACATACACTGCCTGGCCAAAAAAAAAGTTGCCACCACAAAACATGGTCACACACTAATATTTTGTTGGATCGCCTTTAGCTTTTATTACAGCACGCATTCATTGTGGCATTGTTTCAGTAAGCTTCTGCAATGTCACAAGATTTATTTCTATCCAGTGCTGCATTAATTTTTTCATCAAGAGCTTGTATTGGTGATGGGAGAGTCTGACCACTGCACAAAGCCTTCTCCTGCACATCCCAAAGATTCTCAGTGGGGTTAAGGTCTGGACTCTGTGGTGGCCAATCCATGTGTGAAAATGTCTCATGCTCCCTGAACTACTCATTCACAATTTGAGCCCGATGAATCCTGGCATTGTCATCTTGGAATATGCCCGTGCCATTAGGAAAGAAAAAATCCATTGATGGAATAACCTGGTCATTCAGTGTATTCAGGTAGTCAGCTGACCTCATTCTTTGGGCACATAATGTTGCTGAACCTTGACCTGACCAACTGCAGCAGCCCCAGATCATAGCACTGCCCCCACAGGCTTGTACAGTAGGCACAAGGCATGATGGGTGCATAACTTCACCTATCTCTCTTCTTACCCTGATGTGCCCATCACTCTGCAACAGGGTAAATCTGGACTCATTAGACCACGTGACCTTCCTCCAGGACAGTTCTTAATCCAATTTTAGTAGTTTCTGCAATCTCCTTAGATGTTTTCTCTTCTTGATGCATGCCAATGATTTGACCCTTCTTAACCCTCGGCAGTCCTTATCTTTTCTACACTTATTTGGATCCTAAGCGGGTCAAATTTGACCCGAACAGGTTTGACTATATAAAAGCATGATAACACAACAAAATCACACAAGTTTGGGTTTTATCTGCTTCGCCAACTTCAGACCAATCTATTGACACCAAGTTTGTACTTATTGGTGGAATTTTTGGTAGTATTTATTATGATAATATGAAATATGACCTCATTTATGATCTTATAAAACACATAAATCATAAATTATGTCAAATACAGTTCAAGCTTATTTTGAAATTATATGATGGATTATCAAAGACTGGGATATGTCAAAGTTCCATTTAATGTTTTTTTTAAATGCCACTTCATTTTTTTTGGTGGCAGAAAAAAATAACACAATCCTGCCACAGATGACCTTAGCGGGTCAAATTTGACCTGAACAGGTTTGACTATATAAAAGCATGATAACATAACAAAATCACACAAGTTTGGGTTTTATCTGCTTCGCCAACTTCAGACCAATCTATTGACACCAAATTTATACTTATTGGTGGAATTTTTAGTCACATTTACACCATATCGATGAAGTATGACCGCATTTTTGATCTTTGAAAAAAACAGAAGTTATGAATTATGTCAAATACAGATCAAGATCAAGCTAATAATTATGGGTTATTTTTGGAGTAGGCCTATTACAAAGAAGAATATGTCAAGTATTGGACATAATGGTACAGCCACAGAAAAACGCCTGTTCATGTCTTTCACAAAGTCTGTGCAGCAATATATTGAACATAATTTGAAGCTGTATTTATAGATTTTGCTTGTTTATGTCCAGTAACCAATCAGAAAGAGGCAAATTTTCAAAATGTTTTTCATTTTCCAATGACCCCCCAAGAGGGTCAAGAGTTGTTACATACGACTCTTTTGATGACTGTGTGTGTGTGTGTGTGTGTTACTCTCAACGGGTGCTACTGCAGTATGGCAAGCCCTTTTAACATTTAAGTATTAGCGGTAATAGCAATTGTAGATATCAGTTATTGTTTTTTCACGTTAGAATTCCAAGCCAACATATCCACAATGTAATTTTCACTAGTAACCATTCTAATTAATGATATCTACTATTTATTTTTCACTAGTGGAAATGGTAATTGTAGATATCTGCAACTTAATTACAACTAGTAAACGTGTGCCATTGACTTCCATTCAAACTGAATTACAGATATCTGTTATTCAATTTGTACATGTTGTAATTCAAAGTCCACATATCCATAATGACATTTTGACATGTCGCAATTCTAATTCATGATATCTACAACCCAATTCTTACTAGTAAAAATGTTAATTCTTGATAACAACAATTTTATTCTTACTAGTGACAAAGTTCATCAATTATATCTATAATTGTACGAACATTACAGGTATCATAAATTAATTCTAGATATCTAAAATGCAATTCTTACTAGTCAAAATTACACCATTGATATCTTGACCTGGAATTTTTACATGTAAGAATGTAATTACAGATATCTGAAATTGTATTTCAGAAATCTGTAATTGAATTACAGATACAGAAAATGAAATTTCCACATGTACAAATGTCATAAGGTAATGAGGCTACATAACATAACCGAAATAAATATGGTAATTTCGCTACATATCCGAAATGACACCATTGCACCGCCCACATATCCACAATGAGTATGCTAATTTACGCCTGCACAGGATTGGTTCATAGGGCAACTCCACTACCGTTACGCTCGTGTAAGCTGCGCGCTGAATCTGAGGTACACAGTTGGGAGACGATGATTGAAAATGGAGTGAGATGGAAACACCAACTGAGACTGCAGTTTCTGCATTTGACAGAATTTTTAATGTGGCGAATTGTGCCAGACAGGAGCTGTTGCAGAGTAACAATGGCATACTTGCTCCTACCAGACGCTGGTAATCGAGGCATCTATTGCGCGCAGTTCCCTTTGACTGCATACACCATGTTGATAAGCACGTTCAATTGCAAAACATTTTCTCTGAATTTTACTGATCACTTGCTCCGCCATATTCTACGTCTTCCACTGCCATCTACAATTGTCACTGCCAATGGCGGGAGGATTTGTTGTATATTCATGAACTATGTAAAAGTAGACCAATGGCTGTATGGTACGCTAATATGACGGCTCGTCCCACCCACATATCCGAAACTGCAATTGTTGATATCTGAAATGAGAAATTACATTTCCACTAGTAACAATCGCTTTTCAACATGTGGAAATTCAATTGTAGATATCTGTAATAATTATTCTTACTAGTAAAAAAGTAATTAGCGATATCTGTAATTGAATTAAAGATGTCTGCAAATCAGTACATTTTGACATGTACAAATATATTTGTAACTTGTAAAAATGTTTTTACAGATATCTTGAATTAATATTTCCACATGTCAAAATTTAATTTTTGCTGGTGGGTGTGGGGGGTGTGTGCAGGTGGCTGTCTGAGTGTGTTCATTGTGCTTGGGATCACAATATTGGGACATACTGCTCCATAACATCACTCAGTATCATCCTGGGTCAAATTTGACCCGAAGGGTCTAAAGTGCTATTAAAAAACATTAAAGACCCATAATGCAATGCAAGAGAGTGACCATAAATTTTATTTATAACTAGTGTCATTTGGAACTGCGTCTCAAAATTTCAGCCAATTACATAAAAGATAACCCTATTTTTAAGATAAGCGAATACTGTTTCGGGTCATATCTGACCCGAAGGCCATGCGAAGGTTAAACAGACTAACATCTTTTCCATGAACACAGGATGTGTCTTTCGACATGGTTGTTTCAGAAATGAGAAGTTACTCATTGCATCTGCTAGGGTTTAATAACTTGTTGCCAGCTGAAAGATAATCCCCCATGTGGTAATTATCCAATAGGAGGCTCGTACCTATTTGCTTAATTAAATCCAGGTGGCAACATTTTGGCCAGGCAGTGTATAAGGCAAGTCTGCTGACCAGGCTTCACAATCATTGTTTCTATTATCCCCCAGCAGATGCTGCTATTTACTCATTTCAGTGCCCCAAGACAAAAACTTTTAACACTATTACAGTTCACTAGGGGATTTAAACAAGGTTTTTTCTTTAAGCTGAAACAGCACAAATGATGAAATTCAAAATCTTTTCATTGCAAAATTAATTATGTCTGTGATGACCAGAATCTAGATGTGGCCACTTCTTTGACATGATGTGCTTTTTGTAAAAAGATGTCAAATTAAAGCCATGACTCTGACTCAGCTTCTCTATCTGACAGCACCTGAAGTCCACACAGCATTAGGAGGTCTTCGAGGTGAGTATGTGAGTGTTAAGGGGAAGGAGTCTGGGGTCCATGCTTACCTGGGCGTCCCCTTTGCAAAGCCACCTGTAGGCCCTGCTCTGAGACTGGCTGCCCCTCAGCCTGTTGAGGCATGGGGAGGAGTGAGAGATGCCACCCAGCAGCCATTCATGTAAGTGATTGATGTGTCTTTAAGTGAAAAATATCACATGCTGCTACAGCATGTCTTTTAACAGTTAATATGATGTCTATAAAGTAACCTGAACCTGAACCTGTCTATTCAACAGGTGTATTCAATATAAACAGCTTACGCTAGAGCTGCTCGAAAAACTTGGGGCCCCGACACCAGAAGTCCCAGATGTTTCTGAGGATTGTCTTTATCTGAACATTTACACTCCTGCAAACAGAGCAAATGATGCCAGACTTCCGGTAAGGACTTTTCACACAGTTACTGATATCAAGCTTTTGACAGAGTTCTTGGTGAAGTTTGTTTGATTGAGTGGAATCATTGAAACAGTTTTACTGATAATGACCAGATTTGGACTCAGACTGCATGACATCAAGAGAAACTAAAGTTTTTGTTTATGTCCTGCAGTTGATGTCCTAATAAAAGTCAAGTAAAATGCTCTCAGTGCTGTGTAAGAAGCAAACAAAGTCTTTTATCCTCCCAGGTTATGGTCTGGATCCATGGTGGAGGTTTTGTTATAGGGTCAGCATCTATGTTTGATGGCTCTGCACTGGCTGCATACCAGGATGTGGTTGTTGTTCTGATCCAGTACCGCTTGGGAGTGCTGGGCTTTCTCAGGTAAAAAGACTGGAGGCTTTTGTGTCAGTGGATTGCTCCTGCCTATTATCGTGGTTTTTTTTTTTTTTTTTTTACAGTATAATCATCTGATGACTTTCATGTGACGTCAAATATTCGTACAAACTCCCCTGGTGGGCATGAAAAGCTTCTCATTGATTTGTGAGGAAAAGCAGACAGTCTCAGTTTTACACATGCTAACCTGGTTACTGTGCATTTTCTTGGAATGAAAGACAAAACATTGATTGACACACAGATAAAAAGAAAGGACACAATATTTACCTTGCATCATTTTTCAACAAGAACCCAGAGAAGAGCAAATAGTGGATTAATGCTGTCAAAAACACAACAATACCTGTATGTTACAAGACAGAAGCAACAAAAACACTGTTCTTTGTCCTGACATAAAATTTTGTGTGATTGTGTGACATTACTGCATTTCCTTAAATTTTTGTCCCCAAATCCTCACTGATAGTTACAACTGCAGTGATCCTGACACAATCAATGAACAACATAAACAAGATAAAAGTTTATTATACATTGATGTTTGATGATGAAGATTTTTTTGTTCCTCACTCCCCAAACCATGGAATCCTTTAATTCTGCAAAATACATAAGACTGCCCATGTGTATATCTATATTTTTTTTTATCATGGTAGTGGTATAAGGGGAAAGTTTCTCCAACATTTTATTGTATAAATGTACCTGAAGTGACATTAAGGCAATAATTTGGCTATTTTAACTGATTGTAAATAATATCAAAGGTTCTGTGCAATGGTCCAAAGGACCGTTAAATATGATAAGGTTCATAAATATCTCTGTTTCTGCATTTTTCATGGACATAAACATGTCTGTAAAAGGAAAATGTCCAGGCTGCACTCCTCCAAGCAACACATTTGAATGAGGAGCAGCACAAAAAATATCTCAGGGAATGGATCAGACAGGTATATTTTACATCTTATTCTACTAATAAATGAGGTACAATTATATTAGTTCATAAACTGTTGCCATTTACAGCCAAAGGTTGTTATAAAGGTACAGACGGGAGGTTAGTTTTAGTGAAGGGGGAGAACTATATGGAGAATCAGTATTGTTAGGAAATACTTATGCTCCTTTTGTCTATGATAAGGTCTTTTTTTTGCCTTCCTTCTCAGTAAAATTGCTGAAATGGAATGTACAAATATGATCATCAGGGGTGATTTCCCCTTCTTTAGATAGAGATCCCCCTTATAAAGATCACTCAAAATCTGGCAGAGCATTAATAAATGTTCTTGAGGTATTTTACCTGTTTGATGGTTGGAGATAAATGAATCCTAATAAAAATGACACATTTTATTCTCCACCTCATTTGTCAGCCTCACGAGTTGACTATATAATTATATTTGAACACCTCGCCCAGTTAGTAGAACAATCTGACATTGGATCCATTGCCCTTTCGGATCATGTTCTTAATGCAGCCTCTTAAGCCTGCAGAACGATCGTTCTCTTGGAAAATTAAGGCATCGCTGATTTATGACAATAATTTTATCAAATTCTTGGAAACTCAGACAGACTTCTGTTTAGAAGTAAATGACTGCATTGGCTGTGATCCAAGATTGGTGTGGGCAGCTTACAAAGCTTACATGCGAGGCTTGATTATATTGTACTCTAGCAAAAAGAAAAAAGAGCGTGCACAAGAAGAACTACAAATTAAAACGAAAATCAAAAAATTAGAGAAAGATTTTCATAGATCGGGAGGAGTTACTCTAACAGCTAAAGGCGACAAGACTATTGTTGACTAATTTACTAACAAAGAAGGCTGAGTCTGATATTTTGTTTGCTAGACAAAGACTGTTTGAATTTTGGTTGTCAAATCAGTTCTTAGCTCGCTTAGCAAGAAACTCTCCCCAAAAAGCTTTTATTTCTGCAATATCTGATCAGGATCAAATCTGTCAAACAAACAACACAATAATCAATGAATGCTTTCAGAAATTTTATGAAACGTTGTATACCTCAGACCTGGATAACAATACATCTACCAGTGGTAATACTTTAAAAGGCCTAAAGTTGCTCCAACTTACAGATGAACGAGCTAAACTGCTGGAAGGACCTGAAACATTAACAGAAATTGATAAAGCAATCTCCTCACTCCAGTCAGGGAAAAGTCCAGGGGCTGATGGATTCTGTGTACAGTTTTATAAAAAGATTAAAAGCAATATTAACAAACTACTACAACGTGTGTTAAACAAACCTTTGGAAGAGGAAGAACTCCCAAAATCTATGTATTTAGCTCATATTACAGTTATCGCCTAAAAAGGGAAAGATCCAGAACAACATGCTTTTTATTGCCTGATTAGTCTACTTGGAGTGGATAATGAATAATGAATAGTGAATAATGGCAAATTGACTGGAAAGAGTGGTGACTGATATGGTTAATGCAGACCAAACAGGGCTTATAAAAGGCCGTACTTCATATAATATAATAATTCATATAATTCACTATATTGATTTTTATAAAATTCCAATTGCTATAGTATCCATGGATGCGGAGAAAGTATTTGATCGCATAGAGCGAAAATACATGCTAGAAGTGTTGAAAAGATTTTGCTTTCAATCAGATGTTGTTCACTGGGTCCAGCTTTTATATAAAATGCCCATTGCCTCAGTCTGAACAAATGGTCTGATTTCTGCCCAAATTCAACTTAATAGAGGTACAGCTCATGGTCACCCCGATCACCCCTATTGTTTTCTTTAGCTACAGATCCATTCGCAATTGCTGTCCAGCAAACCTCCAATATCAAGGGAACGGCGATAGGAACAACACAGCACAAAATTCTATTGTACGCAGATGGCATCCTCTTGACATTAACAAACCCATCAAACTCAATACCTGCGCTAATCAATTGTGTGAAAGATACAAGATTAGTTTTACAAAATCTGAAACCATACCTCTAGGTTTTCCACACGAGTATGAACCTGACTTTGTAAAACCCTTTCGCTGGGCACCAGATGGATTCACATATTTGGGGGTTAAAATAACGCCTAAAATTAGTCAACTCAAGGCTGAAAATGTTAACCCCATGCTCTATCTATGCTCTTCATATCTCTGAAGAGAAACAATATTAAAGACATAAATAAAGCTCTTTCTGACTCTATATGGGCAGTCAGAAAGCATCAAAGTAAATTAAATATTTTACATCTCCCAAAAGAACAAGGAGGATGGGGGCTCCCCAGCATTATAAATTATACAATATCAATGCAAGCCAGAATCATTTCAATATGGGCAACTACTCAACTGAAGCCACCATGGTTTGAGATTGAAGCTACCCTCTCCAAACCATATGCTCCTGTTAACTTTCTTGATAAACACAGAAGTGAATTACCAGTTGTGGCTAAAGACAATTTTCTTATTACTAATGTGTGTAGTACCTGGAACTCTTTAAGGAAATTATTTGGGACTAAACATTATATGTAACGAATTTTACATATACCTTCAGGACACTATGTACATGCTAAAATGGATACTCTGAATTTCCCTGATGACTTTAACTTATGAGAAAAAACTCTTTTCGACAGTCTTAGACAGAGTCACTTTGTCTCCAAATTTTATTCAAAGCTGCAACATTTGAATACGGACAGGCTATCATTCCTACGGAAATCATGGGAAACTCAGTTAGAAACAGCAATAGAGACTGAATTAGGGAGAAAGGGCCCTAATTTCCTGGAGCAGCTCAGGGTGGCGCAGGGTAGCGCACCCCGCACAGTGGTAATTTCATCCGACAGATAACCATGCGCAGCCCTTTGGTAGACCGGCTGTGGCAAGATGAGTGTGGCGGCGCACCAGGGGGAGGTGTCAACAGATTCAGCTTGGCACAGTGACAATGGGCTCACCCGGCGCAGTGGTAATGTCGTCCAGCGCACCACCGTGCGCAGGCAATTTGGCACATTTGGTAGACCGGCTGCGCCAAGATGGGTGTGGCGGCACACCAGGGGAAAGGTGTCAACAGATTCAGCTTGGCGCATTGACAATGTCGAGCCAAAACACTGGGCGGAAGGTGCGCTGAAAGCTCGCCAGCTCTAACCTGTTCTATTCTCAGGCGAAGCGCACCCGATGCAGTGGTAATTTGGCTGACAGGTGCACAGTGTGCACACCTCACCAAAACCTTGCAGGCATGTTTTCCAGAGTTTCAGGCACATTTCAATGAAATAAACAATCACAGCAACCACTATTTAATGTAACTGTCTGAACCAGCATATACATTTGTATCTATATTAATTGTCCCGTCACATCTGATGTCAGATCAGAGACGTTTGTCATAATGGAAACTCAACCTGAGCAGCTGGAAGAGTGACGCAAACGAACGAGTTCACATCTTTCAGCCAACCACAAAAAGCCACATCATTCGATACGGAGTATCCGGCTTCTCTCATCTCATGAATTTCAAAAGAAAAGAAAAAAGAGAGAGACGCTCGCTGAATAAATGTAAGTCACTCGAGGTCTTAAGGATTTACCTGTGATTGCCCAAATTTCTCTGTTTTAATCTTTATTTGTAACGTGATCTAAAAAGATGGAGTACATTATTGCAAGGAGGATGAGGAGGAGATATCAGGAGAGAATATTTCACCAAAGGTTCTGCTATTTGGTGATGACAGACCAGGAATGCAGGTGGATCACAAGCATGATGAATGGATTAGCCTGCTGCTGTGTTTAAATGTAATTGTCACTTAATTTTGTACTTCTATTTATGAGACAGGAACAGATTACATCTGTCCCAGTTGCTGTGAAAGTGACAGCGGCTCTGACCTTCTTCGCCACTGGGTCTTTCCAGCACACTGTGTCCACGGTGGCAGGGATCAGTCAGACCGCTGTCGATTCGGCCAATAAACAGTTAATCAAATGTATTCACATCTTTGGTTTTGTGTAATCAGGAGTTACATGCCAAAACGATCATGATTCATTAGGGTAAAACACGTTCATTTCACATGCAAAAAAAATAAAAATGCGTCATTTCAGCACAGGTGCTTCTGATTTTATTGCCATTACACAACTTATTCATGTTGTGATCTGTCCACACCACTCATCTTTATTATGTGGGGTTTAAATATATGTCACTAAATGTGAGTGTCTTCATTAGTAGAAAAATATTTCTGCCTTACCCATAATCCCAACATCTATCCCATTAAAGCCCTCAATACTTATCAGAGTGAGTGTGGAGGACGCGATGTCCTCCGCTGAGCTCAAAGTGAGGCTGGTGGAGGGGCCACCATGTGCCTTCTTTGATCTGAGAGCTTTTGTTTGGCCCTTCTCCTTACATCATTGAACTGTTTTTTACATTGGGCAGCGGTTCTCAGAATATGTGGGCTAACTTGACTGACAATATTAGTAACTTCCTCCCAGGCTGTATTTACATCATCAGCCTGTGGAGGTCTTTTCGCATTACCATATATATAGGCGAGGAGAGGCGTTCATTTGATTGGTGAAGACTCGGCTGTGTTAAACCCTCTCACGCCTTCTCTCCTCCCTCGTTGCCACTTGTGCCGGTGGGACGGAGGCGTGGGTGCGCCTCGCTGGGCCAGACTGTGCCTTGCAGGAAACTTGCAAAATGCCCTGGACACACCCTGTTGGCGCGGCGCACCTCCGCCTGCGCCTGGTCTACGAAATTAGAGCCCAATATCTTACTTTTACATTCAAAAATATCGATATGTAAGTGTAAATGTAAATGCTCGTATACAGCCCTTAACAACAACCCTTTCGGTGAACCGAATTGCTTTACAATAGATCTCAAATAAAACAGAATAAATAACAACAACAATAAAAAAGCAATAAAAACAATAGAAGCAGTAAAATACAATAAAATGCAATACAATGAAATGCAATATAGTAAAAGTAAAAGTGTCACCACACTACTGGGTATTAAAAGCCATCCTAAATAAATAGGTTTTTAGTCTAGATTTGAAGAGGCCCAGATCAGATTCAAAGAAATGCCATATAATATCTTACAAAATTTATATATATTTCCATATACTGAATGTATAGTGAGTATACAGCAGGGGCCCCTCCAAACTACCCAAAATGTAAGACTGTCTTAGGGACAAGACTTAACTGCTTCTGGAAATGTGAAAAGGTTCAATAGTTTTGGCAAACTATATGTGTTGAGGTTAGTCTGGTAATAAGATAAGATAAGATATTCCTTTATTAATTAAGCAGCAGTTACAACCTAACCCATTATTGTGTTTATTCGGGTGTATCGCTGAATCATTAAGAATCTATAGGAACAGAATTCAGTTTTTGCAGTTCAGTTTTTAATGACCAAATGGGTAGGAGGTGAACCTCCGTCAATGCATCTGTGGAAGTCTTTGCTATTAGAATATATTTGTCTGGAAAGATTAAGATTGTGTATTGTTTACAGCAAAGTTTGGCAAAATGTTGGAGTATCTGGGAACTCAGAGTGTGACTGCATGTAATGTTAAACCTAATAAGGACTTTTGAGACCATTGCTGTGGAAGTATTTTGGATTTGCTACATGTTTCAAAAAAACTGTTTTTTTGCTGTGCTGGACTATTATTATAATTATTTTTAACAATCTCTTTCTTGTATTTTCCACAAACAATCTACAGAGGAGAGCATAGAAATGAGATATCAAACATAATAATAATAATAACAATAATTATTAAGGTGGATCAAAGACATACCAAACAGACTAACAAATCAACAAATCAACAATCCAACAAAAAGAAGGAACAGCAAAAGGAAAAATAAAACAAATAAAATAAAAATTATCATAATATTAAAAATAATAATAATCATAATAATAATAAAAAATTGATAAATAAATGAGTAAAATACATAAATTAATCCCTTACGACCAGTCCCTCCCACCCCTAGACAGGAACCACATAGGTGAAGAGATAAAACAAAAGAGTGCAATTTACAGCTGAGAATATAGGCAGAAGATCAATATATCTAATGTTATTACATGTCTACGCATAAAAGTGTCTACCTATATCAAGCATGTCTTTTAGTCAACCCATTACAGACTCTGAGGTATTGCCCATATAGTGCTAAAAGCCAGACCAGCTTTTATCAGAAAGGTGTGATTTTCTTTCGAGGATATAATTTTCTCTGATGCCACATATGAGGAAAGTTCTCTAAGCCACATGGATACAGTAGGAGGATCTGAGCTTTTCCATAGCAAGGCTGGCTAATGTAATTTTGAAAATGATTAATAAAAAGAATGCTAAATAAAACAGCTTAGTGACCATGTTAATTGCATTGTCATACTGTTGTTTGACCTTTTTTTTAAAGCTTCTCAGAATACCATATTTCTGAAATTGATATAGTACCTCACAAAATGATGATGACAAAATGAAATGCAAAAAAGGAGCAGCAGTCAAACAGGTTGGAGTTTATTTTAGTCAGAACTCTTGTGTTCATGAAATCTGTTTCACGCCTTTAATCCCCCTATTTTTCTGGATGTTACAAATGAACACAAACCTGTGGACCCATGTAAAGCTATCATAGTCTCCTGTCATCTGAGGTGAACACAGCCTAAAAACTTAAATTATATGCTCTGTCCAGCACTGGAGATGAACATCTGTCAGGGAACTTTGGCCTCCTGGACCAAGTACAAGCTCTGAGGTGGATCCAGGAACACATTCACAACTTTGGTGGCAACCCAAATTCAGTTACCATATTTGGGGAGTCTGCTGGTGGAGTAAGCGTGTCCCTCCAGGTATGAATGAGAAACACACATAAAACTGTTTTTTTAACAGTTTTTTTAATAAAGAATGTATAATATATATATATAATATATGTAATGTTTTGTTTATAAGTGACTCATTTACCCAGAAGCTTATCTTTTTGTTTCTATCAACAGCTTCTCACACCTTTGACTAAAGGACTTGTCCACCGTGCCATCGCTGAGAGTGGCACTGCTGCAATAGATTTCCTGGTAGCAAATGATCCTTTGCCAATGGTGCAGGTAGATTATTTGCACAATATTCAAATTATTACTACTCAAACTGTTTGTTGGCCTAATCTGTTGAGGTAACATTCACATTTTGTCTTCAGGTAATTGCAAACATGTCAGGCTGTAGTATTGAGAGCACAGCGAGGATCGCTGACTGCATGAAAAACATTGATATTGAAACTCTCCTGCCACTTACAGAGGTGAGTTTTTGAATGAAACACTGGCTCAGTGTGAAAAGGTTGCCCTGTGGTCCATGCAATGTCATTATCATAAGTTTTCCTTTCCTTTTCATATTTTGTTTCTCTTAAGGATGAAAGAGTAAGACCAACTCCAACTACTGATGGACACTTCTTGACCAAATCTGTGGATGAGCTGTTCAGCAAGCATGAAATTCTCAAAATTCCCTTCATGACTGGTGTTAATAATGACGAGGGGGGCTACCTACTTGCTGATGTAAGTTGCTCCACTGCATGGTCTCCAAAACAAAAAATTAACAAACTGATAAGTGATTTACATTTGAGCCTGTAAAAAAAAAAGTTCACCTTTGATGCTTGTCTGAAATGTTAATCTCAATTTTGTCTCTCCTCAGTTCTTTGCTCCCAAAAACTGGACAGAGGGACTGGATCTGGAGTCTATCAGGGGCGTGCTCTCTCTGTTTTTCCCTGTTCCTACCATCTTAGATTTGGTGATAGAAGAATATTTGGGAAATGGAGAGGATCCTGTGACAAACAGAAATGGATATACTGAGCTGCTTGGAGATGTACTGTTCACACTTCCTGCCATCAGGACTGCCAATGCTCACAGAGGTATTTAATGTGATGAAAAAGTCTAAGGTCTCACCTATTATTATTTTCTTTATCCAAAACAAAAAACATTAAAAATGGGTTTACCAAGTTGATTTATTGCCATTTTGAATTGATTTTTAATTTTATGAATAAATTTGAATTGTTTCAAATGCAGGATGATTATTTCTATCTGTAAGCATGTATCCCTCTGGAGTCTGTCACAGCTGACACAGGGCAGGAGGCACGGTACACCCTGGACCAGTCACAAGCCATTCACAGACATGACAGAGGCAGACAACCATTCATCCACACACTCACACTGAGGGACAATGTAGAGTTACCAAACAACCTAACAGGCATGCTTTTAGTCTGTGTGAGGAAACAGGAGCACTCTGAGAAAACCCACCCATGCACAGGAAACTCACAGAAAGAACATAGAAAGGCCCAGACCAACCATGGAATAAAACCAGCAACTTTCTTTTTTTGAGACAACTGCATTACCTGCTGGTTCATCGTGCAGCCCTCTTTTATTTGTATTTTATTTTACAAAAATATGTTTCCATGGCCTGTCCAGAACCACCCCCTCCCTACACCACTCATCAGTAGCCAAGATGGTTAAAATGGGAAAATTCAATCGGGTGTTGCCAGCCTTGAGAATCAAAATCTGTCATATTTATGGTCAGATTTCTGGAATCAAGTGAGATATCTTTGTCCTTTTGTAGATGCTGGAGCACCTGTTTATCTCTATGAGTACCAGTATCCTCCACAGTTCTTGCAGAATATAAGGCCAAGCTTTGTTAAGGCTGACCATGCGGATGAAGTCATTCCAGTAATGGGATTCTGTTTCACCACTAAACATGTCAAAATAGAAGGTTGAGTATTATTAAGACTTTTTCAACTTGAGGTATATCTTTCCTCTGTGTTCAAGTGTTAAACCAGTCTATGTTTGATTTAGAATCCTGCAGTAAAGAAGAGGAAGAGTTCAGCAAAATCATGATGAGCTACTGGGGCAACTTTGCTCGCACAGGGTAAGGACCACCCCTCACTGGAGACACTAATGCACATTTAGATTAACAAAATTGTTACTAACTTGTGTGCATGTGTGTGTAGGTCTCCTAATGGAGAAGGTATGACTTACTGGCCAAAGTACGGAGCAGAAGAAAAATACTTGGCACTGGATTTGAAGGAGCAAAGAATTGGTCAACATTTGAAGAATAACCGGTTCGTCTTCTTTACCCAGACCATCCCGAAGAAGATGCAGCAGCAGACAGAAAAAGCAGAACATGGCGAGCTGTAAAACAGTCTCTACTTTTTTCTGTACCTCTGCAATTACTTATTGATTGCAGATTTAAACACCAAAAAGCCAGTGGCTAATACATTATACATACTTGAAGACTTTTGAGACACAAAGTAAAACAAAAATATTTGACAGGGTGTGAAATCTGGTAAATGGGCTCTTTTTCAAAAACAGATTCTTTTAAAGATTTACATCAATTAAAGGAGAGATCAGAGTTCATTGTTGATAGCATTAAATCACATGACCACCATGGAGTGCTGCAAGGCAGAGAGACTCAGCAGGGACTGATTTCTGTCTGGAGCTGCGGCACATGATTTTTCATTACATGTTTACACTCCATGAAAACCACAGGAAATAAATGAAAACTACATATCACTGGCCTTTTTACCCTTGTAAAGTGCCTGGGACAAAATTTAAATCAGTCAGATATTTGGCAGAACATCAAATATCTGAATAATGTATGAATGTACTGAATCCCAAGATGTAACCCATTTATACCTGCTCAAAATGCAGGAAGCTTTGTCTAAGTCCAGCATGTCAACATACAGAGATACAAACACAGAAAAGAAATTATTGTATTATATCAAAGCGATATTACACATCTAGCCACCCTGGTTCAAGTCTTCAATTGTAATCTGAACGATCTCATCCAACTCTTGTTCAGACATTGTTCACAAGTGTAAACAGAAAAAAGAAAACACTGTTGGGTTAGCAAAATATCATTTAGTGACAATGCTGCCATCAAGGACACTATCTTAATGCACACCAGTCTCAGTATTGTGTGATTAATTTTTGTCAACAGTATTTTTAGACCAAGCTGTACAGACTGTAATAGTTCTACAGGTAAAACAATACTTTGCATGAAACTGACTGAATATACATATATATATATATATATATATATATATATATATATATATATATGTATATATATGACAAAATAACAAAAAAACATGAATATTTGAAAATGTATGATTTGGACTCATTTTGGTTTAAAATTCAATCTAAAAATGTAAATTATATCAATGTATATGTCTTTTTCCAGCTACCTTATAAAAAGCATATTTTTTCTGCTTTGTTATTTGAGCGTGAATATTTGCACTGCACTGAAAATAAGAATGCAAAGCAATTAGTGTTAATTGACATATCTCTGTTGTAATTATTAAAAAAAAACTACTTTAGATGCTGTTAAAGACAATTCATTTTTCGATTTTTCATTTTGATCTGAAAACATGGTGGTATCAAGACCAAAACCTGGCATTTAAAATATTTACAAAGTAATTAGTAATAGATGTTAATAATTAGGTCAGATAAAGGTGAAAAAATTCAAGCAGATTACAATATTAATGTACTATATTTTTTATAGCTTGCTATTGAAATTTTTTGTTCATGGGTGGTTGTTGTACGTTTCATTGCAAATTGTGTTTTTAATGACTTTTTAGGACATGTTCACCACAGCTGCTAACCTAAGAATGGCACATCAATTGTATTTAGTATGTAGATAAAATGAAAGGTACAAAATAATCACAAACAGTTACATGTGATACATAAGCTATTTTGCATGTGTATGAATATGCTGTGCCTTGAGGTTTTTATTTTGATCTTTGATATGCATTTAACAAAGAAGGTTGTGAAGCACTGCTACAAAGCATGGGTCACACTATTATTTTTTCTGATTTATATGAGCATATAAAGTGTGGTATATATTTCTTGAATATTCAGACTGAAAACTCATTGATCTCTGGTGAAGTGACACTAGTGAAGGAGATGTGCGTACAGTCTGCTTTGAATTGATCACCTGTCTGAGGTGTGTAAATATTACGTCACATCTTCCGCCTATAACACATTCAGCAGTTCTTCATCCCGGGTCATTAGTGAAGACGTTGTAGGAGGAAAAGCTCCTCCTGTTCCTCTCTGCTGTTCTCTGTTGAGTCACAATCCTCACAGAAGACCACCATGATGAAAACTTTCTTCCTTCTGGCGTCTCTCTTTCTCTCTGTTTCTGCAGGAGGAAGCTGTAAGTAACAATCCTTCCTCTGACTGCACTGAAAAATCAACCATATGTAGTATTCTGTACCTGCAGGAAAAGACCTCATTATCTTTTCATTTATCTGACTGACTTTGGCTACAGTTTATATGTAATGTGAAAGTTTTTTAATTGTCTGGCCATTGTTACTTTACAAAACAAAGGCTCGTTGTATCGAACTATGACCGTTTAACCTTTTACCTAAAGAGAGAATACAGGCTAAGCTCATGTCCAAAGGTTAATATGGCAAAAGGCACAAGTTGGGTGTGTATGGAGATAAATCCAGGCCAAAAGTGTTGTCATTTGAAAATAAAAAAAAAATTGTAATAATAAAACCTGAAATTGGATTTTCAATGATTGTTCTTGATTAAAAAACACTAAATTGAATCAATAATTAGTGTATTTTTTAGTTTAAACAAACTTTTGATTCAGCTCTGTCATTATTTTGATAAAATAGTTTATTACCCAACAAATATGTTACAGCCTCCCCCCTCCCAGATTGCTCTCAGGTGCGCAGCAGAGGAGAGGAAGGAGGGGTACCAGGGAGAGACAGAAGGAGGAGCAAGGCCGCACATAGCACCCCCACCCTGAAATGCTGAATGTGGGGCAACACACCTTCAGCACACGCTGCACACAACGTGTCGGCCATTACGTTATCGGCACCTTTAATATGTCTAACTTCCAAGTTAAACAATTCGATGTAAAGGGTCCAACACATGATCCTCTGGTTATTGTTCTGCATTGGATTTATGCAAACCAGAAGATTGTGATTGGTAAAACACAACACATGCACTGACATACACCTCAAAATGTTTTAAAGCCAAAACAAACGCAAGGGCCTCTTTTTCTATAGTTGAGTACATGCAATGATGCCAATTAAACTTTTTCAAAAAGCAAGAGACTGGATTGTCCACTTCATTGTCTTCATCTTGCAGGAGAACAGCACCGGCCCCAGCACCACTTGCATCAATGGTCAGTTTAAAGGGACGATAAGACACAGGCACTGTTAACACCAGGGCGCTGGTGAGCAAGGCTTTCACAGTCAAATGCATGCTGACAGGTGTCAGACTGCTGAAAACAGCTTTAGGGACTCAATAATTTGGTCAGTGAGGCTGCAATGGCAGAGAAGTTCTTACAGAAACTTTTGCCATTCCCAAAAACCAACGCAATTCAAGCTGACATGTAGGAGCGGGGAATGAAAGGATAGCTTTTGGCGTGTAGAGGTCTGACTTGACCCCGACCCACAATTTTGACCAAATACGTGACATTGGCCTGGCCAAATTCACATTTTGTCAAATTAACCGTGAGATGAACATCACACGGTCGACTAAACACCTCACGAAGCTGTTTGATGTGATCGTTCCAAGTATCCGAATACACCACGATGTTGTCAAGGTAAGCTCACATCCTGACACACCCAACAGGACAATATTTACCAAGCGTTGAAAACAGGCAGGCGTGTAACGGACTCCAAATGGGACAACAGTATATTGTAAGAATGCGTCTGGGGTCACATACGCAGAGATCTCTCATGCCTGAGGAGTGATTGGAACCTGCCAATACCCCTTTAAAAGGTTGAGTTTTGACACAAAATTAGCAGAGCCCACATGATCCATGCAATCCTCAAGAAGAGGATAGCAATCAGGTTTCATGATGCCTTTAACTCGCCAAAATCAGTGCAAATTCAATCTGAACCATTAGATTTGACAGTGAGAAGGCACGGTGAGCTCCATGCATTCTTCCACATGTAGTTAGCTTGGGCCTTTAAACTATTACGCTTGTCGGGATTCACCCTGTACAAATGCTGTTAAATGGGAGGGGAACCCCCCACATCAATATCATGCTGAAACACATGTGTCCGAGTTGGCACATTTGAAAACAAAGTGGCATGAGACTCAATTAAACAGACCACGTCCTCATGTTGCACTTGAGTCAAACGGGAAAAACACTCATCCAATTTGGACAGCATCTCAGAATTTTTAAGGTGCCCTTGCACCTTGACTTAAAATTAGTACCTCACAACCATGGACCTGAATTTACCATGGGTTGTGTAAACATTCCGAGTTTGGTCTTACAAACTCCAGTTTCAGTGAACAAGGCAGGGTTGCCCTATCTCACCACTGTTGTTTGCATTATTAAATAGAGCCTCTTGCACAGTGGACAGACAGAATTATTAAAGGAATACATGAACAAAGTAGTCCACAAGGTGGCGCTGTATGCAGATCATAATTGATTTATTAAGTGAAACATCCAACTCAATCCTAGAATTAATGACCCTCCTCAAAAAAGTTTGGTAGGTGTGCAGGATATAAATTATATGTACAGAAAACACAAGTGTTGACTTTTAATTATGTTACCCCCAAACACCTGAGAGAGTAGCTACACTTCGACTGGGATCGAAACTGAATGAAATATTTAGGAATGTACTTACCAGACGTGACCTTAACTCTGGCAGAAATGAATTATGGCCCTCTATTAATAAAAATTAAAGATGACAAACAGATGGAATTCAATTTCCCTCCCAATTAAAAATCTGGAATACAACAAGAGAAGAATATAGATTAGATCATAAAATACATCAATTCAATGGTGTGCTCATGATCCCAATTTCAGGCCTAATGTATTTGCTGACCAGGCTTCACATTCATTGTTTCTATTGTCCTCCAGAAGATCGTGCTGTTAACTCATTTAAACCAACACTATGTAGTTTTTTTCCACCCTAATATAATATTTCTTGAGTCATTGTGATGGTATATCACCTTATTACAGGTTGAATGACACCTCTGTCATGGTCTGAGGGGGTTTGTATCGCCTTCACTGGCACAATGTAACTTCGATGTGGATGGTAGGAACACTTCCACACTAAAAAAACTACAGAATTTAGTTTAAAGTAAATATTTTCCTAATGGAAATAGGGGCCTCTGGCTCACACTCCTGCATAGTGGGTGGCGGTATTGCTCCTCTGACGCTGGATGCCACCCGCCGTTAAACAACAAGAAGAAGAAAGCCAAATGTAGAATTGCTATCATGGCGGAAACAGCGAAAAACCCGACAAAAAAAAAAAGATTTATTGGAGAAGATGAAAAAAAGAAAGCGGGACAGTAAGAAGCTAAATGCCCGAACAGGGATAAACATTGACTTAGCATTCACTCGCTGGCGTGCGCTGACAGACGAGGAGGGATGTCTGACCGATGCTGATTTGGTCCTGTTATTGTTGGGCTTGTAAGTACATGATGATGTATTCGAAAAGAAACGTGATCAGACTGTACCTTATCAGTCCACATGGTTTCTTTGTCTCTCCTCCCTCTGTATGTCAACAAATGCACGTTGGTGTGAGGCACTCTGTTTTACGACAGTGCAGTTACACTTAACGACCATAGAGGCCCCTAGAGAGCTGAAAGCCGGACTCTTACATAGTGCAGCTTTAAGTGCACCAAGACAAAAACTTTTACACTATAAGAGTCCATTAGGGGATTTAAGCAAGGTTTTTTGTTTAAGCTGACACAGGACAAATAATGAAATTAAAAATATTTTCAGTACAAAACTAATTTTCTCAGTGATAACTGATATACCAGAATCTGGTTGTGGCCACTTTTTTGACATGATATGCTTTTTGTAACTTTTTGTATAAAGATTTCAAATTAAAGCCTTGACTCTGACTCAGCTTCTCTATCTGACAGCACCTGAAGTCCACACAGCATTAGGAGGTCTTAGAGGTGAGTATGTGAGTGTTAAGGGGAAGGAGTCTGGGGTCCATGCCTACCTGGGCGTCCCCTTTGCAAAGCCACCTGTAGGCCCTGCTCTGAGACTGGCTGCCCCTCAGCCTGTTGAGGCATGGGGAGGAGTGAGAGATGCCACCCAGCAGCCATTCATGTAAGTGACTGATGTGTTTTCAAGTGAAAAATATCACACACTGATACAGCATGTCTTTTAACAGTTCATATGATGTCTATAAAGTAACCTGAACCTGTCAATTCAACAGGTGTATTCAAAATAAACAGCTTGTTTCAGCTCTGCTTGAAAAACTTAACATGAAGGTGGATATCCCAGATGTTTCTGAGGATTGTCTTTATCTGAACATTTACACTCCTGCAAACAGAGCAAATGATGCCAGACTTCCGGTAAGGACTTTTCACACAGTTACTGATAACAAGCTTTTGACAGAGTTCTTGGTGAAGTTTGTTTGATTTAGTGGAATCATTAAAACAGTTTTACTGATAATGACCAGATTTGGACTCAGACTGCATGACATCACTTCTACATTCAAGAGAAACTTAAGTTTTTGTTTATGTCCTGCAGTTGATGTCCTAATAAAGGTCAGGTAAAATGCTCTCAGTGCTGTGTAAGAAACAAAAAAAGTCTTTTAATCTTCCCAGGTTATGGTCTGGATCCATGGTGGAGGTTTTACTTTAGGGTCAGCATCTTTGTTTGACGGCTCTGCACTGGCTGCATACCAGGATGTGGTTGTGGTTCTGATCCAGTACCGCTTGGGAGTGCTGGGCTTTCTCAGGTAAAAAGACTGGATGTTTTTCTTTCAGTGGATTGCTCCTGTTTGTTATCGTTTTTTTAAGAGTATTGTCATCTGTTAATATTCATGTGATATCAAGCACACTTGCAAAACTCCCCTGGTGGGCATGAAGTGCTTTCCACTGATTTGTGTGGACCTGGTTACTGTGCATTTTTTTTTATTGAAGACAGTTTTTTTAAGCTGACACACTGATGAAAGGAAAGGAAAAAATTTTTACCTTGCGTCATTTTTCAACAAAACCCCCGAGAGGAGCAAATAGTGGATTAATGCTTTCAAAAGCACTACAACAACTGTAAGTTACAAAGACAGAAGCGACAAAAAGACTGTTATTTGTCCTAATATAAAATTTTCTGTGAGCATTACTGCATTTCCTTAAATTTTTTCCCAACAAAATAAATAAACAACATAAAAAAGATTTTATACATTAGGCTTCCCATATGTATATATATTTTTATCCTGGCATTGGTGTAATGGCAAGTTTTCTCCAACATTTTATGGTATAAATGTACCTGAAGTGACATTAAGGCAAAGACTTGCCTTTTTAAACTGATTTTTGGCCTGATATTTTTCATTTAAAGTGTGGCTGTTACCGCTCTTGTCTGTCAGTTGCTTCCTTTTGCAGTGCAGCTGGAGTACATGTGAACATTTTATCTAAATACCTCCAAAATTGCTCAGCATCTTTTTTTGTGCGCTCGCTTTCAGGTATGTGCATGGGGGAGGGGCAGGGGGAGGCAATTGCCTCCCCTCATGGCCCAATTTTTAAAAAAGCATGCTAAAGTGTCCTCTTGGGAGGCAAAACACGTGCTAAAGTGCCCTCTGTGCCCTCTGTGCCCTCTTCGGCATCAAAACATGTGCTAAAGTGCCCTCTTGGTGGAAAAAACACACTAAACTCCAGGAGACGATTTGGACCAAGAAATACTATGGAACATCACTGTTGTAGTGAGTTATGGGCCTTTTTTCATCTTTATTTAGCAAGAACTATCTCACAGAACCAGTTTTGATTTTCTGGTGCTAACATGGTGTTAAAATGCCAGGCATGAAAATCCCTCACCTTTTGGTAAAATTTGCCATTTTGAAACCAATATACATGATCCGATGAGAATTTTTTCCTTCGTTGGGGGAGGTTGGACATGGAGGTTTACTAGAGACTATCATTGAACTGTGAACATGTGCACGCGCCTCAGGGGAGCCTTCTTGAATTCGATATAAACATTTACTCTGCAAGCACGAGAGCATGGAATGTTATCATGAGGAGCGTCACATCACCAGTGTTTTCTCTTGCATGGTGGGGGGATACTGCTGCCTGATTGGTTTGTGAAGTGTGTTAATTGTTCATGCCTTTCATGAGAGAAGTTATCAGTCTTATTTCTTATATAGCATAATGTGATCATGTATAGATAGATACTTTATTATACATTAATTCTGTCCTGTAATTCTGCTTGATTTTGCTCTCAAAATGCATCAGACCGATTTTTTTAAAGTAGGAAATATTCATATTTTCTTCCGGGGGAGCATCCCCCTTGACGCCCCTTGAGGGGTCGGATCCTTCTCATTGTTTTCACCCCGACCCGTTTTCATGCCTGAAAGCACTAGAATACAGGAAATGGCATCTTCTGATTTGAAAAAATTGTCTTATGCCAAAATGGATTCAATTCATTTTCTTCCTCAAAATTCTGCATAAAGCACCACATAATCACTCCATGAAAAAAGTTTTTTGGGGGGTTTTAGCAAATTTATTTAAAAAATAAGCTAAGAAGTCACATGTACATAAGTCTTTACAGCCTGTGCTCAGTACATTGTTGATGCACCTTTGAAACCAATTACAGCCTTAAATCCTTTTGAATACTATGCCATAAGCTTGGCACACCCATCTTTGGGCAGTTACACCCATTCCTCTTTGCAGCAGCTCTCAAACTCAGGTTGGATGGAAATTGTCGGTGCACAGTCATTTTCAGATCTATCCAGAGATGTTCAATTGGATTTGAGACTTGGGTCTGGCTGGGCCACTCAGAGACATTCACAGAGTTGTCCTGAAGTCACTCCTTTGTTATCTTGGCTGTGTGCTAAGTGTCGTTTCTGAAAGATGAACCTTCACCCCAGCCTGAGGTAAAGAATGCTCTGGAGCAGGTTTTCATCCAAGATGCCTCTGGACATTGCTGTGCTCATGTTTCCCTCTATCCTGACTAGTCACCCAGTTCCTGCCCCTGACAAACATCCCCACAGCATGATGCTGCCACCACCATGCTTCACAGTAAGGATGGTATTGGCCTGGTGATGAGCGGTGCCTGGCTTCCTCCAAAGATGACACCTGGCATTAACACCAGAGAGTTCAATCTTTGTCTCATCAGACCAGAGAATTTTATTTCTCATGGTCTGAGAGTCCTTCAGGTGCATTTAGGCAAGCTCCAGGTGGGCTACCATGTGCCTTTTACTCAGGAGTAACTTCCATCTCACCACTCTACCATACAGGTTGTCCTTCTGGAAGGTTCTCCTCTCTCTACAGAGGTACGATGGAGGTCTGGCAGTGACCATCGGGTTCTTGGTGACCTCCCTGACTAAGGCCCTTTTCCCCCAATCGGTCAGTTTAGACTGTTGGCTAGCTCTTGGAAGAGTCCTGGTTCTAAACTTCTTCCATTTATGGATGGTGGAGGCCACTGTCCTCATTGGGACTTTAAAGCAGCAGAATTTTTTCTGTACCCTTCCCCAGATATGTGCCTTCAACCAATCCTGTCTCTGAGGTCTTCTGACAGTTCCCTTGACTTCATGGTTGGTTTGTGTTCTGACATGCACTGTATACTGTGCAACCTTATATATATGGGTGTCAGGATCGAGTCCAATCAACTGAATTCACCACAGGTGGACTCAAATTAAGTTGTAGAAACATCTCAAGGATGATCAGTGGAAACAGGATGCACCTGAGCTCAATTTTGAGCTTCATGGCATGGGCTGTGAAGACTTATGTACTGCAAATATCTCATTTTTTTTTTTCACATTGTCATTATGTGGTGTTTTATGTAAAATTATGAGGAAGAAAATGAATTTAGTCCATTTTAGAATAAGGCTCTAACAAAACAAAAGATGGAAAAAGTGAAGCGTGAATACTTTCAGGATGCACTGTACATTTTAAACAAGCTACTATTTACTTTTACTTGAGTACATTTTTGGACCAGTACTTTTACTTGTACTTAAGTAAATTTTCCTCCAAGTAGTGGTACTTTCATTGGAGTAGAATATTTCAGTAGTCTTTCCGACTCTGATTGCAGACACTGGGCAATGGTCCAAAGGGCCCTTAAATATGATAAGGGTCATAAATATCTCAGTGTTTCTGCAGTTTTCATGGATATAAACGAGTCTTTATCTAAAGATAAAAACTAAAAAGTCTTTGCCACATCTTCACACAGTGGTCATTGCTAAGCGACACCCTTTTTGTCTTTTCTGCCTCCATGTTTGTCATATGAAAAATATCAACGGCAAAATATATTTAGTTTAATAACAAACAGCAAGGATGCTGATAGCCAATTGTTTTTTTTTTGTGTGTTGCATGCTAAGACGATGTTGTCCTTAATGTTGGCAGCTCACCCTGGGGTTCTTTTGCACACAATTCAGCTTTAATGTTTTTTCACTTTCTAATGATTTCCACTGTCCCAATCATCAAAAAGAAGAAATGAAACCTGAAAAAATAATTGTAAAAAAACAACAGCTTAGATACCATGATAACTGACTTATCATATTATTGTTTTGACTTTCAAAGCCTCTCAGATGACTATATTTCTGAACTTGATACAACACCTCAAAAATTGATGTCAGTGGTGTAAAAAGGCAACAGCAGTTGAACAGGTTGGTGTTTATTTTAGTCAGAACTCTTGTGTTCATGAAATCTGTTTCATGTCTTTAAACCAGGGTCTTGGCTGACATTAAAAAGTAACATATGTTGTTTTTGGAAACATGTCAGGGCTAAAACGTTCAAGTTAAGTCTCTAACTATTCATATGTTAAGTGTAGTCTAACAGTGATCCTTTTGGATATTTGGAATGACTTCTTTAGAGGATGCTGTGGCCAGTAGGTTGTTTTTTCCTCAGTGGCTGTCAGGTACTTTGTGTTTGTTGCTGTCCCACCAATCTAACACAGAAGAGATAAAGGCTAAGATCTACAGTACATGCTGTTAACTTTGTAAACATGTAGTTTACATCAAGCATGTGTTCTTTATTTTCTCAAACAATATTAATCCAATCCAATAGTCCTGTGGGCATTTCTGTACCTTTTTGGCCGTTTACACTGTGTGTGACATCTGTGGTCTAGTATTTCCATTCATTCAACCCTTAGCTATACCGCTTATCCTTTTGGGGGTCACAGGGGCAGGAACCTATCCCAGCTGTCATTGGATGAGAGGTGGGGTACAATCTGGACTGGTTACCAACCAATGACAGGGCAGACACATAGAGACAGACAACTATTCGCCCACATACTCAAAACCAACCAGTGTTAATTTTGACAGCACTTTTTAATTTAGTTTTAGTTTTGGTCTTTTGAATAAAATATCTTTTAGTTTAGTCATAATTTAGTCCTCTAAATTGTTTACATTTTAGTAGTTTTATTATCTGTAATTTCAAAACATTTTAGTTGATGAAATCTACTGTAAATTTAGTCAACTAAAATATGAAGTGTAAGGGATAAGGCATTTTTTTGTTTCCTTGAATATCTGAAGTCATGTTCTACACTTGGAAAAAATAAAACATATAATTTTTAAAAAAAGATATTAAATTACTAAAATTATTGAAGTTTGAATGTATAAATTCAAATATAAATTTGAATGTATTAAGTTTTGAATGTATGAATTAACAGAAACAAATTTAACTGTTGTGTACAATGCAATCACCTTTATTTTGGCTACTTGGCAGAGCTTTCCATTTACAATACCAGACTTGACAAGAAACAGTGAAGCTGCTCTATATGAATATTTTGGGCTCTAATTTCGTAGACCAGGTGCAGGCGGGGCACACCTGCCCTGCACCCCGCCTGCACCAAGCCAACGGGGTGTGTCCAGGGCATTTTGCAAGTTTCGTGCACAGCGCAGGCTGGCGCAGGGAGGCGCACCCACGCCTCTGTCCCTCCCAGCGGCGCAAGTAACAGAGAGGGAGGAGAGGAAGTGTGAGTGTGTTGAACACAGCCGAGTGTAATCTTCACCAATCAAATGAACGCCTCTCCTCACCTTTAAATGCGCAGTGACTATTTCACCTCGGTGGAGAAGAAGGTCAGAGGCGCAGTCACTTTTGCAGTAACTGGGAGAGCGCAGGGGCCACCGGGCCGCGCATCGGAGGGCGCGATGCGCGTCACCGTGTCGACCACCTCGTGGGACAGATGTAATCTGTTCCTGTGTCATAAATAAGAGTACAAAATTAAGTGATAATTACATTTAAACACAGCAGCAGCCTGATCCATTCATCATGCTTGTGATCCACCTGCATTCCTGGTCTGTCATCGCTAAATAGCAGAACCTTTGGTGAAAATATATCTCCTCCTCCTTGCAATAATGTAGGCTACTCCATCTTTTTAGATCACGTTATGAATAAAGATTAAAACAGAGAAATATGGGCAATCACAGGTAAATCTTTAAGACACCAAGTGACTTACATTTATTCAGCGAGTGTCTCTCTCTATTTTCCTTTTCTTTTGAATTTCTTGAGATGAGAGAAGGCGGATACTCCGTATCGGATGATGTGGCTGTTTGTGGTTGGCTTGAGAGATGTGAACTCGTTAGTTATGACAAACGTCTCTGATCTGACATCAGATGTGACGGGACAATTAACTGGTTCAGACGGTTACATGAAATAGTCGTTGCTATGATTGTTTATTGCATTGAAATGTGCCTGACACTCTGGACACCTGCCTGTGAGGTTCTGGTGATGTGTGCGCACTGTGCGCCTGTCAGCCAAACTACCACTGCACGGGGTGCGCCTCGCCTGCACCAAGAATAGACCAGGTTGGAGCTGGCCGGCTTTCAGCGCACAGTTTTTTGGCAAGAAATTGTCACTGCGCCAAGCTGAATCTGTGGACACCTCCCCCTGGTGCGCCATCACACCCATCTCTGTGCAGCAGGTCTACCAAATTGCCAAATTGGCTGCACATGACGGTGTGCCGGACAAAATTACCACTGCGCGGGGTGCGCCAGGCTGCGCCACCCTGAGTTGTGCCAGGAAATTAGAGCCCATAATGTAGAGCTCTGATTGGATCGCCCCCCAACTTATCCCGCCACCACAAAGCTAAGGCAGTTGTGTTTGGACGTCCATCATATGTCTGGATATATTCCTAACTTTTCCCGACTTTCTAAATAACAAAATTAGGTCTGATTGGATTTAGTCTCCGTCAAACAAATTTTGTCTACTTGATATTTGCTGGCAAAAATGTCAGTTAATTTAGTTTTAGTTGTTGTCCATGTGCACTTTTTTCTATTAGATACTGTCTAGTTTTCATCAGGGGACAAAGGTTGTTGACGATAACTACGACCAAAATAATTAGTCAACAAAATTAACACTGCAACCAAGGTCATTTTGGTCACCTAATAACCTCGCAAGTATGATTTCAGATTGTGTGAGAAATGTTTTGTGCCTGTAGAAAACTCATGCAGGAGAACATGCAAACTCCTGACAAAAAGGCCCCAGTCAAATCAGGGAATTAAAGCAGCAAAATTTTTGCAGTGATGCTGCAGCACCATGCAGCCCTCACCCCTTACAAATGAACACAAACCTGTGGACCCATGTAAAGCTATCACAGTCTCCTGACATCTGAGGTGAACACAGCCTAAAATACTTAAATGATATGCTCTGTCCAGCACTGGAGATGAACATCTGTCAGGGAACTTTGGCCTCCTGGACCAAGTACAAGCTCTGAGGTGGATCCAGGAGCACATTCACAACTTTGGTGGCAACCCAAATTCAGTTACCATATTTGGGGAGTCTGCTGGTGGAGTAAGCGTGTCCCTCCAGGTATGAATGAGAAACACACATGAAACTTTTTTTTTTAACAGTTGTTTTGTTTCTAACTAACTCATTAACCCAGAAGCTTATTTTTTGTTTCTATCAACAGCTTCTCACACCTTTGACTAAAGGACTTGTCCACCATGCCATTGCTGAGAGTGGCACTGCTGCAATAGATTTCCCGGTAGCAAATGATCCTCTACCAATGACGCAGGTAGATTTTTTGCACAAAAAGTATTTGCACAAATTGTTACTACTCAATCTGTTTGTTGACCTTATTTGTTGAGGTTTACATTTATCTTTTGTCTTTAGGTAATTGCAAACTTGTCAGGCTGTAGTATTGAGAGCACAGCGAGGATTGCTGACTGCATGAAAAACGTTGATATTGAAACTCTCCTGCCACTTACAGAGGTGAGTTTTTGAATGAAACACTGAAAGCTCAATCTGAACAGGTTGCCCTGTGGTCCATGTAATGTCTTTATTAAAAGGTTTCCTTATCATTTTTGTTTCTCTTAAGGATGAAAGAGTGAGACCAACTCCAACTACTGATGGACACTTCTTGACCAAATCTGTGGATGAGCTGTTCAGCAAGCACGAAATTCTCAAAATTCCCTTCATGACTGGTGTTAATAATGACGAGGGGGGCTATCTGTTCCCTGATGTAAGTCACTCCACCACATAGTCTCCAAAATAAAAATTAAGAAACTAGTAAGTGATTTACATTTTAGCTTGTTCAACAATTTTGTTCACCTTTAGTGCTTGTCTGAAATGTTAATCTCAAATGTGTCTCTCCTCAGTTCTTGGCTCCTAAAAACTGGACAGAGGGACTGGATCTGGAGTCTGTCAGGGGCATGCTCTCTCTGTTTTTCCCTGATCCTTCCATCTTAGATTTGGTGATAGAGGAATATATGGGAAATGGAGAGGATCCTGTGACAAACAGAAATGGATTTACTGAACTGCTCGGAGATATATTTTTCACAGTTCCTGCCATCAGGACTGCCAATGCTCACAGAGGTATTTAACGTGATGAAAAAGTCTAAGGTCTCTCGTAGGGTGGAGCCACCCCACAGTCAAATCAGGTTGGGCTGCCTACAGTGTTATATTTATAACAGCCAGTAAGACATTATTATTATTATTATTGTTAGTATAGTTATTTTCATTACCCAAAATAGCTTTACCAAATAGATTAATTGCCATTTTGAATTGATTTTTAATTTTATGAATAAATTTGAATTGTTTCAAATGCAGGATGATTATTTCTATCTGTAAGCATGTATCCCTCTGGAGTCTGTCACAGCTGACACAGGGCAGGAGGCGTGGTACAACCTGGACCGGTCACAAGCCATTCACAGACACGACAGAGGCAGACAACCATTCATCCACACACTCACACTGAGGGACAATGTAGAGTTACCAAACAACCTAACAGGCATGCTTTTAGTCTGTGTGAGGAAACAGGAGCACTCTGAGAAAACCCACCCATGCACAGGAAACTGATAGGAACAACACAGAAAGGCCCAGACCAACCATGGAATGAAACCAGCAACCTTTCTTTGAAGCAATTACCTGCTGGTTCATCATGCAGCCCTCTTTTATTTGTATTTTATTTAACAAAAATATGTTTCCATGGCCTGTCCAGAAACACCCCCTCCCTACACCACTCATCAGTAGCCAAGATGGTTAAAATGGGAAAATTCAATCGGGTGTTGCCAGCCTTGAGAATAAAAATCTATCATATTTATGGTCAGATTTCTGGAATCAAGTGAGATATCTTTGTCCTTTTCTAGATGCTGGAGCACCTGTTTATCTCTATGAGTACCAGTATCCTCCACAGTTCTTGCAGAATAAAAGGCCAAGCTTTGTTAAGGCTGACCATGCGGATGAAGTCATTCCAGTAATGGGATTCTGTTTCACCACTAAACATGTCAAAATAGAAGGTTGAGTATTATTAAGACTTTTTCAACTTGAGGTATATCTTTGCTCTGTGTTCAAGTGTTAAACCAGTCTATGTTTGCTTTAGAATCCTGCAGTAAAGAAGAGGAAGAGTTCAGCAAAATCATAATGAGCTACTGGGGCAACTTTGCTCGCACAGGGTAAGGACCAGCCCTCACTGGAGACACTAATGCACATTTAGATTAACAAAATTGTTACTAACTTGTGTGCATGTGTGTGTAGGTCTCCTAATGGGGAAGGTCTGGCTTACTGGCCAAAGTACGGAGCAAAAGAAAAATACTTGGCACTGGATTTGAAGGAGCAAAGAATTGGTCAACACTTGAAGAATAACCGGTTCATCCTTTTTACCCAGACCATCCCGAAGAAGATGCAGCAGCAGAAAGAAAAAGCAGAACATGGCGAGCTGTGAAACAGTCTCTTCTTATTTCTGTGCCTCTGCAATTACTTATTGATCACAGATTTAAACAAATCAAAACGCCAGTGGATAATACATTTGACATACTTTAGGACTTTTGAGACACAAAGTAAAACAAAAATATTTGACAGGGTGTGAAATCTGGTAAATGGGCTCTTTTTCAAAAACAGATTATTTTAAAGATTTACATCAATTAAAGGAGAGATCAGAGTTCATTGTTGATAGCTTTAAATCACATGACCACCATGGAGTGCTGCAAGGCAGAGAGACTCAGCAGGGACTGGTTTCTGTCTGGAGCTGTGGCACATACTTTTTCATTACATGTTTACACTCCATGAAAACCAAAGGAAATTAATGAAAACTACATATCATGGACCTTTTACCCTTGAAAAGTGCCTGAGACACAACTCAAATCACAGATATTTGCCAGAACATCACTTCAGGTATGTTTACATAACATAGAATTGGAGAATCCTTTCCCTTACAATACTGCCATGATGAAAGTCCACAGATATATTTGTAGTCTTGTGTAATTTTGGTGATGCTGGATAAATAATTCTGTTGTTAAGCACCTATAGACCAAAAGTCTTCATCAGAACATTTACTTGTGAATGTTATTTTCTGATAGCCTCGGGATCACTATTAGCTTACACTCTCAGTCAACTTTTTGGCACCGTTGTTTTTTTTTTTTAAGAAAGTTATGTTATGATCAATTTAACACAAAATTGTATGCCAGGGTTAAAGAAGTATTTTTATTCCCACTGCTTTTGTAACCAGGATTAATAGAGCATCTGAGACCAACAAACAACTTTTTCTTCCTCTCTGTGACAAAAGAGTGATTTATAATCCAAAGCCCAAAAATGACCAACCTTTACACCAATTTACTTTGAGAAATAAAACTGAATATGATCTGAAGAGAGTTTCAGTGTGGTGGTACCTTAATAAAAGATATGTCTTGGTTATTGTTGTTATTCTCCTGACTGCTGCTGAATTGTATCCTTTTCTATTGAAGCATTTCTTCATCATCTTCATTACTCTCCAACATCTCTGACAGAAAGCAAACAAAGAGACAACTTCAACACAACTCAGAGTATCAACAACATCTAGAAAGTACAACAATGATTACTTGTAGACCAGAAGCAACTTCAAATTGGAAGGTGGGAAACACAGTCTTCCTTTATGATCCTTTAAAAATGATCACCACTACATACTGCCATACTGCGTACTGTTGCCTGTAACGCAGGTGTTGGACTTGCTGGAAGTATCATGAAGTACAAATAATAAAAAAAAACATAAAAACTGAGCCAAAAAGAAGATCAATAAGGAAAAGCTGTTAAGATATGTCCCTTAGATGTTTAGTTGTTGGACCCAAAGCTCAAGGAAGGAGGCAGGTAGCAGTTGACAGCGATTTATTTGACACACGACCAGAGGTAAACGGGGGCAACAGGGGGGAATCTTCGTGTCAGTGCTGAGATCCAGTGACACAGGTGAGTGAATAATCTTTGTGCAGAGATGGTGAGGGCTCGTGGACGACACTGTGGAGAAAGGAGCAGAAAAGCAGGTGGGTACCTCAGAGTCGACAGGTCCTTCAGTCACAAACAGCCACACAGTAACAGACTAATTCCCAAAGGGGAGGAGGGCAAAAAGGCTTAGAGCCAGAACAAAAAACTGCAGAAGCAGAAGAGAGATCGCTAGGAAACAAACCATGGTTGAAGTGGAAATCCACCGATGCTGAAGACTTAAGTAGAGCGTGGTAATCATGTGATTAGGATCAGGTGAGCAGCTGTGAGTGAGGAGACCACACCAGCTCCTCGAGGCAGCAGGGAAACAGGAGGGGAGGGGGGAGAGCAGGGCAGAGGAGAATGGCCTCCTCACAAAAGGCATGTATTAATTCTGAAAAATCATATTTGATAGCTACCCCATGATTTTTCAAAGATCTGCAGTGGCCGTGCTGCCTGACAGCACTTTGTTAGATTAATTTATGGTGTGCTTTCAGTGAAGTACCTACTCAAATACAAGTACTTCAGAAAAATCTGAAGTAGGGGTGCGTCTCCCTGCGCCAGACTGCGCCGTGCACGAAACTTGCAAAATGCCCTGGACACACCCCGTTGGCGTGGCGCAGGCGCGGCGCAGGGCAGGTGCGCCCCGCCTGCCCCTGGTCTACGAAATTAGAGCCCTTTATGTCTGCTCAAAGTGCAGGAAGCTTTGTCTAAGTCCAGCATTTCAACAGAGATAAAAAATAAATCATTGTATTGTATTATAGCAATACTACCCATTTAGCTGCCCTGTTTTTTTTTTTTTTCTCAACAGCATTTGTAGACCAAGGTCCATTTTACATCAGCTCTACATACATACATAGAAATGTTGTATTGGGCTGATGATTGCCCAAATGAAAATGATCTCCCATCTGTTTAAAGTGGTGATGTGGAGTTAGCATGTAGCACTTCATGGTTCCCAAGGCAGAAATGATATGGGATGTTAGGAAAACATAATGCTTAATACCTGAAACAAGGCATAAGGTGAACACATGCATACGAGACTTTAGTTTAAACTAAAAATAAGATGCATCATCTCCCTGCTTCAAATTTTAAAGCACTGGTGTGCTTAAAAGGGCTGTGGCTAACAATCTGCTGAAAAGGACAACAGATTATTTTGTGATTATCTGATGATTAATTTTTCTCAGCAGCATTTTTCAACCAAGCTGTAACAGGCTGGAATAGTTGTATAGGCAAAACCATTCTTGAACCTGGGAGTCAAAGATAAATAAATCTATTATAAATAAATAAATAAATAAATATATATATATATATATATATATATATATATATATATATATATATATATATATATATATATATATATACCTCAGGAAAATTAGGATTCCAATGGCAGTTTAAAAAGATACATAAAAAAGATGGATAAAAAAATAAATAAAAATGAATATAAAATAAATATAAATAAAATAAAATAAATGAACAAAAATATGGCTACTGGGTGGCTACTGCTCCTTCCCGTCTTCTGTCTTTCTTTTTCTCCTCCTCCCCCTAGTGAGGAGTTCTACAGTCTGATGACCCGAGGGACAAAAGAGTTTCTCAGTCTGTTGGTCACACACTCGGGACAGAGCAGTCTTGGGCTGAACAGTCCCCTATGGTTGCTGATGACAGTGTGCAGAGGGTAACTGGCATCATCCAAAATGTCCAGCAGTTTGTCTCGAGTTAATTCCTCTGCCACCATCACTAGAGAGTCCAGCTTCATGCAGACCACAGAGCCGACCCACCTGATCAGTTTCTCTAGCCTGGATGCATCCTTCTTGGATGTGCTGCCACCCCAGCACACCACTGAGTCAAAGAGGACACTTGCTACCACAGACTGGTAGAACATCCACAGGAGTTTCCCGCAGATGTTAAATAAAACTAAGTACAGCCTGCTCTGTACCTTCCTGTACAGGTGGTTGGTGTGGATCGTCCAGTCCAGTTTGCTGTCCAGCCACAGCCCAGGGTACTTGTAGGAGTCCACAGCCTCCACTTCAGCTCCCTCGATAAAAACTGGTTGTGGTCTTGGTCTGGACTTCCCAAAGTCAATGACCAGCTCCTTTGTCTTCGAGGTGTTGAGCCGTAGGTGGTTTGTGTCGCTCCAGACAGCAAAGTCCCTTACTAGGCTCCTGTCCTCCTCTCTGTCATCCCTGATGCATCCAACGATGGCTATGTCATCATTGAACTTCTGGATAGGACACAGCTTAGAGTTGTAGCAGAAGTCTGCAGTGTACAGGGTGAAAAGAAGAGGGGCCGGCATGTGTCCAGAGGTGCTCCGGTGCTGCTGATTGCAGTGTCAGACGTGGTGTCCTTCAGCCTGACATACTGCGGCCTGTCGATGAGTAGCTGAAGATCCAGGTGACTAGACAGGGGTCCACACGCATCCTGTTCAGTTTGTCCTGAAGCACAGGGGCTGGATGGTGTTGAAGGCGGTCGAGAAGTCCAGGAAGAGAATCCTCACCATGCAACATCCCTTATCCAGGTGTGAGTGGGCTCGATGTAGCAGGTAGAGGATGGCATCCTCCACACCAACTACCTGCCCGTTATGCAAACTGTAGACCATCCTGGGTGTGTTGCACCTGGGGTCTGAGGAGGCTGAGGACGAGCCGCTCCAACATCTTCATCAGATGTGAGGTGAGTGCCACCGGTCAGAAGTCATTCAGCTCACTGGGCAAGTTCTTCTTAGGAACTGGAACGATGTAGGATGTCTTCCAGAGGGTGGGCACTCTCCCTAGCTGCAGGCTAAGGTTGAGGATGTGTTGTAGCAGTTCTTCCAGTTCAACACTGCAGGCCTTCAGTAGTCGGGGACATACCATGACCAGACTTGCTGCTCGCCTGGGGTGTAGCTTCCTCAGCTGTCCTCTGACTTGGTCCACAGTGATGGAGGAGGGGGCTGTAGCTGTGATGTCTGAGGGGACGTGTGCTAAGGGAAGAAGGAGAGATGGCTGCAGTGAGGGAGAGGGTTGGGGGGCACAGACTGGTTGAACTGGGCTCTAATTTCGTAGACCAGGCGCAGGCGGGGCGCACCTGCCCTGCGCCGCGCCTGCGCCACGCCAACGGGGTGTGTCCAGGGCATTTTGCAAGTTATGTGCACGACACAGTCTGGCGCAGGGAGACGCACCCACGCCTTCATCTCTCCCACTGGCGCAAACGGCAGAGAGGGGGGAGAGTAGACTTGAGTGGGTTTAACACAGCCGAGTGTAATCTTCACCAATCAAATGAACGTCTCTCCTCGCCTTTAAATGCGCTGCGGGCGAGGCACAGTGACAATTTCACCTCGGTGGAGAAGAAGATCAGAGCCGCTGTCACTTTTGCAGCAACTGGGAGAGCGCAGGGGCCACCGGGCTGTGCATCGGAGGACACGACGCGCGTCACCGTGAGGACCACCTCACGGGACAGATGTAATCTGTTCCTGTGTCATAAATATGAGTACAAAATTAAGTGATAATTACATTTAAACACAGCAGCAGGCTAATCCATTCATCATGCTTGTGATCCATCTGCATTCCTGGTCTGTCATCGCCAAAAAGCAGCGCCTTAGGTGAAAATATATCTCCTCCTCATCCTCCTTGCAATAATGTAGGCTACTCCATCTTTTTAGATCACGTTACGAATAAAGATTAAAACAGAGAAATATGGGCAATCACAGGTAAATCTTTAAGACACCAAGTGACTTACATTTATTCAGCGAGTGACTCTCTTTTTTTCTTTTCTTTTGAATTTCTTGAGATGAGAGAAGGCGGATACTCCGTATCGGATGATGTGGCTGTTTGTGGTTGGCTTGAGAGATGTGAAGTCGTTAGTTATGACAAACGTCTCTGATCTGACATCAGATGTGGCGGGTCAATTAATATAGATACAAATGTATATGCTGGTTTGGACGGTTACATTAAATAGTCGTTGCTATGATTGTTTATGTGTATGAGGTTTTTATTTTGATCTTTGATGTGCCTTGGGCAAAAAAGTTAGTGAGGCACTGCTACAGAGCATAGGTCACACTATAATTTGTTCAGATTTATATGAGCATATAAAGTGCAGGACATTTGCTAAATATTCAGGCTGAAAACTCGTTGGTCTCTGGTAAAGGGACACTAGTGAAGGAAATGTGCGTAAAGTCTGCTTTGAATTCATCACCTGTCTGAGGTGTGTAAATATTACGTCACATCTTCCGCCTGTAACACATGCAGCGGTTCTTCATACCGGGTCATTAGTGAAGGCGTTGTAGGAGGAGAAGCTTCTCCTGTTCCTCTCTGCTGTTCTCTGTTGTGTCGCAATCCTCACAGAAGACCACCATGATGAAAACTTTCTTTCTTTTGGCGTCTCTTCTCTTTCTCTCTGTTTCTGCAGAAGGAAGCTGTAAGTAACAATCCTTCCTCTGACTGCACTGAAAAATCAACCATATGTAGTATTCTGTACCTGCTGGAAAAGACCTCATTTACTTTAATTTATCTGACTGACTTTGGCTACAGTTTATATGTAATGTGAAAGTTTTTTAATCATCTGTCCACCGTTACTTTACGTAACAAAGGCTTTTAATATCAAACTATGTCTTGGTTAACCTTTTACTCAAAGAGTGAATACTGGCTGACCTCATGTCCAAAGGTGAATATAAAATTCAACAGGCACGAGATCGGTGTTTATGGAGCTAGATCCAGGCCAACTCTGTTGTAATCTGAATTATAAAAAAAAGACTCAAAAAAATAAAACTTGAAACTGAAATTTCAATGTTCTTTATTTAAAAAAAACATTAAATTGAATTTAAAATAAGTGTATTTTTTCCAGTTCAAATATACTTTTAATCCAGTGCTGTAATTATTTTAATAAAATACAAGGTGTGTCGGCAAAGTTCCAGGACTGGTGTCACAAAAGACATATTTCAAACCCAAACTTCAAACTAAGAGTTTTCCCCTTAAAAGTAATCTTGCCAATGCTTCGTTCAGTGAGCGAGAACAGGCGAGAGTTGTGGCAGGACAAGTCGTGGCTGCTTCACCGTGACAGTGCGCCTGCTCACAATTCCCTGAGCATCCGACAGTTCCTGGCCGAGAAGAACATCGCCTAGCTGGAGCCACCTCCCTACTCACCCGACCTGGCTCCGTGTGATTTTTTTCCCTCTTACCCAAGCTCAAGGGGGTCATCAAGGGGACCCGTTTTGAAGAAGTGGACGACATCAAAAAGACCATGAAGACAGAGCTGCGGAGGATCCAGGAAGAATCCTTCCAGGAGTGCATGAAAGCATGGCAGAGAAGGATGGGAAAGTGTATTAGACTCCAGGGGGATTACTTTTAAGGGGAAAACTTGTAATTTGTAGTTTGGATTCTAAATAAATCTTTTGTGACACCAGCCCTGGAACTTTTCTGACACACCTCGTATTTTGATTTCATTTTTCAAAGTTTCCTCACACAGCTTAAAGTTAATATCTCACAATCATGGACCTATTAACATCTTACACAACATCACAACGTCATTGAAAATGGAGTTTGGTCTTACAAACTCCAGTTTCAATTACGTTGTGATGTTGTGCAAGACTTCAGGAAAAATATACTACAAAGATAGGTAAATCTTTTTCAACCTATATTAACAATAATAATAATAATGATACGTTTTATTTAGAAGCGCCTTTCTGAGCACTCATGGACACTTTACAAAGTAGTTGAAAACACAATTAAAATTAAAAAAAACAACAGAGAAAAGAACAGAGGTTATGGAAAATATACAATTTTGAACAGATGGGTTTTGAGTTGAGATTTGATTTGAGGTAGAGAGTTGAGGTTTCTGAGGTCTGGTGGGAGTGAGTTCCAGAGTTTGGGAGCAGAGCGACTGAAGGCCCTGCTCCCCATGGTGCTGAGACGGGCCGAGGGCACAGAGAGCTGGAGTGAGGAGGAGGACCTGAGGGAGCGAAAGGGGGTGGCAATACAGAGGAGATCAGACAGGTAGGGGGAGGCGATGTTGTGAATGGCCTTAAATGTATACAGAAGGATTTTGAATTGAATTCTGAATGTGATTGGGAGCCAGTGAAGCTGCTGGAGGACAGGGGTGATGTGGTAAAAGGAGGGGGGTTCTGGTGATGATGCGAGCTGCAGAGTTTTGGACCAGTTGGGGCTTATGGAGGGATTTGTGAGGGGAACCGAAGAGGAGTGAGTTGCAATAGTCAATAGGTGAGGTGACGAAGCTGTGGACCAGAATGGCAGTGGTGCTCGGGGTGAGGGAGGGGCAGAGACGATTAATGTTTCGTAGGTGGAAATATGCAGACCAGGTGATGTTATTGATGTGAGAGTGGAAAGAAAGTGGGTGGGCTGGGGGGGGGATGTACTGTGAGGCGTCGGGTTGGCTGGACAGATAGAGCTGGGTGTCATCCGTGAAGCATTGAAAATGGATGCCAAATCTATGGAAAATATTGCCAAGTGGGAGGAGATAGATAATGAAGAGAAGGGGCTCCAGGACAGAGCCCTGGGGCACACCTGAAGTCACAGGGGAGGGCTGTGAAGTGAAGGATCTGAGTTGAATGAACTGAGTGCGGCCTGAGAGGTAAGAGTAAAACCAGTGAAGGGGGGTGTGAGTGATGCCTATGGAGGAGAGTCTATGGAGAAGGATGGGGTATATTCCATTGGATACACAACTGCTTCTATCCAAGCAACGTCTTTTTCAGGAACATCCCTGCTTGTTTCAGCAAGACAATGCCAAGCCACATTCTGCATGAGTTACAAAAACATGACTTCATTGTAAAACAGTTCAGGTACTAGACTGGGATGCGTGCAGTCCAGATCTGTCTCCCACTGAAAATGTGTAGCACATGATAAAGCACAAAAAACTACAACAAAGACCCTGGAATGTTGAGCAACTGAATTCGTACATCAAGCAAGAATGGAAAAGAATTTCACCTACAAAACCTCAATTAGTAGTGTCCTCAGTGGTAAACATGCCCCTGTCCCTGCTTCTTTGGAAGGTGTTGCAGGTATTACATTTAAAATGACAGAATATTAAATATTTGCCAAAAAATAATCAAGTTCATCAGTTTGAACATTAAATAGCTTGTCTTTGAAGTATATTCAACTGAATATATGTCAAAAAGGATTTGCAAATCAGCTTTCATTTGTTTTACACAACATCCCAACTTCACTGGAATTGGGGTTGTACATTGAGTCTATATTCAGCAAAGACAAATCTGATTTTTGTCCCTTTGTCTTTGCCTGGATGGATACATCTCTGTATGTCCGTATGTGTATATACAAGTATATTTAAATGCATACATGTGTATCTATAAAATGAAGAGTATGGCTTCAGCTTGCTCTACTGTAAAGTGCCTTGAGATAACACTTGTTACGATATGCGCTATACAAATAAAGATTGATTGATTGCCAAAATACGAAATTGGGTACATCACTGATTCACAAAACCTTATTTTGAAGCCCCATTGACCTGTATTTAGCACTCTTAAATACCCTTAATCCATGTTTCCCTCAGTGGAAAGGCCTTTGTTAGGGCCCTGATCTGCATTTTCTCCATTTGAAGCCAACTTTTTAGAGCAGGTTAGACTCAACTGGTCTAACCAGACCCATCAAAATCTCCTCAATAAGAAATGTAATGCAGATCTCAATGATTTATTACCACTCCAAATTTACTTTTTTAGAAATATTGCAATCTGGACTTCAGGTGAAACAAAAAACAATTAAAAACAGTGAAATGACCCTGGATCCTGTTTGTTTCTACATCAAAAAAATGAGATCAATCAGTCATGAATACAATCAAAATTTACCAAGTTTACACAATACAGGTTTACCAGCAAACAGAGAACCAGGCTGATAATCAAATTTGGATAAACCTGATTAGGAGCAGAAATCAGAGCATCTTTCAGAGTGGAAATAAGCTGACACTAGATCAAGCTTTAAAACAAAATTTAAAGTATTTTCATTCCAAAACTAATTTTGTCAGTGATAACTGACATACCAGAATCTGGATGTGGCCACTTTTTTGACATGATGTGCTTTTTGTAACTTGTTGTATACAGATTTAAAATTAAAGCCATGACTCTGACTCAGCTTCTCTATCTGACAGCACCTGAAGTCCACACAGCATTAGGAGGGCTTAGAGGTAAGTATGTGAGTGTTAAGGGGAAGGAGTCTGGGGTCCATGCTTACCTGGGCGTCCCCTTTGCAAAGCCACCTGTAGGCCCTGCTCTGAGACTGGCTGCCCCTCAGCCTGTTGAGGCATGGGGAGGAGTGACAGATGCCACCCAGCAGCCATTCATGTAAGTGACTGATGTGTTTTCAAGTGAAAAATATCACACGCTGATACACCATGTCTTTAATCGTTAAAATGATGTCTATAAAGTAACCTGAACCTGAACCTGTCTTTTCAACAGGTGTATTCAAGATACACAGAGTATTTTAGATCAGGCTGAAAAACATGGCATAATGGGGGATATTCCAGATGTTTCTGAGGATTGTCTTTATCTGAACATTTACACTCCTGCAAACAGAGCAAATAATGCCAGACTTCCGGTAAGGACTTTTCACATAGTTGCTGATATCAAGCTTTTGACAGAGTTCTTGGTGAAGTTTGTTTGATTGAGTGGAATCATTAAAACAGTTTTACTGATAATGACCAGATTTGGACTCAGACTGCATGACATCACTTCTACATCCAAGAGAAACTTACGTTTTTGTTTATGTCCTGCAGTTGATGTCCTAATAAAGGTCAGGTAAAATGCTCTCAGTGCTGTGTAAGAAGCAAACAAAGTCTTTTATCCTCTCAGGTTATGGTCTGGATCCATGGTGGAGGTTGTGCTATAGGGTCAGCATCTATGGGTGATGGCTCTGCGCTGGCTGCATACCAGGATGTGGTTGTGGTTCTGATCCAGTACCGCTTGGGACTGCAGGGCTTTCTCAGGTAAAATGGCTGGAGTTATTTTTTTTCAGTGGATTGCTCCTACATGTTACCATATTTTTTAGAGTATTATCATCTGATAACATTCATGTTATGTTATTCAAACACACCAGCAAAACTCCCCTGGTCAGCATGAAATGCTGATTTGTATGAAAAAACTGACAGTCTCAGTTTTACACATTTTAACCTGGTTACTGAGCATTTTTTTGAATGAGAGACAGTTATTATTGAATTTGACACACTGATGAAGAGAAGGGACCAAATTTTTACCTTGCATTATTTTTCCAACAAAACCCCAGAGAGGAGCAGTGGATTAATGCTGTCAAAAGCACTGCAATATCTTAAAGTTACAAAGACAGGTTGCCCCCCTCATGGCCCAGTTGTTGAAAAAGCATGCTAAAGTGTCCTCTTGGGAGGCAAAGCACATGCTAAAGTGCCCTCTGTGCCCTCTTGGGCATCAAAACATGTGCTAAAGTGCCCTCTTGGGTGGAAAAAACACACTAAACTCCAGAAGACGATTAGGACCAAAAAATACTATGGAACATCACTGTTGTAATGAGTTATGGGACTTTTTTTTTATCTATATTGAGCAAGAATTATCTCATAGAACCAGTTTTGATTTTCTGGTGCTGACATGGTGTTAAAATGCCAGGCATGAAAAACCCTCACCGTTTGGCCACATTTGCCATTTTGAAACCAAAATAGGTGACCTATACATGAATCGTGTCGATCCGATGAGAATTTTTTTCTTGGGGAGGTGGTATCGACGGGACATGGAGGTAAACCATCAGTGAACTGCAAACATGTGCAGGAGCCTCAAGGGAGCCTTGAATTTGATAAAAACATTCATGGAAATGTTAACGCGAAGGGCCTCGTGTTTTCTCTGGGAAGGTGGGGAGATTCCTGCTTGATCGATTAGTGAAGTGTGCAAGCAGTTTGCTCAGACCAAAGCATTCGGAAGCTGAAGACGCCTCGCCGATCCAAGTGAAATATAGCTAACGATAGTTTACTGACTGAATTTGGTGAGTGATGGTTTCAATAATTCCAATATTTTCTGGTATATCTAAGTTAGCCAGGAGCTCTGTTGACATAGGCTTAATGTTAGCTACAGGTAATACTGTATATCACCAGAAGAATTAAAGCTTGCTGAAAGGGGCATTATGTCACTGATGCATAACATTAGTTAATACAGCAGGAGATATAATGTAGATATCTAAACAAGCCTCCGGCGGAAAATTAATTTTTAACGCATTTCATGAGAGAAGTTATCAGTCTCATTTCTTATATAGCATAATGTGACCATGTATAGATAGATACTTTATTATACATTCATTCTGTCCAGTAACTCTGCTTCATTTTTCTCTTAAAATGCATCAGATTGATGCTTTTAAATATGAAATATTCAAAGTTTTCTTCCGGGGAACATGCCCCCAGACCCCCCTAGGGGTCGTATCCTTCTCACCTTCTCACCCCAACCCGTTTTCATGCCTGAATGCACTAGAATACAGGAAATGACAGCTTCTTATTTGAAAAACTTATTGGGGAAGACCCCCAGTACCCCTGGGATTTTTTTATTTCTGTTCTTCACAGTCCAACATTGAATCTACATAGTTCTTGTGGATGCTGATCCTAAGTACAAACTGAACTGAGTAGTCTGTCTACTCTGTTTTAAGGCTATATAATGTTCCATTGGTATACCATATAAACATGTCTAAAGTGTCCTTGAAAACATGTGAAACCTAGTGCCCTCTTCAGTGGCAAGAACACGTTGTATGTGCCCTTTCTTTTCCTTTTCGCCCCTGCCCTTGAAAAAGTCTGTGCACGCCACTGCTTGCTCCTCTGTGTGCCAGTGCGCGTAAAGACGCACAGCGCAGGGACAGTGAGGGATCATCGGTCACTTTTTGTGTTTTTCTGACTCAAACACTGTCTTGATAGCTCATGTGCATGGTTCGAGTGAACACAAAGACTCAAAAAATGACGAGTCAGCCTTTCAATTAATCAAAACTCAACATTCTTCAGCAGTCCAGCTTTGAGCCCTTTTTTTCATTCACTCAAATTTTTGTGAATGATAAATTCATCCTGAGGTATCCTGCAACACTTACTCGCCATGTAAGAACAATCTTTGAAGGATCAAGCTTCAAATGCAGTCTACTAGTGCAGCGGTTCTCAACCTGTGGGTCAAGGCCAAAAAGTGGGTCATAGTGCTGTTTTCAGTGGACGGTGTATAAATCAGGTAAAAATGTGGCAAACATGTCTTCAGTGTACGGAGGCCCCAAGCGGACAAACATCCACATTTTATTTTACTCTGTTGTGCTGTAACAAGTACATATTAGTTGTTCTCTCAGGATCTCAGTGTATCTCATCATCTTAGTAAAAGAAGTGGGGTAGTTGTTTTAAGGGTAACTTTTTTTCATGGATTCCCTACAGCTGTAAATGCAACCCCTTAACTATCGGATTTACAAAAATCCACCTGTCAGCCAATCTTAAAGGTATAAAATGTTTTATTGTTAAAACAGGGCATTTAATTGGGTAAACATCACTAATGACTTGATCTAACTCAAAATTTTAAAACCAAAGACTCTGGACTTGACTCGACTTGACTGCTTTTACTTTAAGACTCAACTTGACTTTCCTGTCTGCAGACTGGACTTGACTCGGGCTTCAGACCAAAGACTTTTGACTAACTTGAGACTTGCAAAAAAATGACTTGGTCCCACCTCTGGCAAATGGGAATACAACAGTCTTCAGAATAGTCAACTATGTTATCAATAAAGTTGCCTCAAAGTGGTATTACTACGGTTGCCTGAAGTGTCCATTTAACAGGAATATGATATTGACTGCAGTATAGGCAAACCTTCCACTATTTAAATAGTTATGATTACATCTTCAGGCATCTCTAAAATATGTAAATACAACATGTTAACATCAAATGTTTGCCTTTAAATAACACCAGTTACTTTAATTTAATATTTGTATCTCGTTGTCCTTTTTAGACTAAGGAAGAAAGAACCTTAATCCCGTTTAAAAAGTAACTTTTACTTTGAGTACATTTTAAGCAAGCTACTTTTTACTTTTACTTGAGTACAGTTTTAGACCAGTACCTTTACTTGAACTTAAGTAAATTTTCATCCAAGTAGAGGTACTTTTATTTGAGAAGAATATTTCAGTACTCTTTCCACCTCTGGTCACAGTTGCTGTGCAATGGTCCCAAAAGGCCCTTAAATGTGATAAGGTTCATAAATATCTCAGTGTTTCTGCAGTTTTCATGGATATGCAAAATAGATCTTTTTGTAAAGATGAAAACTAAAAAGTCTGTGCCATATCTTCACACAGTGGTCATTGCTAACCAATGCCCTTTTTGTCTTTTCTGCCTCCACATTTGTCATATGAAAGCTGTCAATGGCAAAACGTATTTAGTTTAATAAGAAACAGCAAGGGTGCTGATAGCCAATTAGTTAATTTGTGTGTTGCATGCAAAGACAGTGTTGTCCATAATGCTGGCAGCCCATCCTTTGTGTACAATTCAGCTTTAATGTTTTTCAGTTTCTAATTACATCCACTGTCCCATTGATCAAAAAGAAGAAATGAAACCTGAAAAACAACAGCTTACCAACCATGTTAACTTTTTCAAAGCTTCTCAGTGTACTATATATCTGAAACTGAAGCTATACCTCAAAAAATTTTGTCAGTGGCATAAAAAGAGTGCAGCAGTCAAACAGGTTGGAGTTTATTTTAGTCAGAACTCTTGTGTTCATGAAATCTGCTTCACATCTTTAATCCAGGGCTTTGGTTAACATTAAAAAGTAACATCTTGTTTTTGGAAACTTGTCTGGGCTGCTAAACAGGCTAAAATATTCAAGTTATGTCTCCAACTATTCATATGTTGAGCGTAGTCTAAACACTGATTCTTTAAGATATTTGAAATGACTTCTTTAAAGGATCCTGTGGCTAGTAGGTTGTTTTTTCCTCTGTGACTGTCACGTACTTTGTGTTTTTCGCTGCCGCACCAATCCAACACAGAATAGTTAATGCTGTTAATTATGTAAACATGTAGTTTACATCAAGCATGTGCTCTTTATGTTCTTAAAGAATATTAAACCAATCCAATAGTCCTATGGGCATTTATGTACTCTTTTGGCCGTTTACACTGTGGGTGACATCTGTGGTCTGGTATTTCCATTCATTCAACCCTTAGCTATACCGCTTACCAGTGGCGGCTGGTGCCAAAAATTTTAAGGGGGGCGCAGCTTTGGAGGAAACAAACCAAAGAAGCGCTCCATACTACAGTGAAAAGAAACTAAAGACAAAACATAATCACAATACAACCTACTTTGAACAATGCAATATTTGAACAGAAATTTTGCCTTCCTTTCCTTCTGGGCTGAAAATTTCTCAGTGACCTTCCGATTGAAGTCCATCATCTCTGTCACCAGTCTCTCGTCCATTTACAGCATGGCCAGTGCATTCAGCCTGTCCTGGTTCATGGTGTTTCTGAGGAAAGTTCTGATTCTTTTTAAGGTTGAGAAGCACCTCAGCTTCTGCAGTGGTCATGGGTGTGGTGATGAGGATCTTTAGCAGAGTGACAGTCTCTGAAAATACCTCTCCAAGATGATTTTCCATGAACAACTGGATAAGGTCCACAGCACCACAGCAGGCCTTGAACTCCTCCTTGCTGTCTATTAAGATTGAGCTCTGTCTTTAGCTTTAGTTGAGCACTGGGTCGGCCTTCAAGGTGCTGCTGAGGGAATCTTCAGGAAACATGGTGTGGTACTTTGTGAATCTGTCATTAAAAAATACATAGAAAAGCACATTTTATTACCAAAATTAACATCGGTATTTACTGAAAAAAATCAATAAAACAGCCAAAGTTTAACCTGCTCCCATAAAATAAAGGTGTAATTTATGTCAGTTTCACTATTTTATGAACATTTCTTGTGTGACCTGAACAGTGTCTTATTTTATACATGATGTCTCATGGCTCAAGATTGTAAACACAAACAGAATCTTATGTACCACTAAACTGACGCTTTAAAACTAAAGGTAAAACTATGTGATACAGTTTTTGGTCTAGATTAACTGTAAAAAGTATGAACAAAACAAAACAAAAACAAAAACAAATAAGAAAAAAATTCAGATACAAGCATGCAACACAAGAGGGCAGACGGCTCACACCAGCTGACCGATTCTCACAGCTGAAATGGAGGCTGTCAATGTTTGGATTACATTTATAGTTTTCAGCAAAACTACTTCAAATTTTAAAAAGTCAAAAAAATAAACTTCACATTACAGGAGTCTGTTTCCATCTGCTGGAGCTTTTGAATATTTTTACTGTGTACCATTAAGTGCAGTATTCAGTCTGCAAAAAACACCAACAGAATTTATAATTTTTGTATCCAAATAGAACATTTTATTATAGCAACTAAACATATGGTATACAATTATATAAAATGGCAATACTGTATATATTTATATTGATATTTATTATTTTATATCACATGTTTAGTTGCCATAATAAAACTACACCATTTAGAGACAAGATGATACATTCTGTTGGTCTGTTTTCGTTGATTTTATACTGTGCACAATGGTAAAAGCTGGAAAGGTACAAGGTAAGTGTCAAATCTAAAAGCTCCAGTAGATTAAAAAATAATTCTGTGATGGACATACACCTAAGAGGTGAAGAATTTGTGTTGTTCACACTTCTGGGGCTAATAAAACCCCACTGTTTTCACCAGTAAATTGCAACACATAACTTGATAGCATTATCAATTCTTTTTGTAATTTTTCAAAGGGTTTCACACAATCTAACAATAATATTTAATGAGCAGTGCAATAAAACCTCTGCAATAATCTGCATGCACTTGTGTATTACAATTTCTCCTATCTTGTTCCTGCTTTGCCATGATTTTTAAAAATATATCTTTATAGGTCCCTTTATATAATACTTTCATAAAAAATAATGTATCAAATTTGTCAACTAAATTTAAAATGAACTTCTAGTGGGGTAAAAACAGACTTACCCACCCAATAAAAGCCCAATTCCTCCTAAAATTATGTTGTTTTTGTAAAAATATGCAAGAATTAAAAACTAAATAGATTTTTTAGAACTTAAGTCTGTAAAAGGATAATGCTCTACTGAACAAAACATTTATATCCTCTTGGCAAACTCATTTTGTGGCTCCTGATCTATTGTTTAGTGCCATGTGTGACATAAAATGGAAAACTTTGCCCCTGGATTATGTTATGTCTACTAGGAAAGACACATCCTAATCTAATCTTCAGTGCAGCATAGCCTCTTACTGATTTTCTTCTCCAATGCAATCTCACCTCTCCTGCGATCCTCTGACGGATCTCTGGACGACGCCTCCTCGGTGCATGGGAGCATCAGTCGGACGCGTGAGGATACGTGAGATACTTGTGCATGAGTAAATCATATCTGCTGCAGTGACGTGTCCATATGATTGACAGCGCTCGTTGTCCAGTCACATGAGGAAAAGAAACACCAAAACAATACTAATTCGCTGCCAGTCCAAGTGGGAGTGTCCGGGGCGCTCTTCTCTGCGCCCCGGGGGCAAAGTTGAAGCGGCCAATCCCAAAGACGCCTCAGGTCACATGCTGGGCAAAAGTTTAAGGACTTGCATAGACACCCATTAGGCCGGCGCCCCTCTGTACGTAAACTATGTATTCACAACACAGTTACTACGTAAAGACATTGTGAAACCCCTTTTATTGAATGGTGACAGGTGCTGCTGACAGACTATTACTTTGTGGTAAAAATAAATGTTTTTATCCGTTATTTTTTATAATTTAAAGACAAATTACGTTGTGTTTAAGTGGACTTTCTCTGTCGAATTTTGGAGGGGGCGGCGCCCCAGCGCCCCCTATTGACAAGCCGCCACTGCCGCTTACCCTTTTGGGGGTCACAGGGGCAGAAGCCTATCCCAGCTGTCAGTGGATGGGAGGTGGGGTACAATCTGGACTGGTTGCCAACCAATCACAGGGCAGACACATAGAGACAAACAACCATTCTCCCGCACACTCACAACCAAACAGTGTTAATTTTGACAGCACTTTTTAATTTAGTTTTAGTTAACGTCTTTTCCCTAAAATATCTTTTCATTCGTCATGATTAAGAAATCTAATTTGATTTAATTTAGTCTAGTTTTAGTTGATGAAATCTCACAACATTGTAATCGATGAAATCTGTGGATTTAGTCGACTAAAATATGAAGTGTAGGGGGTAAGGCATTTTTTTGTTTCCTTGAAATTCTGAAGTCATGTTTTACACTTGGATAAAATAAAACATCTATTTTTTCAATTCCAGATTGCTTGCATTTTATTAAATGCTATTAAAGTTTGAATGTTGAAATTAACAGAAACAAATTTTAACTTCTGTGTGAATTCTGGATTCTTTTGGAATCCACAATTGACAATATACAGTGAAGCTGCTCTACATGAATATATTATGTAGAACTCTGATTGGATCGCCCCCCAACTTATCCTGCCACCAGGAAGCTAAGGCAGTTGTGATTGGATGTCCCTCTTAGGTCTGGATTTATTCCTAACTTGTTCCGACTTTCTACATGATGAAATTAGGTCTGAATGGATTTAGTCTCTGTCAAACATTTTAGTCTAGTTTTTATTTGCTCACAAAAATGTCAGTTAATTTAGTTTTGCAGTGCACTTTTTTCTATTTGAAACTGTCTAGTTTTCGTCAGGGAAAAAAGGTCATTAACGAAAACTACAACCAAAATAATTAGTCAACAAAATTAACAATGCAACCAAGGTCATTTTAGTCACCTAATAACCTCGCAAGTATGTTTTCAGATTATGTGAGAAATGTTTTGTGCCTGCAGAAAACTCATGCAGGAGAACATGCAAACTCCTGTCAAAAAGACCCCAGTCACATCAGGGAGTTGAAGCAGGAACATTGTTGCAGTGAGGCTGCACCACCATGCAGCCCTCTAGTTTTTCTGGATGTTAAAAATGAACACAAACCTGTGGACCCATGTAAAGCTATCACAGTCTCCTGTCATCTGAGGTGAACACAGCCTAAAAATTTAAATGATATGCTCTGTCCAGCACTGGAGATGAACATCTGTCAGGGAACTTTGGCCTCCTGGACCAGGTACAAGCTCTGAGGTGGATCCAGGAGCACATTCACAACTTTGGTGGCAACCCAAATTCAGTTACCATATTTGGGGAGACTGCTGGTGGAGTAAGCGTGTCCCTCCTGGTATGAATGAGAAACACACATGAAACTGTTTTTGTTAACAGTTCTGTTGCTAAGTGACTCATTTACCCAGAAGCTTATTTTGTTTGTGTCAACAGCTTCTCACACCTTTGACTAAAGGACTTGTCCACCGTGCCATCGCTGAGAGTCCAATATTTTTCCAGGTAGAAAATGATCCTCTATCAATGACACAGGTAGGTTATTTGCACAATATTCAAATTATGACTACACAACCTGTTTGTTTACCTTATCTGTTGAGGTAACATTTACACTTTCTCTTTAGGTCATTGCAAACTTGTCTGGCTGTAGTATTGAGAGCACAGCGAGGATTGCTGACTGCATGAAAAACGTTGATATTGAAACTCTCCTGCCACTTACAGAGGTGAGTTTTTGAATGAAACACTGAAAGCTCAGTGTGAAAAGGTTGCCCTGTGGTCCATGTAATGTCTTTATTAAAATTTTTTCTTGACATTTTTGTTTCTCTTAAGGATAACGATATAACACTAACTGTAAATATTGATGGACACTTCCTGACCAAATCTGTGGATGAGCTGTTCAGTAAGCATGAAATTCTCAAAATTCCCTTCATGACTGGTATTAATAATCATGAAGGGGGCTACCTACTCGCTGATGTAAGTCGCTCCACTACATGGTCTCCAAAACTAAACGTTAACTGATTAGTGATTTACATTTGAGGCTGTTAAAAAAAAAATTTCAACTTTGGTGCTTGTCTGAAATCTTAATCTCAAATGTGTCTCTCCTCAGATGTTGGCTCCAAAAAACTGGACAGAGGGACTGGATCTGGAGACTATCAGGGGCATACTCTCTCTGTTTTTTCCTGATCCTATCATCTCTGATCTGATGATAGAGGAATATATGGGGAATGGAGAGGATCCTGTGAAAAACAGAAATGGATATACTGAGCTGCTTGGAGATATTCTGTTCACATTTCCTGCCTTCAGGACTGCTTATGCTCACAGAGGTATTTAACATAATGAAAAAGTCAAAGGTCTCTCTTCGGGTAGAGCCACCCCAAAAATTAAATCAGTTTGGGCTGCCTACAGTGTTATATTTCTGACAGCCAGTAAGAGGGAGCAGACTGTTTATTATTTATTGTGATTAATTATTATTATTATTATTATTATTATTATTATTATTATTATTATCTCCACCAAGGAGGTTATGTTTTTGCCAGGCTCTGTCTGTTTGTTTGTTTGTTAGCGAGATTATGCAAAAACTACTGGATGGATTTACAAGAAAATTTTACCAGAGGTGTGGTTTGGTCCAAGGAAGAAGCCAATACATTTTGGTGCCGATCTGATCCAGATTGACATCACAGAAAAAAAATGAAGTTCATAACGGCAAATCCCATTCATTTACGCCATTATGGGAGTTGTAGTTTATTTGCAAACTGACGTCAACATTTTTCAAGCCTATGTCAATACATTTTCCAGCCTCCCTTTGAATGCCAGCGAAGGGGTTCTCCACGCTGCTTCGTCTGCTGTATCTACTCTGTCTCCAGCATTGTCCCACCCACAGCACCATTGGTGGTTACACACTGGGGTTACATGCCACAGCACGCCAAACAGCCAATCAGCAGTGAAACCTGTGCATGCAGCTCTTCTCACAGACATAGCGGAGAGGAGGAAGTTTTGCCAAAGGAGAAAGCCTGGCGCTGTTCTTGGAGCCTTTGTTTCTAAGATAAATTAAGGAAGCAGACTCTCCTGAAATTGTAATAAACATCCCAGTCCTCTACAACTCACAGCTACTGGTAACATTACTGTGAGCCCATTAGCCTTGTGGAAACATCCGCGGCAGCTCTGCTTGCTTGCAGTCCCTCCAAACGTGGCGTTTAATCACTCGAAACAAGGTTGCTGATAATGTCAATACGGAAATAGTCCATCATAGCAGAAGTCTGTGTGTGTGTGACAGTAAAAACCTAACCCCCAAATTCCACATAGGGCAAACACACCGCGCACCGAGGCGCCATGGTTTTGCTCCGACCAACAGGTCAATTCTTGCAGATTGATATTTTTCATTCCACAATGTGCATATAAAATAAATATAGGACTATAATGTTGGGTGGAAATCACAATTTATGAGTGGAACTGAGCTGCTTGGCGGAGGTCTGCGCTCTCAGTGTGCTTTTCTAGTTAGCATTATTTTCATTATCCAAAAGGAAAAACATTAAAATAGGTTTACCAAACTTATTTATTACCATTTTGACTTGATTTTTAATTTTCTGAATATATTTGAATTGTTTCAAATGCAGGATGATTATTTCTATCTGTAAGCATGTATCCCTCTGGAGTCTGTCACAGCTGACACAGGGCAGGAGGTGCGGTACACCCTGGACCGGTCACAAGCCATTCACAGACATGACAGAGGCAGACAACCATTCATCCACACACTCACACTGAGGGACAATGTAGAGGTACCAAACAATCTAACAGGCATGTTTTTAGTCTATGTTAGGAACGGGGGCTCTCTCAGAAAACCCACCCATGCACAGGAAACTCATAAAAAGAACACAGAAAGGCCCAGACCAACCATGGAATGAAACCAGCAACCTTCTTTCTTTGAGACAACTGCATTACCCGCTGGTTCATCGTGCAGCCCTCTTTTATTTGTATTTTATTTTACAAAAATATGTTTCCATGGCCTGTCCAGAACCACCCCCTCCCTACACCACTCATCAGTAGCCAAGATGGTTAAAATGGGAAAATTCAATCGGGTGTTGCCAGCCTTGAGAATCAAAATCTGTCATATTTATGGTCAGATTTCTGGAATCAAGTGAGATATCTTTGTCCTTTTCTAGATGCTGGAGCACCTGTTTATCTCTATGAGTACCAGTATCCTCCACAGTTCATGAAGAATAGAAGGCCAAGCTTTGTAAAGGCTGACAATGGAGATGAACAATTTACAGTCATGGGATTCTGTTTCACAACTAATAATGTCCAAATAAAAGGTTGAGTATTATTAAGACTTTTCCAGCTTAAGGTATATCTTTCATCTGTGTTCAAGAGTTAAACCACTCTATGTTTGCTTTAGAATCCTGCAGTAAAGAAGAGGAAGAGTTCAGCAAAATCATGATGAGCTACTGGGGCAACTTTGCTCGCAGAGGGTAAGGACCAGCCCTCACTGGAGACACTAATGCACATTTAGATTAACAAAATTGTTACTAACTTGTGTGCATGTGTGTGTAGGTCTCCTAATGGGGAAGGTCTGGCTTACTGGCCAAAGTTCGAAGCAGAAGAAAAATACTTGGCATTGGATTTGAAGGAACAAATAATTGGTCAACACTTGAAGAATAATCGTTTAGTCTTCTTTACCGAGACCTTCCTGGAGGAAGAAAAACCAGAACATGGCGAGCTGTGAAACAGTCTGTTCTTATTTCTGTGCCTCTGTAATTACATACTGATCGCAGATTTAAACAATCAGAATTCATTGTTTATAGCTTTAAATCACATGACCACCATGGAGTGCTGCAAGGCAGAGAGACTCACCAGGAATTGATTTCTATCTGGAGCTGCGGCACATGATGTTTCATTACAAGTTTACACTCCATGAAAACCACTGGAAATTCATGAGAGCTACCGTTTAGCTGTTTAGCTAGCCGTTTTTCCCTTGTCAAGTGCCTGAGACACAATTTAAATCAACACATATGGGATCAAAAAACAACTTTTTTCCTCTCTGTGACAAAGGGTTATATACAATCCAAAGTCCAAAAATGACCAACCTTAACACTAATTGGAAAGATCTGAATAAGATCTGAAGAGAGTTTCAATGAGGTGGTACCTTAATAAAAGATATGTCTTGGTTATTGTTGTTATTCTCCTGACTGCTGCTTAATTGTATCATTTTCTTTTGAGGCCTTTCTTTATTATCTTCATGATTCTCCAACATCTCTGATAGAAAGCAAACAAAGAGACGTCAACACAACTCAGAGTATCAAAAACATCTAGAAATTACAAAAATGATTCCTTGTGAGAACTTTTTCAGACCCATTAAAGGAAAAAAAACATCAGTAGCAACTTCATATTGGAAGGTGGGAAACACATTCTTCCTGTATGTTAACAAAAGGATCACACAGCTACATGCTGCGTACTGTTGCCTGTAACGCAGGTGTTGGACTTGCTGGAAGTATCATGAACTACAAGTAATACAAAACGTTAAAACAGCACTAAGTAAGACTCTGGCTTTCAGCTCTCTAGGGGCCTCTATGGTCGTTGAGTGTAACTGCACTGTTGTACACCAACATGCGTTTGTTGACATATAGCCCTTGTCCACCAGCACGCCTTAGCCCTACTCTGCTCTACTGTACTCGGCTCTACCTGGTTTACATTGCATTTCCACCGGCACGGTACCTCCTAAAACAAACCAGTTTTTAGTACTTACTCTGCTCTGGTTCTAAGCGAGCTGAGTCGATACTAACAGGTGACGTCGACCGACTGCCGGCTACTGATTGGTCAGAGAATGACATCACCGATCAGTCATGAGCGCGACGAGCTAGCTAACATGCTAGCGGTAGCTACTATTAACTTACCCTCATATGTCTTTTCTTTGCAGCTCGACTGCTCTCGTCCACTTTATTTCTTCTCGCCGCCTGCAGCCTTCTTCTGCTTTCCTCTTTCATTCAGTTTGTGACAAAACACCACAGATCGAGCAGCAGGTATACTATTGCCTCCAAGTCCTCCATTGTTTTGATTGTTGTGTCTCGCTCAAAATGAAAGGAATGCAGTGTTGCCCAGCTGTTTTATGGCGACCCCGCCCCCGCTGGGCAGGGACCTGGGCTGATGGAAAAACTGCACAATGCAAGTAGAGTAGAGCCGGGCAGAGTTGGGGAAAGCCTAGCTGAGTAGAGTAGGACTAAGACGTGCTGATGGAAAAGGAGAGAGGAGAAGCGAGCCAACAGGACTTCCCAAGAGACAAATAAACCATGTGGACTGATAAGGTACAGCCTGATCATGTTTCTTTTTGAATAAATCATCATGTACTTACAAGTCCAAGCAGTACCAGGGCTAAATCAGCATCGGTCGGACATCCCTCCAAGTCTTTCAGCTAACGCCAGCGAATGAGCGCCGGGCCAATGTTTATCCCTGTCTGGTTATTCAGCTTGTTACTCTCCAGCTTTCTTTTTTTCATCTCCTCCAATAAAACGTTTCTTTTCTTCAGGTTTTTCGCTGTTTCCGCCATGATAACAAGTCTACATTTGGCTTTCTTCTTCTTTTTCTTGTTTGATGGCGGGTGGCATCCAGTGTAAGAGGAGCAATACCGCCACCCATTATGCAGGAGTGTGAGCCAGATGTCCCCACTTCCATTAGGAATATAAGTGCATATTTACTTTAAACTAAATTCTGTTCATTAAATCTGTTTCAAAAACTGCTTTATATTCTCCTTTTCCCAACGTTTAGCTTTCATCTCAAGGGGGAAGTGACATTTGCTGTGAAGCAGTCAAAGTAGTAAAAACTGTTAGTTTTTTAGTGTGGAAGTGTTCCTACCATCCACATCCAAGTTACATTGTGCCAGTGAAGGCGAAACAGACCCCCTTAGACCATGACAGAGGTGTCATTCAACCTGTTGTGATTATGGTTCTAGATATATATATTAGGGTGGAAAAACTACGTAGTGTTGGTTTAAAACTGAGCAAAAAGAAGATCCGAAAAGGAAAAAGCATGTATTCATTCTTCCAAATCAAATTTCATAGCTCCCCTCCAACAATTTCACAATTTTAAATATTTAAGGACATTGATTTTAGTTGAATGACTTTTCAAAAATCTGCAGGGGCCATGCTTTCTGACAGCACCTTGTTAGATTTATTTATGCTATGCTATCAGTGAAGTTACTGCTTCAATATACAGCAGAATAATCTGATAGTACTGAATCCCTAGATGTAACCTATTTAATTGCTTAAAGTGCAGGAAGGTTTGTCTAGGTCCAGCATTTCAACATACAGCGATACAAACACAGAAAATAAATTATTGCATTGTATCATAGCAATTCTACCCATTTGGCCACCTTGTTTAAAGTCTTCAACTATTATCTGAACTATCTCATCCAACTCGTGTTCAGACATTGTTCAGAAGTTTTAACAGAATAAAGAAAACTCTGTTGGGTTCAGTGTTAATTGTGTCAACTAATTACTTTCGTCATAGTTTTTGTCAACAGCCTTTTTTCCCCCTGACGAAAACTAGACTCTAACTAAAAAAATTGAGTGTACATTGACAAAAACTAAAACTAAATTAACTGACATTTTTGTCAACAAATAAAAACTAGACTAAAATGTTTGAAAGAAACTTAATCCAATCAGATCTAATTTCGTCATGTATAAAGTAGGGACAAGTTAGGAATATATACAGTCACAGCTACTTTGGTTGTGTGGAATGGTTGGATGAATTAATAGGGACATCCAATCACAACTGCCTTAGCTTTGTGTTTGCAGGATCCAAGTGTAAAATATGACTTCAGAAATTCAAGGAAACATTAAAAAATGCATTACCCATTATACTTCATATTTTAGTTGACTAAATTTACAGTCAATTTTGTCAACTAAAATGCTGTGAAATTTAATCAACTTAAATTAGACTAAAACTAAAACAATTTATATGACTAAATTACGATTAAAACTTAAAGATATTTTCGGTCGAGGACTAAAACTAAAACTAAATTAAAAAGTTCTGTCAAAATTAACAATGGTTGGGTTAGCAAAATATAATTTAGTGACAATGCTGCCATCAAGGACACTATCTCAACGCACACCAGTATCAGTGTTGTGTGATTAATTTTTCTCAACAGTATTTTTAGACCAAGCTGTAGGCTGTGATAGTTCTACAGGCACAGCAATACTTTGCATGTAACTGACTGAATATATATCTTTATATTGTTTCATCTACATGGTGGTGTCATGAACCTGGTATTTAAGGGAATCAAATCTTAGCATAAGAAGGAGCAGAAAGTATGTAACAAAATAACATGAATATTTGAAAATGTATGATTTGGACTCATTTTGGTTTAAAATTCAATCTAAAAATGTTGTAAATTATATCAATGTATATGTCTTTTTCCAGCTACCTTAGAAAAAGCCTATTTTTTCTGCTTTGTTATTTTCTGCACAGAAAATAAGAATGCAAAGCAATTAGTGTTGCTGCCAATCGACATATCTCTGGTGTAACTATTCAGAAAACTACTTTAGATATTTTTAAAGACAATTCATTTTTCTATTTTTCATTTTGATCTGAAAACATGGTGGTATCAAGACCAAAACCTGGCATTTAAAATATTTACAAAGTAATTAGTAATAGATGTTAATAATTAGGTCAGATATAGGTGAAAAAATAGCTCAATTAAAGCAGATTATAATATTAATGTACTATATTTTTTATAGCTTGCTTTTAAATTTTTTTGTTCATGGGTGGTTGTTGTATGTTTCATTGCAAATTGTGTTTTTAATGACTTTTTAGGACATGTGCACCACAGCTGCTAACCTAAGAATGGCACATCAATTGTATTTAGTATGTAGATAAAATGAAAGGTACAACATAATCACAAACGGTTACATGTGATACATAAGCTATTTTGCATGTGTATGAATATGCTGTGCCTTGAGGTTTTTATTTTGATCTTTGATATGCATTTAACAAAGAAGGTTGTGAAGCACTGCTACAAAGCATGGGTCACACTATTATTTTTTCTGATTTATATGAGCATATAAAGTGTGGTATATATTTCTTGAATATTCAGGCTGAAAACTCTGGTGAAGTGACACTAGTGAAGGAGATGTTCGTACAGTCTGCTTTGAATTGATCACCTGTCTGAGGTGTGTAAATATTACGTCACATCTTCCGTCTATAATACATGCAGCGGTCATCCCGGGTCATTAGTGAAGGCGTTGTAGGAGGAGAAGCTTCTCCTGTTCCTCTCTGCTGTTCTCTGTTGAGTCACAATCCTCACAGAAGACCACCATGATGAAAACTTTCTTCCTTCTGGCGTCTCTCTTTCTCTCCGTTTCTGCAGAAGGAAGCTGTAAGTAACAATCCTTCCTCTGACTGCACTGAAAAATCAACCAAATATAGTATTCTGTACCTGCAGGAAAAGACCTCATTTACTTTTAATTTATCTGAATTTATATGTAATGTGAAAGTTTTTTAATTGTCTGGCCATCGTTACTTTACAAAACAAAGGCTTGTTATTTCGAACTATGACTGTTTAACCTTTTACCTAAAGAGACAATACAGGCTAAGCTCATGTCCAAAGGTTAATATGGCAAAAGGCACAAGTTGGGTGTGTATGGAGATAAATCCAGGCCAAAAGTGTTGTCATTTGAAAATTAAAAAAAAGACTGAAAAAAAATAAAACCTGAAATTGAATTTTCAATGATTGTTCTTGATTAAAAAACACTAAATTGAATTAATAATAAGTGTATTTTTTAGTTTAAACAAACTTTTGATTCAGCTCTGTAATTATTTTGATAAAGTAGTTTATTACCCAACAAATATGTTATGGCCTCCATACCAATGGAAGAATACCTGGCTCAAAGTTGACAAAAAGGAGACCAGAAACATATTAAAGGACATCACACAAAGGAAAAAGTTTGTTATTTTTATTTCAGTAAAATGTTCAAATGAGAAACAAACTAAATGAACCAAAAGGGGCTGGAGTTGTCTGCAACAAAGAACAAAACAGGAGATATGATCAGGCCCACCCAACAAGGGACTGTCGCACCTAACTTATCTCTCCATAAGCTGCCTGACCAAAAAACTAACTAAATCAAGGAATAATCAAAACCAAGAAAACAGGACCACCGATCATCTCCAGTCCCAAACTAAAATAACAAAACCATCAACCTAGCGATTCTGTGGAACAACAGAGGGAAAAGGAGAAACAAAAATACCTGTTAATCCAGGAAAAAAACAGAAAACAAAGTGCATAGAAGCCCCCTGCTCCTCGGGTTTGTGTGTGTGCCAAACATTGCTCTCAGCTCCTCTAAATACCCCTCCCCCCTCCCAGATTGCTCTCAGGTGCGCAGCAGAGGAGAGGAAGGAGGGGTACCAGGGAGAGACAGAAAGAGGGGCAAGGCCGCACATAACACCCCCACCCTGAAGTGCTGAATGTGGGGAAACACACCTTCAGCACACGCTGCACGCAACGTGTTGGCCATTACATTATCAGCACCTTTAATATGTCTAACTTCCAAGTTAAACAATTGGATGTAAAGGGCCCAACACATGATCCTCTGATTATTGTTCTGCATTTGATTTATGTAAACCAGAAGATTGTGATTTGTAAAATACAACACCGGGGCAACACATGCACTGACATACACCTTGAAATGTTTTAAAGCCAAAACAAACGCAAGGGCCTCTTTTTCTATAGTTGAGTACATGCAATGATGCCAATTAAACTATTTCAAAAAGCAAGAGACCGGATGGTCCACTTCATCGTCTTCATCTTGCAGGAGAACAGCACCGGCCCCTGCACCACTTGCATCAATGGCCAGTTTAAAGGGATGATCAGACACTGGCACTGTTAACACCAGGGCGCTGGTGAGCAAGGCTTTCACAGTCAAATGCATGCTGACAGGTGTCAGACCGCTGAAAACAGCTTTTAGTACTCAATAATTTGGTCAGTGGGGCCGCAATGGCAGAGAAGTTCTTACAGAAACTTTTGCCATCCCCAAAAAACCAATGCAATTCAAGCTGACATGTAGGAGTGGGGAATGAAAGGATAGCCTCAACTTTTGGCGTGTAGAGGTCTGACTTGACCCCGACCCACAATTTTGACCAAATACGTGACATTGGCCTGGCCAAATTCACATTTTGCCAAATTAACCGTGAGATGAACATCACACGGTCGACTAAACACCTCACGAAGCTGTTTGATGTGATTGTTCCAAGTATCTGAATACACCACAATGTTGTCAAGGTAAGCTCACATCCTGACACACCCAACAGGACAATATTTACCAAGCGTTGAAAACAGGCAGGCGCGTTACGGACTCCAAATGGGACAACAGTATATTGTAAGAATGCGTCCGGGGTCACATACGCAGAGATCTCTCTCGCCCGAGGAGTGATTGGAACCTGCCAATACCCCTTTAAAAGGTTGAGTTTTGACACAAAATTAGCAGAGCCCACATGATCAATGCAATCCTCAACCCGGGGAAGAGGGTGGCTATTAGGTTTCGTGACACCGTTAACTTGCCAAAATCAGTGCAAAATCAATCTGAACCATTAGATTTGACAGTGAGAAAGCACGGTGAGCTCCATGCATTCTTCAACATGTAGTTAGCTTGGGCCTTTAAACTATTACGCTTGTCGGGATTCACCCTGTACAAATGCTGTTAAATGGGAGGGGAACCCCCCACATCAATATCATGCTGAAACACATGCGTCCAAGTTGGCACATTTGAAGACAAAGTTGCATGAGACTCAGTTAAACAGACCACGTCCTCATGTTGCACTTGAGTCAAATGGGAAAAACACTCATCCAATTTGGACAGCATTTCAGAATTTTTAAGGTGCCCTTGCACCTTGACTTAAAATTAGTACCTCACAACCATGGACCTGAATTTACCATGGGTTGTGTAAACATTCCGAGTTTGGTCTTACAAACTCCAGTTTCAGTGAACAAGGCAGGGTTGCCCTATCTCACCACTGTTGTTTGCATTATTAAATAGAGCCTCTTGCACAGTGGACAGACAGAATTATTAAAGGAATACATGAACAAAGTAGTCCACAAGGTGGCGCTGTATGCAGATCATATTTGATTTATTAAGTGAAACATCCAACTCAATCCTAGAATTAATGACCCTCCGTAAAAGTTTGGTAGGTGTGCAGGATATAAATTATGTGCACAGAAAACACAAGTGTTGACTTTTAATTATGTTACCCCCAAACACCTGAGAGAGCAGCTACACTTCGACTGGGATCGAAATTGAATTAAATATTTAGGAATGCGCTTACCAGACGTAATCTCACCTCTGGCAGAAATAAATTATGGCCCTCTATTAATAAAAATTAAAGATGACAAACAGATGGAATTCAATTTCCCTCCCAATTAAAAATCTGGAATACAACAAGAGGAGAATATAAATTAGATCATAAAATACAGCAATTCAATGGTGTGCTCATGATCCCAATTTCAAGCCTAATGTATTGGATTGTAGATTTAAAACCTGGACTTCTAAAGGGATTACAACATTTTATTCTCTCACAGAAAAGGTGAAAGTTTAAAGATTTTGAAAATTTGAGCAAAGAGTTCTATTTTGAAAAGTCTTTTATTGATACCTTCAGGTACGCAATTATTTTGAACATGGAAAAAAGTTAGTTTGGACCCCAACCTTAAAACACAAATAGACACAGTCACACAGACACATAGAACAGTTTCTTTAACTACAACACCATGAGGAACAATTAAACCTTGATAACAGTAATTTTGTGTTTAATGATCCCTTTTTGAACTCTGTAAATATATTCTGTTTGAAGTCAAGTCATTGTTTAAAAAGAGTACATATTGCAATTTAAATGATAGAGGCACCTTTTTGGTCTTTGGACCAAAAATTTTGTTTCAATACAAACAAGGAAGATGACAAAACAGGTATTTTTACTTATTTCTTATAACACTTTGAAAAATATTTTCACCCAATATCAATTTGCTGATGACAAATGTTTGTACCAATATTGAACAGATATCAATGTGCATCTCTATTTTTCAAGAGCCCTTGTCATGGACCCCTTAGAACTGTCCCGAATATTTTTCCCTTAACAATTCCCTGTCCAGAATTTGTGATCATCAACATTTAAAACAAGCAGATTTTTTGCAACCCTCTGAAACAGCTAGGTAGGCCACTTTTGAGTCCCAACCCACCTGTTGAGAACCATTGCTTTATATCATGTACTGCAGATTATGCATTTCAGCAGCATTGTTCAGAAAAAATGCCTGAAAAATGCCCAGTAATAGCACCAGAATTTGGACGAGAAAGTCAGAGCAGTGTGCACCCTTTATAGTTCTTTGTAGGAGAAAAGCAGATTTCCACTTTATGTAATCCTGCAGATTTCTTTAGTTAAAAAATAAAAAATATTATTGTCTTGTGTTAAAACAACTACTCATCAAACAAACAGATTAACAGAAATTAAATAGTGTAATTTTTTTGTTTCAGTACCAAAAACCAACCTAATCATAACATCTGTCAAGGACTTTTTGTTTTACCAAGACATGATATAAACTTGAACACAAGTCCCATTGGTCCCTTCTGAGGGCACTCAAGTTTTTTTGTCAGGTAAGAAGAGTTTACTAAAATTATAATTATTTCTGAAGACCTGAAGCCACACAATGCTTCTCAGTAAAATATAAAAACAGATATAAATGGACAATAAAAGACAATAACACAACAGCAGAAAGACAAGTTACTCAAGGGAAGTCTAAGGAGATGGGTCCTCAGCTGTTTTTTTAGAAAATAGGGCCACTGATTCAACAGTTATAAGCTCCAGTGGGAGACATTTACAGGGTTGAGGAGCAACAGGCTCAAATCCAAATATGTTCAGTTTATAGCATTATGAATTAAACTGAACACCTGTGCAAGGATGCAAAACCTGGTGTAGTGTAATGCAAGCTGAAAAAATCAGTGAGCAGCCTTGTAGCAGAATTTTGTATCACCTGTGTAAATACAAAGTTACAGGAGTCAAGCCTTGATGATGCTAAAGCATGGACAAGCATCTGTGACTCACTTTTTGACAAAACAAGGTTGAGTTTGGAAATGTTCCTCAAGTGACAGAAGAAGAGAAACCAGACTGTTTACATGTTTGTCTAGGCTCAGAGCCTGACCCAGACAGGAACCAATGTTACACAGTACAGGTTCACCAACAGCAACAAGAGAAACAGACTGCTCATCACATTTGGCAAAACCTTATTAGCAGCAGAAATCAGAACCTTTGTCATAGCAGAAATAAACTGACATAAGATCAAGCTTTAAAACAATTTAAACATTCAAGTATTGCAGACAATTTAAAAACATTTGGAAAAAGACATGTAGAGCTGAATATCTGTACAAAAATGGTTGGACACATCTTAAAAATTTCTTATAAGATACTCTTAAGGGAGCTGATACAAGAAGAATAATCCAGGGTCCAGGACAGATCTTTTGGGATGCCACAAGAGAGAGTTTGAACTGAAAGTTTATTTACCCACCAATAATGTACATGGCATACAATTTGGCAGAAATAGGCCAACAATCATTTGGAAATTCGGATTCGTTTTGTCATGAAAGGCCTTTAGGGCTCTGTGTTATCAAAACAATAATATCGGCTCCTGTTGGCAGTGGAAAAGGGTCTAATCGGCATTTTGACCCCTGGTCGACCCTGCAAGGGACACGGGTTTTATCGGCTCGCCTGCTATCGGGTTTTATCGGCTCGCCTGCTATTGGCTCCAGTGGGAACATCACACCCGAGTCAACCTACTACTTTAC